>CAHIKZ030004213.1:4425000-4465000 GCA_903632075.3 Acanthosepion pharaonis
TATATATATATATAGTGTAATTCACTAATAATGCTTCTTTTCTTCTGGTTTCAATAAAGACGATAGACAAGGTACTGCTATTAAGATATTTTCCTATTTTTTTTTGTATAGTAATTATTTTATTTTCTGTACAAAACATGTGTAACAACTACGCAAATATTCTACATATCTGAAAACCTTCAGCTATTCTATTAGTTATTATCAATAATTTCATGAAAATCTACTGAATATGTAGATTTTATATGAATGTAACTATATTGCTTGGAATGTTTTCTTTTTAATTGAGATATCGCGATATCTCATGCCCGAGGAATTGGGTAATCAAGAAAATTCGAGTCGCGCATCAAACATAAGTATATCATAAGTATATGTGCGATTATTTACATCTATTTCTTAGCCCTGTCTAATCACATTAATCACTACTACGTCAACACCTATATATAAACATACATACACACGCACACACACACACGTATATACATATATATTTAAATTATGATTCCATCGCTACATAAGAGTTCTCATGTTTCAGGAGCACTATTTTTAAAAAAAATAATAACAAAAATACTAAAGAACTTTGGATTATTTACCTAACGAGTTCTTTCCTATTTTCTATTTATTTTTACATACACACACACACACACACACACATATATATATATATATATATATATATATATATATATATATATATATATATATATATATATATATATATATATATATATATATATATATATATATATATATATATATATATATATATATATATATGCTAGGCGGTGTGTGGGAACACAATCACCAAAGATACAAATGAATAAAATCTCACTTTTGTTTTTACATGAAATGTAAAAATGTTACTTTCATTGAAACACACTGTAAATACAGGATGATTTCATCTCATTATAAAGAACAGTAAGACATACAAGGAATTATTATAAGTAAAAACCAAACCTTTCTCATCTGACACATTTGATTGTGGATTCATGAAGAAAACTGAAACCAGTGTTAGACAATTTAATAAAGGAAGCCAAGAATGGACTAGTTTCAAATTATAAAACACAGCATGAATGGTTATCCGAAAAAAATCTCAATCTCTGTGGGTTATGTATCGCGGACGTCAAAACCAAGCATGTGCTGACATATGTCTGTTTGTTTTAGTAACATACGATGAAATGTATTATTAATACAAAGGTTGATAAGAGTAGCAAAAATGGCTTTAAAAATATATGCAAAATATTATCAAATAAAAAACTCATCCTCAGACACAAGAAAGTGTTCTATATGTTATCTAATATTTGATATGGTACTGAATACTGGACACTTTCCACTCAAACAAAAGGCTATAGATACGTACACCATTCTGGTTTAATGACAAAACAAAACAGAATCATTAAGTTTCACTTATTGTTATAAGGAAATATACTGATGAAAGTAATCTTGGAGAATTTATCGCTTATTTCATGCATTGAAAACCTCAGGAATATCTTAAACATCAATTGACTCATTAACTGATTTTTAAAACGAAGTACAAAGACCTTAGTGTCTTAGAGAAACCTGATAGATTAAGATGGCTAGTAAAGGTGCATCAGTTATAGGAATATATGATAAAGTTGTTTATGGATGGCCATGATCAATTATATCCTGAAAGAACGGGCCTACAAAGGAAGACATAGAATTTCAAGCTTTTATCCGTTTTAAATTCTTTCCACTTTTGCAGGTTTTTGATTCCAAAGCGACATGTTGAGAACTAAAGATATATTACAGGCAGACACAATCTTTGCAATATGCGATACGCAGTGTTGATACAGTGTTGATAATAGACACACAAACTGATGGCACTTCTAAAGAATGAAGTAAAAGCAAGTTAGACGAAAGTGAAAAATACCAAATTGTGAGAAGACAGAGTGTATATTTTTCAAGAATACATATATACATATATATAATACAGGGTTTGGCACCTCGGCGTGGTGTAATGGTTAGCAACCTTGTCTCGCGAGATCAGTTACGACTGAAAAGTGAGTTCGATCCTCACTAGGTGTCTCTTACTTTAGGCCTTGTGCCACATCTAAGCTACGCTTAGAAAATAGCTATATAATATAGGGTTCGATATGTAAATTGTCGCCATTTTATATTTTTAATATCGCGCAGGCTCCTTGTTTGCTTTTGATTTTGTCGACTGCTCAGCATATTATGATCAGTTGTTTGCCGTGGGTGAGAAACAGTGGACCATGAGGCGATTCACTCCACCAGATATTTAGAAACGGCATGCTGTAGTGCTTGGCATTCGCAGCAAAAGCTATAATACTAACATTTCCGAGCGTATAGAAGAAAATCTGAAGGCAGTCCAGAAGACTCGGAAAGAGTTGGATGAGTCTAATGGTGATTACGAATGTGTTTGGGGAGATTGTTAATGATGGTGACGTTATGATCCATTTATCTTCCCATCCAATATCTTGAGGGGTTAGTGCTGCTCTGGGTCAAGACGGTGGCTAGTGGCAGCCCTTGTGCCTGGCAACAGGACTCTGTACCATGTGACACACTCAGAATTCAGGTATGGCTGTCAAAAAATTTCTGCTCCCACATAACCCCTAATATCTGGCCAC
The DNA here is from genome assembly GCA_903632075.3 of Acanthosepion pharaonis. Lineage (NCBI taxonomy): Eukaryota > Metazoa > Mollusca > Cephalopoda > Sepiida > Sepiidae > Acanthosepion > Acanthosepion pharaonis. The sequence goes on from CAHIKZ030004213.1 coordinate 4,427,607, forward strand.
CTAACTCCCCAAAGAGCAATCCTCTTGATTATTATGTGCGGGGCTTATTTTAACACCAAAAATAATCTGAAGGCAAGTATTATGGCAGCATTCACTAACATAAATAAGGCTGCCTACTAGATGAGTTACAGGGGATTCCGAAATCGATGTGTGTGCGTGTGTGTGTCGTTGTGTGTGTATATAAACATGTGTGTGTGTGAGAAAATATAAAGAAAATAGGAAAGAACTCGTTAGGTATATAATCCAAAGATCTTTAGTATTTTTTTATTATTTAAAAAAAAGCACTCGATACAGAAGTAGACCCTAAATATAATTATTTATTTAAAAATATGATTCCATCGCTACATAAGATTACTCATGTTTCAAAACAAGAGCTGAAAACTTCAATATAATTTTTGAATTAAATTGAATTAAAGTACTAAATATATATATATATATATATATATATATATATATATATATATATATATATATATATGTGTGTGTGTGTGTGTGTGTGTGTGTGTGTGTGTGTGGCTAGTCTCTCGTATTCGAGGATACCCCTATACTAGCGCGGCTAGTTACAGACGCTTGCTCAGGCATATTTTTTTTATTCAACACCCACAGAGCCCAACTGTGGGTTATACTGCAAATATGCTGATAGAGACCGTAGTTACAGTCTGTGGGAAAGAGCCTGTTATCTAGCATGATCCACAATTCATTGCCCATGATTACTTTTGACTTGGTGATAGCACAGCTATCGGCAGCAATCAAGGGTTACATCTACCCAATTCATTTACACTGCTCGGATTATACTGTGGGATGGTTTTCAGGCACTTTCTAAAGGAGCCGCGCGCTAGGACCGACTCCTCCTATCCGATAATATCAGGAAGTCTCCTTCCTGACAAATCGATATGAAAGGAATGTTTAAACATGAATGTTATTAGTATGTAACAATTACCATCCGTGGTAAGAAATATTTTTTTGTTCTCATAGCAGTTAAAATGTCGAAGTAGTAATTCATCCTCCATCACAATTCATGATTTAAGGAGTAACTTTCATTTTTTAACTTATAATATATCAATGTTTTAAAAACAGGTTTTAATTTTGGAGTAGTTTTCAGGAAAATGCAGTTTATTTGATTTTTAATGTGATTTTCGATTCTGTTGAAGTTATATTCTCTTAAAATATTTTCATATATTAACTCAATTATATTTTCATATATTAACTCAACTCAACGAAAAATGTTTTTCTCTTATGCACCAAATCCACCTTAAAATTCCGATATATATATATATATATATATATATATATATATATAATTTAATGGTATCTGTATCTTCACTGATTTTATGTAAATTTGTAGCCATAGTTAGTTGCATTTCTCCACCACCATATTTGATTCCATCGATAATGCAAAGAAAGAATCATTCCTTTCAAGGAACGAAATCCATTACGCATTTTTTCATTCTTTAAGTACCCATTATTGGTTTGATATATACATTTACATATCACACACTCACACACACACACACACACACACACATATATATATATATATATATATATATATATATATATATATATATATATATATATATATATATATATACAGAGAGAGAGAGCAATCCTTATGTAGCTGTAATAATGTATTGAATGTGATTAGAAAGTATATTAACATTTTTGAAAACAGGCATAGCACGTGGGAGATTGCTGACGGTACCACAATATAGAATTACTACTACTCATATACACTAGAGCATAAATTACATATAGAAGCATCTACTAATAACGAAAACCTTGAAAATAGATAAAGAATTGACCGAATGCGTTTGGTACAATAACCAAGATGGCCATTTCTTGCACACTTTTCATCCTCCTAAGAGAAAATTTGTATGCACAATAGAATAACTGAATAAAATTCTTACAAACTTTTCCTTACATATACCAGTTGTCCCCAAACCTTTTTGTTTTTATTTTTCGCTATCTTCAACATAAGTGACTCTAAAATCATGATGCCCCACACTGTGAAATATAATATTCAAAATATTCAAAAAGTTAACTCATATTCATGTTGAAGTCTAAGAGGCCATTAACTTAACTTTCCTTAAGAACTTGAAACTGCATATATGCAAACGTATTTCCATTTAATCTTAGAAGTTTACAATATTAACAAAAATATTACATTACTATTAAAATATTATTAATTATTATTATTAAAAATATTATACAAAAATATTGCATTACTATATATATATATATATATATATATATATATATATATATATACATGTTTACACAGATGCATAGATACACAAAAATATTTTTATATGCATTTTGCATATGTATTTGCTCGCACACACGTTCATGCACACACAGATACACTAACAATTTTCACCGTTTATAACTCATTTTTAAATTGTTTCTGGGTGTGGTCAAGTACCCCACTTTGGCAACCTCGGCTATATACAATGAAATACACATGAACATGAACATGTTAAAATTGGATAGTCTTCTCATAGTAAGTTGAAAGAGATTATCGAATTTCGAACTGAATACAATAATGTGTCCCAGACAAATGTGACGTTCTAGTTGTGAAATTTTAGGCTTTTTTGATATTTGAGAATGAACGCATTACCGTACACCGTAGATAGAAAGCAAATCGAACACTAATCGTTAATATATTTTTAAAAATCGCCTCTGGTTATTATATTTTCATTTATGCCAAAAGACAAGCAACGCTGACAATCACATCCGTATTCAATGCCGTTCTTTATTCATCAACATAGTCCAGTTTTATTTAGCTTCCTTCCGATATGGCTGTACAAGACTCACAAACGGGAACCATTAATATATCCGGAGACAATTATTTAACCGGGGTTGTAATGTCGCCATATTGTCAATGCAAACTGATATTAATGAAAAGGATTCAGGTTGCAAAGAAGGCGCCGTGCGGGGTGTTATTCTTGCAGGGTTTTGATTTCACGTGTCATGAGTTGGTACGACTCGTCTAGCTGAACTTATCATTAATCAGATACAGACGCTATCTGAGCATTTTGCTCCCGTAGAAAACCTCCCAAAATGATAGGTTATCTAATCTGGATGATGCTATTGTTATTGAATGCAAGTTAGTCCAAATAAACAATGGACGAATTCTTAACAATTCCAACGAATAACAAAAAAACTGATTGTAACGAAACGTAAGTCTATGTTACCTGCTAAGGAGATGGTGCTTCTAGAAATATCAAGGCGCTGTGGATATTATAGAAATTGCATTCCTCAAAAACTCTTCAGAGGTCTAACTTCAATATGTGAAATCTGTAGCACATCGATTATTTACAACTCATTGGGCTAGAGTAAATACTACACGGTACATAACTATCCAATGATATTTTTTCTTGATTGCATTCAAGCATGAAAAGGAATGACCTCGCATGGAGTTGGATTCAAATAGTCGCCCCTGCTTTTTGACCTATATATATATATATATATATATATATATATATATATATATATATATATATATATATATATATATATATATACATTACTATATATATATATATATATATATATATATATATATATATATTCATAATTGATTTAAAATATGTTTTTCCACACATTAGTTCAAACCATGTTTCAAAAATGGAAGCTAAAAGCCCCGAATTTAATTTTGTAATTAAATTAAAGACATTAGTTCCATTTCATCCTCAAGCGATTTTTTTCGCTTTAGGATGAAATGGAACTTCCATTTTTGAAACATGGTTAGAACTGTGCACATATTTTAAATCAATTTATAATATTAATGCTCTGTAAATTTACATTGAGCACTATTTTGTAAAAATAAAAATATCTATAAGAACACCGGATTATATATCTTACTGTTCTTTCTTTTCATTTATATATACATATATATTTATATATATAAACCCGCACTAAAGTATATAGTATATATGTATATATATAAATATATATATATATATATATATATATATATATATATATATATATATATATATTTGTACACTAAGGTATGTATATATATATATATATATATTTAAATATTTACTGTATATATGAATATATGCTATAACATATCATATATATATATATATATATATATTAACGTATATAATATATATACATATATACACTAACGTATAGCGTGTATGTGTGTGAGTTTATATATATATATATATGTGTGTGTGTGTGAGTGTGTTTGTGTTCGCACGCACGTGTGTGTGTTTGTGCGTTGTGCAATAGCTATCGGCTCGGAATAAGAATTCGGAGAGCCGAGTTAAATTTAGTGTCGAGTTATTTACTTACGCACAAATACCATTGGAAAATGGATGAATATATCTCCTCTACCTCACCCTCTATATGTTGGATATATATATATATATATATATATATATATATATATATATATATATATATATATATATTAACGTATATAGTGTATATGTACAAGTTTAGTGTAAAGTATACAATATATATATATATATATATGTGTGTGTGTGTGTGTGTGTATATGTAAAAAGTGTGTACATATATATATATATATATATGTAATATATTATATACATTATCATTTATATATTATATGCACGTTATATATGTGTATATATGCGTGTGTATGTTTGTGTGTGTGTGTGTGTGTGTCAGGCGTAAAAAATATTCCTACACAGGGAGAATAAGCACTACATGTTGCCTATGCTGCACTCAGCCATTTGCTTATTACTAGACTGGATGCATTAGCCTCAGGGTGTGGCGTAGGCGGGGCCCAAATCACAAACCACTAGACTTTTATTGGTAGAGGCGTTTGAAGCTCACGGTATATCAGCTAATATACGAAACATGATTTCCCTAATGGAAAACCTTCAAAATGCAATTGCGCGTATAGCAACTTATGGCCTAACATTCCTTCTCTAGGAAATAAGGATGCCTGTTGACATCCGTTTTCAAAGTCAGAGCAGATATGTAGATCATATTCTATAACTAAAATTACATCGTGTTGTGAAGATGACATTTTTCCCCCGACGTATGAAGTATTTTACCTCGCTAAATAAATGGATGCCCAAGTAGCGTGTCAGTTAGCACGGTGGGGAGAGTTCAAATTTTCGTTTGTCAATTTCGATTTCTCATTAGGAAAGGTATGCATGTATACTTTTTTCCCGCCCAGCTACTGTTAAATTAACGTGTTAGTCAGTATCTGTCTATATTTCGAGATGAGGTATTATGTACCCCATTTACATTATTCAGACTATTGTCGTCATCTTTGTTGGCATATTTATCACAAGGTTTCGGCCGTTGTACGCTACGGCCTTCTTCAGGTGGTTAGAATACCGAACTGAATCATTTATTTCGCTCGCTAGGCTAAATTCTTCTAGTACCACGTGCCATGTTTAATGGATGTCAGTTATCAGTTATCTCTTGTTAATTCCCTTCTCCAAGTTCTCACAGTGGCACAATGGATAAAGGACTTAGTTAGTGTTGTAGAGTAGTTTTCACAGTGGAGGCTTGTATTTCAACTAAGTCGTCTTAAATTAGGTTCGATGTACAAAACGTTAGGAACTTGAAATAAGAGTTAATGACGCAGCAATCTAGTTGTGCTGGTTGATACTTCAATGTCCGACATCGACTGACTCACTCAACTCCACTGAGCTCAACTGGCCACTGCTACTACTACTACAACAACTACTACTTATTATGTGTGGGAGAGTCTATTACAATAGAATAGGTAACGTTCTGGTATAACAGTTAGATCTAAGGATCCAGGAGTGTGAGTTCAATACCTGGTTAAGGCGGTGGAGAAATTGGAGAGGGGAATTAACAACATATGACTTATAAATGACATCCATTAGATATGGCACGTGGAACTAGAACAGTCAACCCCAGCGAGCGAAATAAAGGGATCAGTTCGACATTCCAACCACCTGAAGTAGGCCTGAGCGTGCAACAGCCGAAACGTTGTGACAAATATGGCAACAAAGATGAGGACAATAGTCCGAATATAGTAAATAGGGTTAGTGAGTGTTCTCTAACGTTTTGTGGTAGCTTATGTCGGAGAAGATCCCAGCTTTTGAAACCGTACTGGACCTAAATAGTATGCACCACACTATCTTTTATAGTACCGCCCTGGGTAGCACGATAAGCTACATCAACGTCCTGAGGAAGACGATAATCTACACCCGCGTCCTGGGTAAGACGATAAACTACGTCCAACTGCAAGGCCTCTGAGCAGGAGGATTTGAGGTGTGTGGAACCACCTCTTAATTGCTGGTGTTCCTAGGTCCACCTTGACCTAGTGTGGTAGAACCTGTTAGGGTCCCAGCTATGGGCAAATAGCTAACACCCAAACATATGTAAAAATAGGTTTTAATACGAGAAATACATTGTAATAAAAAGTTATTATAATAAAACTATCCAAGATTGTAAATGTCCTAAAATAAGTTGGATTGTACTCAGAAAACATGAGTAATTGAATAATGGTTCAAATATATATGTATACATACACACCTTTTGTACCAAACTGTCGCTATGAATCTATTCAAAAATATTGTTGACATTAAATGAGCCACTGAAGTTGATATGCCATAACACAAAACAATCAACCACCAAATTTCCCAGTATATACTCTGGAATACTCAGAACTTAAATCAAAATGTAAAAACATAAGCTTCATTATCTTTAATGTCAACATTATAATCATAAACATCTCCGAAAAAATGCATGATTCAGATAGTTTACACATGTGAATCCTATCTACAAATGTCGAGACAGAACCCACATGAAGATAAAAATATTTCCTTTTACGAGTTTTTTGGTTTCATAATAAAAAAAAATATCCCCCTAGATAAAAGTACTCAAAGGCAATTTGTACCTTCCAATGTCGGCTCAATCTAAGTTAAAATATAAGCAGGTTTTAAAACTTATTCTTAAAAGATTTTGTATCTGATCACCTGATAAAGACGTGGTAAAACTCGAAACTAAAAATTCGATTAGTGAGTTGCATACATATTAACCTATCAATTTACAACACTGTCTGCGGCTCCCTTTTCTCATTACCAGGTCTCAGGATTTTCTGTTCTCAATTCAACGAATTACTATTTGTCGACTTTATTTACTTGGAGATTGACAGGTCGCGTGACGCCAGTTGAACAAGTGTTGAGTATTTCTTTGTAATAGAAGAAAAAAAACAGAATATATACTAAACGCAACATAATTTAAAAAAGAGCCTCTCAAATGAAATATAAAACACACTCTTATCATATATATTGGATATAATAGAATTGGCTGTCGAAGGAAGCCATGTATTACAGAAATGCATATTAATGGAACATATTTATACCCATAGCTTTTCGGCTACAGTTTAAACTGACTGCTTCTCTCTATAATTCTAAACTATAATTATAAACTAGAATTATTTAAAGTGAACATTTCACTGAAATATGCTGGGAATTTTCTAGGTTTTGATCTGAAGTCAAGAAAATAGGAACGTTATGCTAATATATTGGAAAAAAAATAACATTGGAGGGAGGTGGTTTCGAATTTATTTCAAACTGACTGAAAATAAAAAATTGTAGTCATATAAAAAGTTTACTTGAGACCTAAACTCATAGCTTGACTAATCATTGTTTTTATTTGTATTAAGTATGAGAAATTTATTTAACCGATTTCGTCTTGGTAGCAATTTAACTTGATTGTTTGGCTGCATATCAAGTCCTTATGTGTCATTGAATGCCGAAATTTAATCTCCTACAGAATTTTCCCTTTCCAATTCAGAAAAAAAGAACATCGAATGACGAATATATGTATTATTTTCTTCTATATTTTAATGTAAATTCTTCACAATCCACATACCAGAAGTAAATGCGTTTATATATCACCTTTCTTTTTATATATATATATATATATATATATATATATATATATATATATATTATAAATTAATTGATTTAAAATATGTTTTTTTTCCGCTACACAGTTCTAACCATGTTTCAAAAATGGAAGCTAAAAGCCACGAATTTAATTTTGGAATTAAATTAAAGACATTAGTTCCATTTCATCCTCAAGCGAAAAATTATATATATATATATATATTAAATCCAGACGACGTGCATTTAACGGATATCAGAATTCGTTGAAAAATACATCCCTACCCTTACCGAAAAGAAAACCCTTCTTCAAACGTAACTAATAACTGATACATCAAAATACAGCGATAATGAACACGCAACCACCCCTTGTCTGGATGAATGGATTTCTCTGTATTCTTGGAAACGTGAATTATGAATTTTTGCAGTGCCTTTAAAAAACAGTAATTTTAAAAATAAGTTAGTGCAAAATTCGTTTGAGGGTGAAATGGAACTAATGTCTTTAATTTAATTACAAAATTAAATTCGAAGCTTTTAGCTTCCATTCTTGAAACATGGTTAGAACTGTGTAGCGAAAAACATATTTTAAATCAGTTAATTTATAATATTAATACTCTGTAAATTTACATTGAGCACTATTTTGTAAAAATAAACATATCTATAAGAACACCGGATTATATATCTTACTGTTCTTTTTTTTTATTCACACACACACACACACACACACACACATATATATATATATATATATATATATATATATATATATATATATATATATATATATATATATATCATAGATTTCAGTTACGGGGAACTTCGGTTAGCATGCTTGTCTCCTGCTAGGTCATTTACGAGTGAGTTGTGAGTTCGGGTGCTCCATACTTGCGGCCTGGGGCTACATCTAAGCTACGCTTAGAAAATCATAGTGACACTTCAGCATGTTGTCATGGTTAACTGCCTTGTCGCACTAGATCATTTACGGATGGATAGTGAGTTATATATTCACTGGATGCCCCAAACTTTCTTCTTTGTGCCTCATAAAAGTTACACTTAAAAACGTCACCATAACTTTCAGTTACGTACGAAAGGAAATTATGTGATCAGATATCACCTATTGAAAATGCTACTAACCTAATATGAACCTAGATTGAAGCTTTCGAATGTTGATAGATTAATTATGACCATCCTTGATCCTCAGTTGATGCTACGTACTATCGTTCAGTGTACCGCATCGAAACCAAGCTTAGTAAATGACTTTGATAAACTGATTTTCATAAAACTTATACCAGGTGTTTGTGCGGATCCATGGAAGAATTGCGACAAAGAATAATGACAAAGAATTAAAGATAACTAAATCTACAAGAATTCGTGAATTGCCATGATCGCACCAGTTCGGAGGGACACAGCCCATAACAAATGAACATATTTTGGAATAATGAAAAACGCAGTCATTTTTTTTGTAGCGTGCTAAAATACAGTTTGTAAATATCTACATATCTTTGTGCAGGTGGGAAAAGTGAATTCGGCGAGCCATGTTTAAAATCCAGTCAACACAACTGCTTTAATTTTCGTATTATAGAAAAGGAAGTGATATTCTCTTCCCAGTTAAATAAATGAACTAAATAGTAGGATAGTTAGAAAAAGAATATATATATATATATATATATATATATATATATATATATATATATATATATATATATATATAAAGATATAGAAAAAAAAAAAAAAACAAATGAAAACTACAGACAAAAGTTCATTTTCTCCAGCAAGACATTCATTTCTGTAGTTTACTGCTACCAGCAAGCAGAAATATTTCTCTTCCAGATGATGGCTATTTTGGCCGAAACTAGTCGAGGAATCGAAATAATAATAAAAAAAAAACGAAAAAATATTAATCTACAACCCAGTGTGTCTGAAGATTTATTTTTTAATATTTTTTATTGTTCATATATATATATATATATATATATATATATATATATATATATATATATTGAATTTCATATCATAGAGTGTAACAAAAACTCTCAACAATAATGACCAATAATAATGACTATTCATACATATTATATGATGAACGAATACATCCTCAAAATCAAAATAATCTTTCACTTATTCTGTAGACATTGATTTTTCTCAATATCTCAAGATATATGTTTATATGTAATAACCAGAGATGATGAAACTCGATAAACATACTTTTCCTTTTTGGTGTTCTTTCAATCCAGAATATGGTTAATCATTGTTCTCCACAATATCTCATACTTTTAATGCTAAGCACTATATATCTTCTTATTATTTCACTCATTACCTTTTCTGTCATCACCCGAGATTTTTTTAGTTAATTTATGCGATGTTTCATTCTGCCTCTCTTACATTCAAGATATCTTCTAAGTGTCAAATTTTCCAAGCCCTCTTTTTTGTTGTTATGCATTGCAAAAATGTCTGTTGTCCCTTTCTGATTCTTTATATAACTTTCTTTTATTCTCAAGTTTCTTAAAACTTGCTCATATATTCTGTCCATTGTAGAATCATCCTGTATTAAAATACCTCTATTGCATCAAGTAGTCTCTTCAGTGACCAAAATTGAAATTACATAGAAGTTCAGCTCGCTTTTCATTGTTTCTAACGAAAGCATGATCAGAATTAATCAAAGTAAATATTAACATTTAATTTCCGAAACATATACATATTATTTGTCGACGTATTTGACAGTTGATCCCCAGAATAATATAAAATTCAAATTATCATTAGCGTAAATCAATCATATTTCTTTTCGTGCGGCTGGATGATTTATTTCGAATCGATTATTTTTAAAGGCTCAGCCGTTTAATTATATTTAAGTCCGAATAGATATTCAGGACGTGTCATGCTGCACGTGAATCATGGCGGTCGCAACTCATCATGCATTTATAATACATCTCACGTGGATCTAAATACGAAATACTTCATATTTATATATTCGTGGTATTCGTCATAATATATCCACTTTAAATGATTTCAAAAAACTTTATTTGTTTTTTTTTTTTGTGTGTGTGTGTGTGAAAGGTTTAAAAAAAATCAAAATAATACATCCTTATTCAATATCTGAATTCAATTCAAATTTCTCCAGAGGAATTGGTTCAAATCATAAAAACATGGGCTGTGCACGTCAGTTATTTTGCGAACAAGATTTATCTTAGTTTAAACACATTCAATGTTTCCAAAATTATATCCGTCGTTTAAATTGAGAATACAATTCATGGGTATAGTGATAAAATCAAGGTAAATTTAGAAGTAAAAGTATTCAATATCATATGGAAATGATTTGTCTTAATATACCCCGAGTTAACTTATGTCGACCTTGAAAGAGAAAACAAGCTATTTTATTTAGCAAATAACAGCACAACCAAATATATTATTTACGACTTCTTTTAAATTGTTTTCAGTCGAAATGTAACGTTTTATTAAATGAATGGTTCGTTTTCTACGTTTTTTTTTTTTTTTTTTTTTTTTACCTTTTTCCAGCTTATTTAAAAAATATCTTTACATTGTATATTTCTTTTATGGCAATAATAATAGCTTAAGCGATTGTTGTATCGTCGACTTGAATGATATACAGATAAGAATGAGTGCTTGATATATTTATTCAGCACCAGTATCCAGTACTAACGGATAAATACTAAGAACACAGAACAAGTTACAAAAAAATTAACAACTTACAAGGAATAGAGGAGGTTCACATGCAGTATAGCCAAACGAAGTAAGATCAGTTCTATCATTAATCAGCTTAGCATCAATTTATTAATCAACTGTTGATGTCGTTAATCTTAGACTACTTAAGGCTAAGAGCCAGGCCATCTGGTAGAGTACTGGATGGATGCTAACTACTCTACAATATTGATATAAGTCTTAATAATTAACCCATAATTGGGGGAGAAGAAGTGGATTAATACTTTTCCCAAATGTTTTTTTTTTTGCGTTAGTGTATATAACGAACGCAATGTGAATTGAAGACTCGACGCTGCTTAACGTTTGAGATGATACGGGAACCCGTGCTCCAACATCCCTGCAAGTCCTGTATTTTTTAATTATATCTCTAAAATGTTATTTATTTATTTATTTATTAGTCGTTCATTCCTGGGTAAAACGTCATATAGTTCATTACACTATATACTAATCTAAGAACCACTCAGACAATTTCGCATTCAACTTTATTTGACACAGGGCTTCAATACATGGGCGATCATGAGACGCCATAACTTCCTATCATTTCTAAATATAAATAATATTTCTTTTCTTAATATCCTTCCAAAGCACCGTTCGGCTATCTAATTACAGAATCTCAATTTATATGTTACACACTGTTTACTCCTGTTTTCTTGATTTCAGTATGATGTATGACTGTCAAATTCGCCAGTCCTTCTTTCTTCATAATTTTTTCCAAACTTTTCAACTTTATGTTTCAAATTTTGTTTCCTTTTTTTCTTAAATTCTCCTTTTTACTTCCATGTAAACCATTTATTTTTACATTCAGTCAATCGGACATTCTCTGATGTATAGAAATAGTTCTATAGTAATTAAGTAGGGTGTAAATGCTTCTTCTGAGTGGTTTGTAACGCATTGCAAATCATCTCTCACTTGCGTCTCTGTCTTTTGCCAAAGTGCACTCATAGGCGATTCCATCAAAATGACAGAGTCGCAACTGAGGAAAATTATACTGAGAGGTGCCCAGTCTTGAGGAACATCTGCCTCGAGACCGCACCCTCTCATTACACCAGAGAGAGGGATCGGTGCTCGCACGGAGGCCAGCGCAAGCGACGGTTGCGGGTCCTGCGGGCAATATTTGTTTCTTGCCTGGTTGTAGACCCTCTGGTCCCTACCTCAAAAAAAGACCTTGTGTCACAACTTGTCTTATGGGGAGACTGTAAATACCTAGTATTTAAGTACAAGCCTTATTTCTAAGAAAGTTTTCTCGTTGTTAATGCTTTGTCTAGCATTTGGAACGCAACTTTGGTTATTTCAATGAACGTACCAATTTCAGTGTAACGTTTTCACAGATAGGTACTTATTTTTTACTTGCATCAGTTTGATCTGATTTTATAGTTTAAAATATGTATTAAACTTTAGACTATATATTATAGAATGTCTCTTGTTATTACATGCTGTAAGGCGAAAGAAAACCCTTACAATATGTAAAAATGAGTTACATTCTAAAAAGTAATCTAAATGTTAACATCTTATTTTAGACGAAGAATTCAGAAATTTGCATGAAGTTATAAGAAGGATACGAACTAAAATATAGTCAAGTTGTCAGCATCATATCAGACAGAAGTTAATACGACAGTAAAGTATCCATCAACCTGGATTAACTGAAGTTGGCCACAAATGACATCATCAAAGAACACAACTCTCATATTGAGTCACATGACGTGATTGAATGAAGACTCTAGATGTCATTTCGCACGTGACAACATAAGTAAACGTCGTGAATTACATAGCTAAATAAGTATATGTCGTGTACTGATGTCTTTGAACATAGGCTGTTTGGCTAAAGCGAGATTTATCCCGACGCCCAACAAACAGAACTTGACAAAAGGCCAAGTGGGGTTCTACGTATACATGAAAACAGAGACCAAATATAGACCCGGCCGCTCGCTTCTTCCTCTTCTGAGGGATGCCACAGACGCTAGGTAATGAGTATTTCTCCCCAGATGGAAATATATTGACTAGTAAACTCATCCACTGGGCGGTTAATTCATGAGAAGGAAATTAAGTTTATACCTAAGAGTAAAAAGCGTTATGATAAAGCAATCAGTCAGAGTTATATATAAAAAGAGGAAAAGCTAAGGGACGTTGACTATGAAACTTCATCACACTTGTTTTATACTTAATTCATCGAATACGATTGAAAGAGACTTAAGATAGAGCGTTACTGTTAAAATGTTTATGATGAATTATTTGCGTGTTATGGAAGAGATAATAGGAGGTGAATATTATGTAGATAAGGAAGATTGTATCTTAACTTGAAGTAGTTAAGTTTATACTATTTACGGAAGCATCTCCCCGAGAGTCCATGCTACAAATTACTTGTGTAAATGCTGCCTGAGTAGAATGTGTCAGAGGCGGTCAAGCTATTTATGTAGGAAGCTTTCCACTGTTCAAAACAAGTAATTTGAAATTTTTAAAAATAGTTCCTCCAATGTTCGAAATTTATTTGCGTTCAACCGACAATATTCATGAAGAGGGTTCATAAAATACATATCAGCAAGTTGTACTCTATTCCTTATACAACCACGAGTCAAAAGATCAGTGGAACATAACCGTAAAATCATTTATATTACGATTGATATCGTGATACGTCCAGCATTCTCTAATAAAGCGAAGGATATTCTGGTAACCTAAGGAAAATAGGCCGCAATTGAAATTTGTATCACTTGCAATAAGAACTTCATTGACAAGAAGTTATTTACAAAGATTCGATTTTATATCTTTGGTATATTCACTTCAAGAAATACAATCTCGCAATAACTTCTTGCTTGCAATCTAACTAGATTCTATTTTAAGATGATAGAATTTCAGTTTGAGAACTCTTAGTTGCTACGAAAATGTTGAATGGGTGTTACAAAGATATCATTGTTAATGCAGTGTTCACTATCCAATTTTTCAGAAATTGTACATACCACATTGTTAATATTTCATACTGTACCTCTTGAATAAAGTGTTTTTTTTAATTTTTAAATGTAAAATAACATATCTATAATGACTGATATGTTGATTTACTTCTACAACGGCCTATCAACACCGTATGGGTCATTTAAGGCCAAATTTTAATTTTCCTGTGAGCTTTGAAGTAATAGAAATATTATATATATACTTCTACTTTCACAATTGAACAAATGTTTTCAACACAATGTTATGGCTTCAAACAAATATATATTTTAACGCAGTTGTATACCTTCGACTACAGATATGTATTGTTGGTCATTTTTATATATAAAAAAATATTGCTGGTATTTTTACTATAAATATATTTTTTATAAGTTCATAGTGTTTTGTTTTTGTTTGAGTTGTGTTTTAATCTAGGGAATGTTACTGAATAGAATAATCAAGCGAAAATGATTAGGACAAGGACAGCACATAAGATTCGCCAGCGGCGCGTAGAGAAGTAGTCAACTCCTAGAATTGACTAAAGTAATTTTCTACAATGAATCTCCAACTGCAGGATATCTACCAAAAGTCCACTTGGTCAGATGTGGCACAAGGCCGAAGTTAATGTGGGATAACCGAACCCGTAGCCAAAAATTCCCCGTAGAACCTGTATAAAACAGGGTGGGGTAGCTGCTTCCCGAGACGAGACTCTTTCCTTCGACATAGACACGCCAGTGGATCCTCTCTTTCCAAAGGTAGAGAGTTTAACCAGCAAAGCTGGAGATGGATCACTAATTGCAGGAAATCTACTAACCGCCCCTTGCTGTCAGATGTGGCACAAGACCGAATTTAATGTGGGGCATGAGAGCTCATCGTGTCCGCCAAACATTCCTCGTAGACCCGGGGGTCGGAATGCCTCGTAAACGGGGTCGGAATGCTGTTTCCCGAGACGAGACTCTGTCCCTCCACATAGCCTCGTCTGGGGATCCTCTCTGCCCGGAGACCAGCACATCTGGGGACGAATCTTCAACTGCTTACATACAGTATTTACTACTGAATTTATGTGAATGGGGACATACCAATTATCGTCCGTAGGTATGCTACAACAGGTGTTAAGTTTTGGCACATAACTGGCACCTTAAGTGCTACGAGCCCGGGTCAGATTGAACCATGGAACAACAGCAATTAAGACGTGGTTCCAAAACTTCCAATCTCTCGATTAGAAGCCTTGCTACCGGATGTAGTTTATCGTCATAGCCTAGAGTAGCATGTTTTTAACCAGTGTTATTATAGAAATAATCCGTTTTCGTTTTGTTACTATAAGCACTAATAATAATTTTATTCTTCGTTTTTAATGACTAACTGAAACAACGTACCTACTTTGCAGAAACGAAAACTTCAGGCAGTCATCATCTGAAATACTGTAATAACCTAACCGATATAGCAGCTTCAACGTTATTCCACGGGCAGGTTTCATTTAATGGTCTCTCCTAATAGAGGAATCGATATGAATTTATTAAAAAAAATAAAATATAAAAAAATCTTATGTAAGATAGTGAAAAAGAAAATATGAATATAATTTATTGTTATCATCCGTGAATTTGTATATTAAGACTAGTGATTATCAGTAGGCACTGACTGAAACCAAATTTCATTTAATAATACTTACTTGCAGTCTGTCTAGATTTTGCCTTATGATGCGAGATATTAAGATTAGAAAATTAGTTTCACTGAAACCTTGAACTGCTGGCACAACAGTATCATCAGTAATAACACTTGCTCGATCCTATTCATTAGAAAATGTAGATATCACTTTGTTAATATTTCCTATAGAGCCTCTTGAACAGTGTAATTATATAAAGTAACAGAATTATAAACTGTGCTAATACATCATTAATCCATTTTTGAAGTGTTACTGCTTTTAGCAAAAAGAAAATATTGATATAATCCTTATCAGACAGATTGACGGCAATGCACGTACGATGTTCTTCAAAAATTGGACATCAGCGAGCTGTCTTTTGAAAATAAATATTATTATTTGATCAATATAGTAGTTTCATTTTTTATTCTCCGGTCAGTTTTCCTGCTGTGCGCTCTCCGAATAACGGATTCAAAAGGGGTTTCGAAAATAATTCCTTTTCTGTCTCACATTATTGCGGCTAATTTATGGATAAAGAGAGACTAACATTCTTCCACGACAGATATGTACAATAGGTAAAATGAATTCGAAAATAGAAAGCACTATCAGATTCGTTCACCAATCTTTGAAATATTTTGCTTGGATTACAAGAATTTTATGTAGGGGATAAGGAAACTGAAGTCTCCCAAGGGGGTTTGTTTAGCTTAATTCCGCAAGATGCTACAAATCCAAAATATTAATTTAAATAAACGAGTTATAATTTTAAATATCCTCGTCGTACTTAGACTCTCATATGGATGTCATGTATAAATCATACAGAAATGGCTAAACTATCTGCTCTAGACTACCGCTTTCTCGGATGAATGATTACAAATGACTTCAAGTTAATGGGACCTGTAAATTTTAAAGATTGCTATCCTTCGTCAGATCCAGAAGACTCGCCTTAGACAACCAGAAACAAAGAACTGTAGAAAATAAAAAATTTTGTAAGAGCACCTCGTTGTGGTGTAATGGTTAGCACGCTTGTCTCGCTAGATCAGTTACGAGTGAAAAGTGAGTTCAATCCTCACAAGATGCTCCCTATTTTCGGCCTTTTGTCACATCTAAGCTACGCTTAGAAATTTGTCATAACATAAATTATATCTCTCGTCCGGCTTTAACGGCAGCAACAACTTATACAAATAAAAAAAAAATAACACAATGAATAAGCTGACTTGAGATAATACCGGAAACAACGTTTTAGGAAGGAAATCCCCATCCATAATAGAAAGAATGTTAAATGTTAAAAAATTGTTTTAAGTAGAAGATTTTATAAATTACCAAAGAACAGCAGAAAGGCACAGGAGGTCGATCAGGATCTTCCTGTTGACCACTTATATTTGTTCTGGTCTATGCCTCTTTATTGCGTATAATATTATTTCTACATTAGCTGAGCAAGGGTTTTGTATGGTTCTCTCAAAAGCAATATGAGTGATTATTTCTAAATTATTAGATAAGCACATGTGACAGGCACCTGTAAAATGACAGAGTTTATCGGCCGAAACGTTGTGAGAATAACACACAAGGAGAGTGTATTAGTCCGGACGTACAGAAATATAATATGTCTTATTTCCTCATCTTTAGAATGTCTTTGAGAAGAAAATCAGTCTGCAATGATAACATTAACATGGTGATTTTCTCAATGTAGCTTAGGTGTGGCACAAGGCCGAAAGGAGGATCAAACACCCTATTCAGCTGTAATTTATCTTGCGAGACAAGCTTGTTAACCATTAATCCACGTTGAAGATCCCCTGATATTGTTAATATTATCCGTTTCCTTATTTAAAAATATTCGACATTCATTGACTGAGCAATCAGTGCTACTTTTTTGTTGAAATTTATAAAATCTTTCGACGTAAACAATTTCTCAGCAAAATAGAATTCTCCTGTCCCCTAACGCTTATATATCCTTCTAATATCGATGAAGGTTTCATTCGTCACATTTTATTCGAAGTAATGTGGAATGTCAACATCTAAATTATGTCGTTATTTTCTTTTCGAAATACATTTTAGGTGCGTTTCAGTTTTTACTGCTATTAAAAATCGACAGGTCATGTGGTTTTTGATATTTGTGATTATACATCGCAAGGTCATAATATTCAAAGAAAGATGGAGCTATCTAAGACCTGCGAGGTTGATTCTCTCGAAGGCATTTTTAATCATTGAACCGAAAACCTGAGTGCATTGAACTGAGAGGTTAGGCATTTCTTAACGAGTTGAACCCCATGCATGACGTCCGTATGAAAACTTGTTCGGGGGAGGATAATTAAGAATACGTCTGCTGTTCTTGGTTTAATGTTTTGGATTTGCAGCAACTGCAGAGTTTGTGAAAAACTAACACTAGGTCCATACATTCTATGTTCAGTTTCCTTATCTCCCTTGTTAAATCATTGACAACTGATTCATACGCGGTATTATTTAGAGAAGTTATAATGTGTGCAGACAGAATAACAAAAGAAAGGAAGAAGCAAACAGAGGAATTATATTAATTGATTAAATTGCTCATTAAAATAATACGATTACAATAATCATTTGTCAAGTATTTACTTATGAGTCGTTGATTTAATTTTAGAGTTTATACATGCAAAGCATGTGGCACATAAACAATGTAGTTGATCGTAGTTCACTCAATTATCCTATTTCAACGTTTGCTGCAAGGAAATGAAGTCGAAACAATGTAAAAGGAGAAAATGTTAGTCTTGGCTATGGAAGATGAAAATTGCCATAAAACGAGAAGCAATGCTGAATTAGGTTCACCTTGTGTACACATTTTGAATTCATCTGAATTTCAGACACATTTGTCACCTTCCAAGATGAAGAAAATGACTGACGTGAATAATCATTTCACGTAGTTTGCAGCGAGATATTTAATTCGATAGGGAATTAACTTTTACAATAATAAATACAGCAGAAAATATATTTAGAAGGATTTTTTTTGTTTCATTTTGCTCTCATTAAATAAACATTATTTGCGTCTTGGCTATTTGTTACATCGTCCAATATTGTTTGTTTTATGTTATGATTTGTGTCATTACCTTACAATTAACCTAGAATGAGAGTTATAATTCTGACATTGTATATCACTCTTCTTTACTTTGTCTTCCTTAGACATTTCCTTTCTTTCTCGAATTCCTTTTAGTTCTTGCGTTCTCTTCGTCTCTTTCTCTAAATTTCACTATTTTATCTTTCTCTTTATCTTCGTATTATATTGTCTAACTTCTTTTCTTTTCTATATCTTATAATCCAAATACACTCCTTTCTTCCCCGTTTGGTTTATTTTCTACTTCGCCCAGTACATTTTCTTTTTACACGTCATTCTAATTCTCCTACACAATTTCCACTCAGACTGTTGTCCTCATAATTGTTATTGATATCGCAAAATTTCATCAGGTCTATGTCGTAATATTGATCTGCGTAACTTACGGGGAATTTAGAAATTAACGCTTCATTTAATCTACGGGGTATAGAATGACGAAGAACGAAGTGGCGAAAGACAAAGTAACAAATAGATACAATGTTGAACGGATTTTTATCGAACAAAGTGTCGAATGGACAAAGTACCGAATGATAAAGTAATGGCGGTAAATAATTAATTAAAAAATTTAAACTACTATAAAAACTTCCGATGAAAAAAAAAATTTACATAATTACAAAATTTTCGGAAAAGATTTTGTATTTAAACTGCAGTAAAGTGTTAGCATTTTCTCATCCTGGTTGCTTTGAATTCAGAGTTTTCTTTCTTGTACAATAGTCGACAACCAACGATATCGGACACAATATTTCCTGCTATTTACTCTTAGCTTGTAGATTACATTTCCCAAGATTATGAATATGTAAGTGGATATAATTAACTGTTGTGGAGTTATTTCGCAGTCGAGGTTGTATTTATACTAAGTCGGTCCTAAAATAGGTTCGACGTACAAAACGTTAGGAACTTGATATAATAAGTATTACGCAGAGTAAATTTAGTTGTGGTCGCTGATACTTTCGTATTCGACTAACTGTCGTCCGACATCGACTGACTAACAGACGATATTCAGTCACCCCCCCCCACGAGAGCGTCATCTGGCACAAGGCCTTTTTAACGTGGGATCTCCGAGCCCATGGGCTCGGCCAAAAATATGCCAATTGAACCCGTATAAACGGGTTCAGGGTCGGTTTACCTCCCCGAAAGAGAATCCGCCCTTCGGCGTAGCCTCTTTCGGGTTCCTCCCCGCCCGAAGGCAGAGAGTTCAACCGATCAGCCAGTCCACTGACTGACCGACTGGATATTCAGTCACACCCCCACTGGGGCATCATATGACACAAGGTCGGTTATTTATTGTGGGTTCTCCGAGCCCGTGGGCTCAGCCCAAAAATATGCCAATTGAATCCGTATAAACGGGCTCAGGGCCGGTTTACCTCCCTGAACGAGACTCCGCCCCTCGGCTAGGAGACACGATGGAGTAATGGATAGCGGCTTGGATTGTGGAATCAGAGAGCCGAGTTCGAATTCCAGTCGAATCCATTACATTCACTTACGTGCTAACACCCTTGGGAAAGGTGTGAATCCTCTTTCTTCTCCCTCCAGCTATGGGTAAATAGCAGGACAAACTGGGTTCTATAGCCTTGGATGGCAACTGGTCTAGGAGAAGGAAAACTCTGAATTCAAACCTGCTCTTAGCCTTGGTTGGCAATCCATTTAGTGTTGGTGTCACGATAAAAACACCCTTGATAGCTCTAGCGAAGCATCAAGAATTCAGCTATTTGACAAGATCATGAACTACACCAATCAAATTATTGGTGAGTTCAATCTCGGCTGAGGCCGCAAGATGATGATATGATGATCGGGTTCCTCCCCGCCTGAAGGCAGAGAGTTCAACCGAACAGTTGCTAGAGAAAGTGAGCGACTGACTCGTTACTCTTACTACTCCTACTTATTATAGGTGGGAGAGTCTATTAACTATAGAATAGGTGTGTTCCACTATAACATGAACTCAACCAGAAATTGAACTCAGCTCTCTGATTCCACAACTCCCGGTGCTATAAATGACTCCATCCTATCTCTTTTATTTAGGTTAGGTTAACGTTTCTTACACTTTCAATTATTATTTATTTATTTCTATATCTCTCTCCATCCCTCTCTCATTTTCTATTACCTTGCTTTTATTTTTACATCTCTCTCAACCTCTCACTCACTTCCTATTTTTCTGCTTTTATTTTTACATCTCTTTAAACCCCTCTCTCACTTTTTATAATGTTTTCTTTTTATTTTTACAACTCTCTCAACCCCTCTCTCTTTTATCTTGCATTAATATTTACATCTCTCTCAACCACTCTCTCTCTTTTATATTGCATTAATTTTTACATTTCTCTCAATCCCTCTCTAATTTTCTATTATATTGCTTATATTTTGCACTAGCAGTAGAGCCCGGCGTTGCCCGGGGATGTAACAGTAAGAGATAGATCAAGTATCGACCATCATAAAGACTGAAAAATAAAATTGACAAAGATTATTGTTTAAGGTTGACGCACATGCATGTCTTAATTAGTTTTTTTTTGTTTTGTTTTTTGTTTGTTTTTCCTTTGTTTGTTTTTTTTACGAATTGGTCAAACGCAAACTCAAACAAAAGCATTGTTTTGTAATTGGAATTTTTAAAGCATTCTAAATGTAAAAATAAATTTTTAAAAAAGTGTGCAAGACAATAAGAAACACTACCTGCCAAAAAAAAGTGAAGTTTTGTTGAAATCGGTTGAAAAATGTAGGAAATCCGATCCAATATATAAACGTACAGACACACACACACACACAACCTGCGTTTTATAATAAGTATGATCTCTTTCAATCTCTCTTGCAATTCTGCTTATATTTCATTTATTTTTTATTAAACTGTATCTTTTCTTTTTTGACCCTTGAAATCGTTTACTTAATATATGACAAGTTTTCTATGTTTTTTTCTAACTCAACATATTTAATTTATATACTTTCATTATATTTATTGTTTATTTGATTTTTCATCTATTGTCCATTCATGCATGCTTTAGACATAAATTCTCATGCTAACGTCTTCATTATTCTTATATTCAGAGGTCAATATGTCCTTCATAATTTTACCGAAAATACGTTATTTCAAACATTTTTATTTATTAATTAATATAGTTTTAATTCAGTCTCCCTGAAAAGTTAATTATCTTTATATTTTCTTTATAATTTTCGTTTCTTTTAAATTTTTTCCTTACTTCTTTCGTTCACTTTCTGTCTTTCATTTTTTTTTTTATTTCTTTCACAATTTTTCTTTTTCTTTCAATCACTTATTTTCTTGTTTCTTTTCTATTTCTTTCATATTTATTTCTCTTTCATCCTCTTTCCCCTTTTTTATTCTTTCTTTCTTTATTTCACTTTCTTTACTTCTTCCTTTCTTTACGTTTTGATATGTTTTCTTTTTCTTTCAATCATTTATTTTCTTGTTTCTTTTCTATTTCTTTCATATTTATTTCTCTTTCATCCTCTTTCCCCTTTTTTATTCTTTCTTTCTTTATTTCACTTTTTTTTACTTCTTTTCTTTCTTTTTACGTTTTGATATGTTTTTTTTTTTCTTTCAATCATTTATTTTCTTGTTTCTTTTCTATTTCTTTCATATTTATTTCTCTTTCATCCTCTTTCCCTTTTTTTTTTTATTCTTTCTTTCTTTCTTTCACTTTCTTTTTTCTTTTTTTTCTTTTACGTTTTGATATGTTTTCTTTTTCTTTCAATCATTTATTTTCTTGTTTCTTTTCTATTTCTTTCATATTTATTTCTCTTTCATCCTCTTTCCCCTTTTTTATTCTTTCTTTCTTTATTTCACTTTCTTTACTTCTTTCTTTCTTTCCTTCTTTATGTTTTCCCACTTTTTCTTTTAATTTCAATCATTTACTTTCTTCTTTATTTCTCCTTTCATTCTTTCAAATTTATTAATTTTTTTTTTAAATTTAGTTTGCTTTCATGGATTCCTTCTTCTGTATTCATTCGTTATTCTTTTCCTCTGCAATGTCTTTTCTTTCTTGTGGCACTTTTCATATCCTAATATTTTTCAACCAAAAAAAAAAAATCTTTATTTCTTCAGTAGCATCAGAAAATCATAATTGCTTTCCATGAATATTGATTGTGCTTCTAATGGCTGTTAATTGGTGCCAATATCCACACATAACACTTGCATCCGCCAGTCTTAATGCAACAAATTATATTACCAAAGAAAAATAGTGAACAAACAGAAATATATTCCGTAAGCGATTTACTGCCATCAACTCTCTTTATTTGTACAATCTTAGCTTTCTTTACTTAAAAAGAAAAGAAAATTTTGATATATATATTTTTTTTAATTTTTGGCAAGAAATTGATTGTTCGAGGAAAAGAAATCGATTAGATTTAGGAAACAGTGAAGAAAAACAACAACAATTGGGCATTTAATTCATTTCATATCAATTTCCGACCTGTTTAATGAATTATACACTTACAACAACATAGCGACTTATTTTTTTTCGCATTATCTAATTCTCTTTTAATTTGGCTCAAAATACATCTCTTTCTCTCTATCTCTCAACAAATAACACACACACACACATACATATATATATATATATATATATATATATATATATATATATATATATATATATGTGTGTGTGTGTGTGTGTGTGAATGAAGGTAAAAGACCGGGGCAAATAATCCAAGTGAATCCTAATAACATAAAATATGAAAACTGATCCATAAAGAGGGTTCAATTTATTTATTACTGAGCATAGATATACAAATTGCATATAAAAGAAATTCAAAGATGTCCCATATGAATAGCCATTTCTCGCCACAAAAATTAAACTTACAGGTTTTGTTAATACCAAGAGGTTTATCTTCAATCACCGTGGTGTTCACAAACCATGCAACGTTATTTTTGTGGGGAGAAATATCTATTCATATGAGGTATCACTGAACTTCTTTTTATGTATATAAAATATATATATATATATATATATATATATATATATATATATATATATATATATATGTATATATATTATGAAATGGACAAGGTCCTACAATTTCTTTTTAATATTTATATATATATATAATAGCACAGAGACACACACAGACACACACAGACACACACACACACACATATATATATATATATATAATAGCACACACACAGAGACACACACACATATATATATATAATAGCACACAGACATACATATATATATATATAAAAGCACTCACACACACTCACACAGACACAGACACACACACACACATATATATATATATATATATAGATAGATAGATAGATAGATAGATAGATAGATATAGATATAGATATATTTATATCAAATGGGAGACGGTCCACGTATATTTCTTATAATATGTAAATATAATAGATCGCTTAACGAAATTCGAGGGAAAAAATAGCATAACAATATTGACAAAAAGATTGATGATGTTTATTATATATTAGCCTTTTGACAAAACTGAACTTCGAAGAAAAATATTTAAAATCTGAATTTTCGGACACGTTACTGTCCTCTTTCAACGAGTGCGAAAATTCTGATTAGTCAAAGACCTACTATCATATAAGAAATATGATCAATCTTGTTTCCAATATTATCATTTTTTGTCATTTTTATTAGCCGGCCTATTAAATCTCTTTTCCCTCTATCTATCTATCTATCTATCTATCTATCTATCTATCTATCTATCTATATATATATATATATATATATATATATATATATATATATATATATATATATATATATATATATATATTTGTGTGTGTTCGTGTAATCCGTCTAAAATTATGATGCAAATCACAGAATCCTCAATATCTAGAATTTGGTTTAAAGAGTTCTTGTCAAATTCTACCCGATTAATTTCGATGTCAAAACAAATATTTCGTTAAATGTAAAGTAGTTTCAACATGTTTTATTAAAGATAGTGAATTCATTATAAAAATTACAGTCTAAAGTTATTACACAGTGTAAACTAATATTTGTATAAGACTTCGGAAATTTAATAATATTTTTTTTCATTACATTTGTTGAAAAATTGCTGATGAAAAAAAATTTAACAAATGCTGTCAAACAGTAAATAACAAATGCATTGAGTGAGTGAATATCCCCATCGGAGATATCAAAGGAGTTTCACAGGAACCATTGAATGATAAAGAAGGTTGTTGAAAATATAGTTAAGTTGAGAATTGGAAGGAAAGGACAACAATTTAAAAAAAACTTTCTCCTCGGGGAGAACGTAAAGTAAAAGGAGTTATAGCAAAATAAACACTTTTGACTAATGTTCAGATTTTTGAATAGGCTCGAACTGAGAAAGTCAAGAAGGAAAAAGGTGCTGAATACTTCGCAAATTGGGATCTCTAAAGAAATTTCTTAGGCTAACTCCTCATCGTAAAGCAAATAATTTAAAGCGTCAAAATTCGACCAAGAAATACATGAACATTTAGTTGTCGAAATTAATTCTCATAGAAGAATCTCGCGTTACACTCAATGAGCTTGATTCGTGTGCCATGGGATAGATTCTGTCCGATGCAGATGTGCCTGTGGTTAAAAGAAAGCAGCAAGGAGGCGGCAATTTAATGATATGATCCATTTAAAATCGAAGATTGGGTTAAACTGAACAGTGCTTACTAATGCGATTTAATGAACATGATATTCTTTGAATAGTACAAGTCCAAATCTCGTAGTCTCAAAGTGAATTGTGTACTTATGTATGACAATGATCCTTCTTATATGAATAAGGTTACCGTGATTTTTTTTAACGAAAAGATTTAAAGGATAGATGAAATGGAAATCCGATCGAAAATATATGGTAAATTGTGTCGATAAAATAATTTGAAGGTGTCTAAATTTATGACAGTAAAGCAAGCCTATAGGAAGCAATTAAAATAACCATCTAGGAAAATGAACATGCTGAAGTAGGATATTTAACAAAATCCATGGACAATGTATTGCTCGGTTTTTCTGAGAAGTTTGGTCACTACATTAAGACATAAATGCTTCATAGATTTGTTATATACTCTTGTTTTTTGTGGTTATATTTAGGAGTAGACAAATTCTTAATGATTTTATTATCTTGTTATTCAAGCAAATAGTAAATTTCTGATTTGGGATTTTGAACTTCCGACTGCAGTTTTTATAATATATCCAATAAATGTAATGAACTATTGAAATAGTACAGCCTTGATTGTCTGAATATTGCTTCCAAAATTATATCATACTGTTGAACTAAGTGTTCACTTCTGTATTTTTCTGTATTTACATAGGCGTTATCTATGATATGAATGACATTTACACATAAATATACTATGCCTTAAAATTATTTTTACATCATTCTCTCTTTCTCTCTATCTATCTATCTATCTATCTATATATACACTACAGTTCAAAACTTTGGGGCAAACACGGGTAATTTTTTAAATTGGCCCAAAAAGTAGTTGTTTTGTACTTAAATAAGAGGAAATTATTAGATATGGTCACATATAAGTGAGACATAATTTTTTATAAGAAATTCTATTATGGCAAAGACAAAAATGTGATTAAATTTTGCTCTCGTATTTAGCTTCCGTTATCCTTGATTCTTGCAACACAAATTGTTGGCATTAATTGCAAAGGTTTCTCAAAATATAAGCTTGATAAATGATTCCATCCTTTTTTTAAAAAAAAAACTAAGAGCACTTTTTTCATTTTTTCCCACTCTTCTATCAAGTTTCTCCCATGCTAATAATATATATATATATATATATATAT
The DNA here is from genome assembly GCA_903632075.3 of Acanthosepion pharaonis. Classification (NCBI taxonomy): domain Eukaryota; kingdom Metazoa; phylum Mollusca; class Cephalopoda; order Sepiida; family Sepiidae; genus Acanthosepion; species Acanthosepion pharaonis. The sequence goes on from CAHIKZ030004213.1 coordinate 4,454,550, forward strand.
ATATATATATATACAGAAGCGTCCAAAACTAAGGGACAAACATTTAAAACCTAATATTTGTTAGAAATAACAACTGTGAAAAGCTGAAATTTTGACAGCAGGTAGTCGTTATCATCCATAATAACATACTAAAATTTGAATCATTTGCAAAGGATAGAAAAAGAATTATAACAATTATTTATCTATTTTCAAATTTGGGACGTCCAAAAGTAAGGGACAAAATTGAGAAAAACAATGTAAACGACAAAAAAACAATAAAAATACATGTACAACCAATATTTAGTAAATGAGCCCTTGCTCTCAATGACATCTGCACATCTTCGACTACAAGAACGAATCAGTTCTTGACAATCCTCGATACTATTTTTAGACCATTCTTCTTGAAGCTTCACCCACAAATCCTCCGTGTTAGTGGGATTTCTTTCCATAACTTTCACTCCTAAGGTCTTCCAAAGATTTTCTATTGGATTTAAGTCAGGACTTTGCGGTGGCCAATCCATAATTTCCAAATCTTGCTCGCTAAGGTAACTCATTACCACCTTTGCCTTGTGACATGGGGCATTATCTTACATAAAGGTAGCCCTATCGAAACCTGAATTCTGTATGATTGGCACAACATGATCTTGAACAATGTTTTTATAGATCTGCGCGTTTACACGAGTTTGTAACAGGACAAGAGGCGTTGTACCTTGGCTAGAAAACATTCCAAATACCATGACGCTTCCGCCCCCAAACTTGACAGTTTTCTTAGTACACTTTGCACTTAATCTTTCACCAATACGTCTTTTTACATTGTTTTTTCCATCATTTCCAAATAAATTAAACTTGCTTTCATCACTGAAAAATACTTTTGCCCAATTTTCATATGTCCAAATTACATACCTGTTTGCAAACTCTAATCTCTTCTTCTTATTCTTCGAACTAACAAGTGGTTTCTTCCCTGGAGTTCGATTAAACAGCCCTATTTCTTGCAGTTGTCTACAAACAGTCTGTCTTGACACATTAACACATGATGTACTATTCATAACACTTTTAATTTCTGTGCAAGACTTAAAACGGTCCTTTAATGACATACGCTGCATTATTCGATCTTCTCTTGCCAAAGATTTGCGGGGTCTGCCGGTTTTAAAAGCACTAACTATTTTGCTAGTATCATTGTAGGATTTAACAACCCTGCCTACAACACTCTTGGAACGTTTCACTTTCTCTGAAATCTCTAATGGTGTGCTTTTTCTTGTGTAGCTTCACAATAGCTTGTCTCACAGAGTAATCAAGTTTTGGTGTTTTTCGCCATGGTGCCGGCTGATGCAGCGTTTACAAATGTCTGAGTAAGACTTATTCTTTAGAGGAAATCAAAAATTTGAATATAGCATACTGTTTACATTGTTTTTCTCAATTTTGTCCCTTTACTTTTGGACGATCCTATTTTGAAAATAAATAAATAATTGTTATAATTCTTTTCTATCCTTTACAAATGATTCAAATTTTAGTATGTTATTATGGATGATAACGACTACCAGTTGTCAAAATTTCAGCTTTTCACAGTTGTTATTTCTAACAAATATTAGGTTTTAAAATTTTGTCCCTTAGTTTTGGACGCTACTGTATATATATATATATATATATATATATATATATATATATATATATATATATATATATATATATATATGTGTGTTTGTAGCTCTTGTAAAAATCTTAAATGGTCGAATGGTTACATGAGTGGTGTGCAGGAGTATATTTCTTTCGGTCAATGCCTATAGCACTCAACCACCGAGTTTGGGACCTTATTCATCGAGTGAATGTTACAGTCAACATTGTCATGTGAGCATACTATTTGCTGAGCCAATCCCCTAGTGGATTGGCGCGTATCCTAGTGGATGAGGACATTCAATGGGTCCTCGTCGGTTGGTCTGTGAACTCAGAGCACTCCCCCTTCTTGAAATGTAAAAAAATGTTCTGTGCAGTTCTTTCTATAATACCGCCTTCTCCGTGAACAGTACAAATGTCACGAGCGTCTTTTGTATCTTTGGAACCTTGATTAATGGCGAAGAAAATCAGGTGTCATTTTTGTATGCTTCAAATTCCGTGGTCATATTTTGAAAACAAAACAAATTCGATCAAATTTCAAAAGCAAAAAACAAAAAGGTGTCGAGCAAGAATAAAGGTACAAAAAATACAAAGGTTAAAATATTTTGTTAGTTAATTCAAATAGCAATGGATAAATGAATGTATCTGAAGTTTATGAGCATTCCAATGCTAGCATTATTTAAGCATGAATTGAAGATGGGATTTTCAAAGCAATCTTATTAATCATGAAGTGAAGATTTTTAATTGAGACCATTTTTTAAAGTAAAATCAACCTATTCTCAAATATTAAGCATCAAATATGACTCAGATGTAAGAATGTGTTAAGTTTGACCACAATATGATCCATTCACCTGATGTCTAACAAGTAGATAAACTTGGATGCTAGTTATCTTTGAATGAAGAATTTATGAATCTTTACATTTCGCAATCAAAATCCATCTTTTTAACTTTCAACAGTAAAACTATATGTAAATTCCCTATGTTAACAACGAAGTAATAACATTCACATGAATAAATAAACAAGCGTATCGAACACGAAACTAAACTAAACATTCTTCGAATATATCATGTCGCAAACTATCCAATCATAAATTTATAATAACACTTGTCAGTTCAAAACATCCTGTTGGATTACAAGACTGCAGTTAGATTTTTGCATTTCGAACAAACAAAAGATGGCATTTATTTTTTAAATACAATTTATAAAATCTGACGTATATAACTACAAACGTTCATGTTATTAAATGCATTAAAAACAATTTGCTGAGTATTTATTTTTCTCTATTCAGCAAACAACTCGAACACACTTTTTATCATTTTTAATGTACTATATTGCGAAAAGGAACATTTTACAATTTATAATGAGATTTACATGTAAAAAGTGCATTAAAAATATATAAACAAGAATATGTTGATGCTATGCCTCGTTTTCATATTACCGTGTTTGTTGTAATTTAGAACTAAAAAAGTTTATTGTTTCCTCACGTACTTTGTTTCCTTCTCACAAATATTAGAATTTTATAAATTTCTTATACATTTGTTTAAAACACTACATTTTGGATATAGAAACTTAGGGAAAAGTGTAGTTGTACTTAATGATAGGCCACACAGTGGCAGTCCATCTGCTACAGTGAACACCGATAATGATAATTAGGCTGACACAAGATTCTCTGTTGTAAATCTTATTGAAAATCTTTAAGTGAGCTGTCAGTGTGCATCTAGTTTAGTCCAGTGAGCGATAAATCTCTCGTATATTGCGGCACATATAAGATCGGCCATATCAGACGCATAATACGCAGCAGCATTTTTTGAAGCATAAATATTTACATTTATTTAATAATGTTATAATGTATTATGTATGTTTATTATTTTTAACACACATAATATTTTTAATATAATATGTAAGTGTTTCATTATATACGATCGATCGATTTAAGAAAGGTTATCGAAAATAAATACTGAATTTCCTATTAGAAATGCACTAGAAACAGTAATATGACCATAGCCTAAGAACTCGTTGTTTAATTTTAATGAAATTTGGGATAGCACCCGGTAATTATCGTTTAAACTGTATCTTGGGAACAAACTGTTATATAACGTACGTATGAACACTAATGGGTATAGCCCAATCCTCATAAATACGTTGGATACTATTGTAAATGTGTGTGCGTGTGTGGGGGGGTAATATGCTGTCTAAGTAGTTCACCGCTAGCAGTGGTTTACGTACTTCACGCTGCTGGCGAGTATTGTATTATGTTGATTTTGTAAAGATTAGCATTTCATTTCAAACCTCGGTTTTGGTTACTCCTCATTCAGTGAAACCTCTAGGTTGGAACACAAATATACATACCATCAATATTATAACATTAGTATTATTTACATATTTAAGATATATAGAAACAAGAAGACCTTACTGATACTAGAAGGATATGTTTTAATGAAGGCTCATTCTATTTTACTTGTAAAAGATATTTAGCAAGAAAAGGAGAGAAATATTGATTAAATGAATTGATAAATATAACGAATGTGGTTTAAAGCAATTGGTACGAGGACGTGTGCTAGGAAATTAATGATAGTTTAAATTTTGAAGTTATACTTTATAAAAATTAATGAAGCGGTCTGTGTGAATATGTATCAACAATTTGGTGCATAATCCACATAGCTTATTCGATGACAATTTTGACTACAAGAAGAAGTAAACACCCATTTAAACCAAAGTAGGCGAAAATAAACGAAGAAGGTAAATGTTTACGTTTGAATATTTTCAAAACAACCAAATAGATTATGAGATCGGACAGAAAATATAGAAAAATAAAAATGTTAAAAAAAATACTGAAGAAACCTAAACAAAACATAAATCGATATCACAATTTATATGATCCATAAATTCATATAATGAATAGACACATCCACGAATATATGTTAATCAGGCTTATTATAAAACCCAGGTTGTGTGTGTGTGTGTGTGTGTGTGTCTGTTCGTTTATATATTGGATCGGATTTCCTACATTTTTCAACCGATTTCAACAAAACTTCACAGGACTACGTAAAATTACCTTGCGGTGGTTGTGACAGCGCCAAAAATTGAAAAAAAAAACAATTGTTTTTGCACGAAATCAATTTGAAAACTCGATTAAGAGGCATCGCTTTCGCGACAAGAAAGTGGGACAATTCATATCGACTAATAGTTATTATAATACCCAGGTTGTGTGTGTGTGTTTGTGTGTGTGTGTGTTTGTGTGTGTGTGTTCGTTTATATATGGGATCGGATTTCCTACATTTTTCAAGCGATTTCTACAAAACTTCACTTTTTTTTGGCATGTAGTGTTTCTTATTCTCTTGCACACTTTAAAAATTCCATTTACAAGACAATTGTTTATAATAAAATTCTATTCAATCGGTAGACTCATAACGATTGAAAACAATGTTTTTGTTTGAGTTTGGGTTTGACCAATTCGTAAAAAAACAAAAAAAAAAACTAATTAAACATGCGTGTCCGTCAATCTTAAAAAATAATTTTTGTCAATTTTATTTTTCCGTGTTTATGATGGTCGATACTTGATCTATCTCTAACTGTTACATCCCCGGGCAACGCCGGGCTTTACTGCTAGTGAATAAACATATGTATTCACACATGCATCTGTTTGAATGAAATATACGTACATGTAGATTCAAAATTAGCTCCCGATTTTTTGTTTTTACGGTTGTCAAAGGATTGTTTGATATTTGTACGAGAAGGTAGAAATCAATGATACAAGAAATCCCAGATATTTAAACTTCTGTTGAATTAACCTCTGATCATTTAAAATGCATTTCTTCCTGAACTGGAAATGCGTTCAAGGTAAAATCAGTAGCAATGCATTTAATTACACATGTAACACCTGTGTTCTGTCAACCTTTGTATTTCTTCTTTGATTTAAAGCACGGCGTAGGGATTACTTTCAGAAAATTGCTCGTACAGATTTTACGTGAGAAGCTGCATCAAGCGATTTTGACTCATCAATCTTTTCAGCTATGCCGCAAACAATTAGTAGTCTACAGCAGATCAGGAGAAAAGATACGTGAAGTAAAATAGAGGCAACTATGTCAAAGGGCAATGATTAAAAACATCCATTCAGTTATCGGTTTCAGATGGAGTCAAAATATATGTCTCCTGCTCTATGTATAAGCGTTATATACATTGTCAGATAGTATTATACAGTCAATATGTCTACAATAAAATTGATGATAGCCAACTGATATTGCAAGAATTTTCAATATACAGCTCTATATGAGCAATAATTCGTGTATACGTTTTTGTCGAATTACGATATGAAAATATTAAAATATCCAAATTAGTTACTGTTGAAACTTGACTAATGCATGGAATAATAATGCAACACAAAATGTACTTAGAACAAAATGTATTGAGACAAGAAAGTGTACACAATATTTACATATAGTCTTTTGTATATTCTTGGGAAGACCGTTCCAGGAGAATGTGTTAACTTAGTCGCCGTCGGGCAGAGTCTCTGGTTGAATCTCTTGATTCCTCCCCCGTCTTCCCGGTACCAACCATATTTATATGGTCGGTATTCCACTATGCAAGTTAGGTGGATCCTACCACAACAGTTACATTCCATCATCGACGATCGGAGACCGAACTACAAACAGGTCTTTAGGAGTCGATGTCCACTCGTAGAAGCTCCGTGCCTGGCTAGACTATTGGTCCTTAAACTAACACCTGACCCCAAGCGGAACTGTTACATACGATCAATCAATAAAGATGCAGGAAAAATGGTTAGTTCACTCTACCACCCCAGTAAATACCTGACTCCGCATCATTTACATTTAGAAGAGCCAGATCAAGTCTAAAATGGAGTATTGGTGTCATATCTGGGCGGGAGCTGCCCAGATCTACTCCAGTCTCAATAGAGTACAAAAGCGTCTCCGAGTCCTTCTGGGTGACAAATTATTTTCTAGTCTCTCTCTCTCTCTCTCTCTCTCTCTCTCTCTCTCTCTCTCTCTCACACACACACACACACACACACACACACACACACACACACACACAGGCGGAATGTGGAAAGCATCTCACTGTTCTATCGCTACTTCCATGATAAGTGCCCGGATGATCCCTATTCAACCATTTCTAACTTTCATGGCTCTGACACGCCATTTTACTTACATTGTAGCAAACAGCCCTCGTTTTATTGGTGAAAAGTTAGTTCCAATCGAACAGCTTCTTCTTTTCAACCACTTCTCTGTGGAACCCACTCCCAAGAGGATGTTTCCCGATCACTACAATCGTAATCTGATATATTCTAGGCTTAACCGTTATCTACCAATCCTATCCACATAAATTGTCTTTTAATGTAACTCTCTACCTCGAGTAGCCCCCTTGCAGGATGAACCTTACTGTATACAATATATTAACAATAATTCCATTTATGAATATGAGGATTCTTTCTAAGCATACAAAGGAGGAAGAAGCAGTACACCACCAGCACCAGCCAAGAGCCATACTGATGCACTAGACAACATCCACTGACTCATTGAGTATGTGGAAGGACAGCAGGACTAGAAAATCATCGCTACTCTATACCTGAGAAACCTAAATGCTATATAAATTTATGACAGGATGTAAATGATACGAGCAACAGAAACATATATATTAATGAAATATTACCGGAAAAGCAGATATCAAATATTATACGTGTTAATATGAACTCCTAGATAATCTCTATCTTTCATTAATCTTTCGATCATTAATGTTGTTAAATGTAGTACTGTTTCTACGTAAACATTATTTAGCAGAGATATCGGTTTCAAATATACATTTTTGCTTGATTAGTTTCACCTTTACATCTACAAAGTGACCACATGTTTACGATCTAGATAATAGGCAAGCTAGGACATCTACAATTCTTTTTCTATGTGCCACGTCCCATCAGGACGATGGGGGTCGTGGGTCTCCACAACTTCATGCAATTTTCAGCTGTTAGAATCTTTTCTCCTTTTGCTATAACATTTCTGGTAACCATTTAGGTTATGCACTGCTTTTCTTCGTCCCTCTTGTATTTAATATCTCTTGTGAGCATCAAATATACCAAACCCTCTTTCCTCATTATATACTCTAGAAATGTTAGCTAGCTGTATAAAAATATACATTTTATTTCCATTTACTCTAAAACTTTTTCGTTGTTCAAATATCCAGTGCATATTATTCTCAGCATCCTTATGTATATCCACATTTCGGTTTCTTCAAATCTCTTATCATTGTGTAATGAGATGGTTCAGCATTCAGTTAAATATATGAGTAGCGATATTGCATATGTGTTCAGTACTCATTTCCTTGTTTTCAATGGGATTTTCCTTTTCTTCATACTTTGCTTAACTTTAGGTAAACATCTTTCATTATCCAATGCGCCTTCGGATTTCATTTTCGATCCCTTACCTCCTAGTTATTTACATTTTTAGACTTGTTTAGCTTTGGTATTTACAATTTCTATTTCGCTCTTTCTTTTGCTAACAGTCACATATTCTGTATTTTTACAGTTGATGTTTAGTCACTTCTCACTTTCCTTTAATACTTTCTATAGGAATTCAGATACTTCAATTTTTGTGTTTGATATCAACACCGTGTCACCTGCATATTTAATTTTGTTAAGATTGTGGCCACCAGTTACGAATAATGATAGAAATTCTAATTCTGTCAGGATTGTTTCTCTGCCAACGTTGAATAACTCCTGTTAGGTGATATATCCTTATCTTACATCACTTTCTATTTTTTTGTTTATTTACTGAATTCATTTTCTATCCGTATGTAAGCGATTTGCTTCCATTTTATTCTGTATTATTCTTGAAGCTTACCAAGCAGTTCTATTAGGTTTTTGTGACGTACATTGACAAATGCTTTCGCGTAATCTATAAGATATGGGTATACTTACCTACGTATTTATATGACTCTTTAGAATATCATTCTGAGCATAAATATCGCATGCCTTAAAAACGTTTTTGATAGTGACAATCACAGAGTAATTTTTTTTTATTGTTTAGTATTTTTTTTTATTTTTGAGTTTTTTGAGTAATTTTTTAATCAGTCAAAATAAAAAAAAAATATTCCTCACATTCCGCAGAGCTTACTAAATGATAAAATAAACAATGATAATAGAATTATTGATAAAACAAATAATGGTAAAATAAAAAATGATAAAATAAGTAATGATAAAATAAAATAATGATAAAAAATATTGATAAAATAAATAATATTAAAATAAGTAATAATAACATAAAAGTAGTAAAATAAATAATAATCACATAAACAATGATAAAATAAATAATGATAAAATAAATATTGATAAAATAAAAAATGATAAAATAGAAATTGATAACAAAAAATTATAAAATAAATATTGAAAAAATAAATTATGGTAAAATTAATAATAACATAAATAATGATAAAATAAATAATGATAAAATAAATATTGATAAAATAAAAAAATGATAAAATAGAAATTGATAACAAAAAATTATAAAATAAGTATTGAAAAAATAAATTATGGTAAAATTAATAATAACATAAATAATGATAAAATAAAAATTGATAGAATAAAAATTGATAAAATGAATAATAATAAAATGAATAATGATAAAAACGACAAGAATCACATAGGAAAAGATTGTCATTCTGAAAAATATTATGTCAGAGCTTAAATTTTGATAAGCGCTGTATTTTTGATGTTAATGTAAAGAGTAAACGGCGTTGTATTTCTCTTATTATATAAAAGGTTTATTATATCAAATAAAACTTACTTTTCCATCAAGAATTGAAACTGCAACACGGTTTTTCGAACTTCTCAATTTTTTCCCAAATATTATAAGGATATATATTCAAAGATGATTTAAATTATCTTTTTCTTTATCCTTCTTTGCTGCACATTAAATTTTTGTCCTACATTCGGATTTTTCCCCATTATCCATTACCTTTCATGAAGACTGTATAATCTAAGAAGATCTCCAGTTATTGGTGCCATTTATTATAATTAGCAGACAGTGTTGACATTATACTATATTCGTACTATGCTAAATCAATACATTTTTATATTTAAAATACAATACTACTTTTGATACTATAGCGAAAAAAAATTTCTAGGCGATATCCTCTCACCAAATATTATCAATGCAGGCATCCAATCAAAATCATATTTATTTTACATGTCTATAATCCAGATTTGGCACATCTCATTAGTTGGGGGATTACATCAGAATTTCGATCCCTTTAATTCTAAATTGGATTGATGTGTAAAACATTTAAGAAAAAACTGTATTTTGGCAATGCTACGCGTCTCAGTCGACATTATGAGAAAACCGGAATTTATTTTAACAAACCTATATTCGGCTGATGTAGATTTGTTGAACTAAAATCCTTTGTTTTTCCTGGCGGCGTCGATTGATCGGAGAAACATATCAAAATAAGAATCTTCTATCTAGTCACGTATTTACCATTTCCTTGGATTTTTATCGAAAATTTATTCACACACACATACACACACGCACAGGCGCGCGCGCACATTCTCACACATACAGAGACACACAAAAAAACATTCACATATGTGCGCGTAAACATACACGCGTGCGTGCGTGCGTCTCGGCGTGCGCGCTCACACACACAAACAAACAAACACACACACACACACACACACACACACACACACACACACACACATATATATATATATATATAGATATATATATATATAAACGCAACGGTTAAACAATGACATCATTTAGAAAAGAATTGAAACAGATTTTCCGCGGGGTTTCCTTTACTTTGCGAATATTCCTTCAGAATTAACTTTCATAGCTTGAAGTAAAAAAAC
>CAHIKZ030004213.1:4467500-4502500 GCA_903632075.3 Acanthosepion pharaonis
TTCAAATGAACGTATTACATAATTCACTGAAACTTTGAAAATCAGGTACACAAATCAAAAAGTATGTTTTAATTTATTATTTAAAAAAGGTGATTTATTTCCACAAAACGGTCACGAGAACCAATACGGGAACCTTTTCGCTGGACTGATGAAGTCAAGCAGGTAATAAACGCGGCTGAAACACATTTGGATTAGGCTTATGCAATTGAAGCTGACTAATCAAATGATACATTCTTAGTAAATTTGTTGCATATAAACGGCATGATACTCTTTCCTTGGAAGGCAGTGTTGCTTTTCTTCGAATATGACAGATTAGATCGTGACCAAAACCATTCTGTCTTTGACACAACTGTCGAGAGAATGGATTTCGAAAAGGCCTCTGGTAGGTCTAATGTTATTGGGGAAAGTTTAAACGAGCAGCTTTTTTCAGCATTGAGAGGAAAGTTACATTGTAGTAAGTCTTCTAGGAATGAAAATTTACACTCAAATTTCGTTTACACAATTAATCAATTAAAATTAAATATGATATATATATATATATATATATATATATATATATATGAATATCAATTTAAAATATTTATCATTTATATATATTCAAATATCGATTTAACTTATGTATATTTTATATGCAAATATATTTAAACATCAATTTAAATATCTTATATATATATCAATTTAAATTATGAATAAATATAAATTTCAATGCTCTCTTATCTATTATATACACATACACACATTTAAATATCAAGTTAAATTATCCTATCTGTTTCTCTCTCAATACCCCCCATATATATATATATATATATATATATATATATATATATATATATATATATATATATATATATATATATATATAAATGTGCGAGAGAGATCTCTTTTTATGACAGTATCGTAATAGTACTGTCGCATTGGGAGACTTAAATTTGTATGTGTGTGTGTGAGCCTGCCTGTGTGTTACTGTGTCGAAATGAACTAGCTGAAAATAGACAACTAATTTTCATAATTCATGTGCGCTTCATATATAGATGGAATTTCTCTCAAAATATTAAATATGAAAAGGTTACGAGGTATGTTTCCATATTCCTACATAATAAATGTAAATATTTATTTATATTATCTACAGAGCAACCTACACCCGTTCCAATAAAATATTGCAAAAAATAACATATAAATTATTAGCCCTTTAATTTTAACAGTTGTGGGCGGAATATGAAAATATATCTGTTTCTATTACGGTCTATTTTGTGCTTTATCATTAACCTTTGTCATCAGTAGAATTCATGGTTTACAACTCGCGCCAGATCACTCGGACTTGCTTAACTGCTACCATCTTCTGCCGCATAATTCCCATATTCCTGCTAAAGAATTCAGGGAACATTAGTTTCTAGCTTTTCCTGTTATAGAGTTTAGGTCCCTATAGGATGAGATAAACTCATGCTCTGCTTTATGACAGTGTGCTGAAAAGTGTCCTCATCTCTCTCTCACTAGGAAGGTGACAATCATATATAATTTCACTGACAGGATGTTATCTTCAGGTAATTTTTTTTAACTCTCCAGAGAAGTTTTGTGTAGGTGACATCTCATCTTTTTCTCAAGTTTGGCTGACATTTCCAGTTTTTCAGTGTCATAGAGATGCACTTACTCAAAGATGACCCTAAATATTTGTACAGTAAACTCAAGTCTGAGGTCAGAAACACAGATGATATGCATGACATTTAAGAGAGCCGAAGCCCTATTCTTCCTGTTATTAAATTCTCTTCAAAAGACATTGTTAAAATGCTATTGAAGTTAATATTTATGTGGAGGTCTAAATTAAACGTGAATCTACTAATAATGTTCAAAGAAAATTGTACAATAAATAAACAAATTAGACGCACAATTTTGAGGCAGGGTAACGGGTAGTGGCTCGGATTGGGAAATCGGCGGACAGAGTTCGAATTCCAGTTGAATCCGTTATATTCACTTAGCAAATGGCATTAGTACGGAAAGTATGAATCCTCTTCATCTCCCCCATCTATCGGTAAATAACAGCACAGATCGAGTTCTATAGCCTTGGATGGCAACTGGTCTACCGAACGAAATGGTAACCTACTGCGGGAAAATATCTGCCTCGTCAGTCATGTATCGGAAGATACGTGATCACCTAAGCGTGTAGCATGGCACATAACTGACTCTATTTCATATATACGTATATATTTTTTATATTTATTATATATAAATGCATCATATCAACAGCGTCATCTACCTCAAGGAGAGTTGGTTCTCTGTGTCATGCCAGAAAGTTGTTTTTTTCTCGTCAGAATCCATCCTTCAAATCTATAAATCAACCATCCGACCTTGCATGGAATATTAATGTCATATATGGTCTGGTACTTCTGTACGTCTCGAGGTCCTCGACAAAATCCAGAGACGAATATGCAATATGATAGGTCCTGATCTGGCATCTAAACTACAATCGCTGTCTCACAAACGTGCCGTGGATTCTATCTGTCTGTTCTACAAGTAAATTCATGGCAAATTTTCCGACGAGTTACTTTCGCTGGTTACCATATTACATGAATTTATGCGAGCTACCAGGCTGGCATCTCGGTCCCAAACTTCCACTGTCAAAACGGTTAAATATAATCGTCTCTTCTACTCAAAACAGATTCTTCTCTCACACTTCCCGTCTGCTGAACTCCCTTCCACTTACTTGCCTTTCGGACGACTATGATATTCAAATATTCAAGTGTAATTTCAATCGACACCTGGCAACCTGAGATTGTCCCCCCTCCTTCTCTGTATCCTTCCCTCAAACATGCTTCTTTACTTTTGTTCTCAATCCTCTGTAACCTCTTGCGTGCTAGAGATACCCCCGCCTTGCTTGGGGTGAATTGTTTTAAATATATATATATATATATATATATATATATATATATATATATATATATATATGTGTGTGTGTGTGTGTGTGTGTGTGTGTGTGTGTCAAACACATGTTTGGTCAATCACGCAAATGAATCATTGATATTAGCCATCTGGGGAAGCAATATCATTGTGTAGCACGTTTGCAAAGAGCCTGAAAAATACCATAGGATCCCGTACCAATTGTGACTGCAATGAGGTAAAGCGAATATATTTCTGAAGCCTTCGATGATTGTGTAGCTCGAAGTTACAAGTCAAAATGACTTGTTAGTTAGGGTGTTATCGTATTAGCCTTGTTCAATTGTTGATTATGTCAGATCAGAAATAGTAACAAAGGTCCCTCAGAATAATTGTAGTAAAAACCACAGTTCAACTCAGCGGGTGTTCAAAAGACACGTATGTAACTTTAGAATCGACTAAGTATCTATATGAAATCGTTAAGATTCTATACAAAAAATTAAATTTAAAATTCATAGCATTCCTTGCTCGAGTATATGTGTAGTCGTAAGAAAAGAAACCGATCGCAGATATATATATATATATATATATATATATATATATATATATATGAAGAAAATATATACGGAAAAAACAAACAAAATTTATATACAATTAAACTGTTTTAATGTTGATATGTCAACGTCGGACGTTTCAGTCGAATAAACCATCTTCAGGACATATTCATGAATTATAACATTATCAATACAACATGACATATCAACATTAAAACAGCTTAATTGTATATTTTTTGTTTGTTTTTCCCGTATATATTTTTCTTCATACTGTCCATATTTTTTACACACACACACACACACACACACACACACACACACACACACACACACACACACACATATATATATATATATATATATATATATATATATATATATAATATTTTTAATGCCATATCCTTCAGAGCATGGGTGATCATGGCTATTTACAAATTAGGTTTCGTAACTGATATGACCATTTATGAAAAATATCATTTATTTCCGTTTGCCTTCCTCAGTTTTGAATTAAGCGTTTTCTAATAGATTGTCCTCAATCCAAGCCTGGACAGTTTAAACTACGTTATTATTATTTGCGCCCTGGCACTGGGGAAGAAATAGATTGAACCATTTCTTCTTCAAGGGCTTTGATACAAATGCATACTCTACAGATTAGTCTTTGGTTTGAGCTCAGCCCGCCGCTTTTAGATTTTTGTAGTGGTAACAGTGAAACTTATTTCCGAACTGGCATTTTGTTTTACTGAACAGCATATTTCTTTTACATCTATACTCATCAGAAAAAGGTAATTCGATCCAAATATAATTGAGATATCGACTGATTTATTTTCTATAACCCAGCTTTTCTGTAATTTTGTTGAAACAATAACTCTAAAGATATATTTGTAGATCCTTCTATTTACAGATTATAATTTTACTAAACTGTTATTCTTCAAGTTACCAACTTTTTAAAACTGTATCGTTGCTGCCCAGTGGTAGGTGTTCAATTCGTTAGCATGTTTCACTCGCTATATACAATACCAATATATTAGTAGCTGATAGTGTCGTAAATAAACAATGCAAATACAATAGTATTATATTTAACTCGCTGTCGAAGAAATTACAGATGTTTATATGGAAGAATAACAATGCAACAAGGAAAATACCATTCATTATCGTGAGAATTTTCCAAAGAAAAATGAGATTTACAAAGGAGACATTGTCTCTGTATGAAAACTTCTCGTCTTTTTTGAAGGGAATATTTATATCGTGTTTCGCCTAACAATCAGCCTCTAACGAGCTAGTGAAATGTGAAAAATCCTTTCGTTTTGTTCATGTCTCAACGTGCTTCATATCAACGAAGTTCTTTTTCTGATGCAATATATAACGAGAAAATCATTCACTATTGCAATTACAGAATATATAGGTCATTATATTACGTTACCATTTTTATGTTTTATAAAATATATCATTATTATTATTATTATTATTATTATTATTATTATTATTATTATTATTAATGTTATATATTATTCTGAGAAGATATTTAACGTCTCTTTCTTCTTTATTTATAGATTGATTAGTTTTCTACGGTTTATCCACCAATTGCAGGTTATTTAAAGCCATAATATATTTTTAGATTGTAATTTTTTTTTTTTTTTGCTGGGGGGTTATAATGATTTAGTAACAGAGTTTTTAATTATTAAACCATAGCTACTTAGATATATAAATTCATAATGTTTCGATGTGTATTTACCACGTATGTGAATATAATGAACGCAATGGTAATTGGAACACGGCTATCCGATTAACAATTCCGAGTCATTATCCATTCCAACATCCATACATACTGGCTTACAGGAACTGGTATTATCCAGCGGGTAGCAATCTTGACAATAACCAGGCCCGAGGTTGCTTAACTTTGTTGATTCAATGCTATGTAACCGTAAACCTCCTTCCTCTTCAGTTGAAACTCCTCCTCGTTTTTTGGAACCGGTGTAGAGGTTTTTCCATTGTTTCCTGTTTGGAATTGTTTTTTTTTTCCGGTTACTTCTAAATTCTTCTATTCTCTTTCACACCCAGTAACCCCTTGCGACTTAGTGGCATTATATCCTTGCTTGGGTAATTTGATTAAAATAAAATGTCTTTTTTTACAATTCATAGTATAGCCTTTACACAGAGCCGTTGGCATCGTGCTTCCTATTCGATATAATGAAAATGTTCAAAAGAATTAGCGATTGGAATTTAGACAAACTATATCAGGGTGCTTTCAATGAATAACCTATACATTTTCTAGGAGCCACAAATTAATATTCTTGTATTAATTTTAATAAAATTAACGAAAAAGTGAAAATATTTTTTTCTGTGACGCGTTTTGTCGTTTAGGATTTCATCAAACTAAAGTCGTGTTTCTATTGATATACACAAGAAATAAAATAGATATACAGACGCAAACGTTGGTTATAATGATGTATAATTTGGGATGCTGGAATTTTAATGGTTTATACATATATATATATTTTCTTTTTTACTAATTTTATATAACAGCTTTCTACTATACCAATTAAAAAAAAAATCTCTCTTTCTCAAATGTGTTTTTATTTTTATTCTTTTACAAAGAGATTGCGGAGAAAGTAATGTTCCCTATAAAATCTTTCGATTACGTCCATCAAATTATAGCATATGAATCAATCATTGTGATTGTTCAATTGTCTGAAACACAGATTACTACTGATCAAGAAATTTGAATAAATAAGTCAGCAACTTTATTTTCAAACTTTTGTTTGGTAATTTGTAATAAGATGAATAAGAAATGAAAACATTTTATCGGTCACGAAAGAAACAAATTATGTCTCTTCCATTTAAAATGATTTTGAATTTATTCAATAGTAGTTATTATATGTTACGCAAGGAAAATTATTGCGTTGGCTTATAAATAACATGGTATTAGAAGTACAAAGCGAATGATTGTCGAGTCGCATTAATTCGGTTGAACTTGTCTAGAATAAGCATTGATTATTTACATATGTTCTGGTGTCTCGTAAAGACTGTAAGTTGATTTTTTTTTCGTTTTATGTGTGTTTGTAGAGGTATACCTGTTTAGCTTTCTGTATACAGAGAAATACGTGTATATAACTGCAATAGCATACACAGAAATTCTGTTACACAGCTTAGAATATTGCTGCCACATATGGTCAGATGTCCCTATTATTTACCGTGAGATCCTTGATAAAATCAAAAGAAGAATCAGCAATATTTTGTGTCTTGATCTGTGGGTTCGGCTTCAGTTACCTTTCTATCACCATAAGGTTGCCTCTCTGTGCCTCTTGCATGAATACTTGTTAAATGAACAATGTTAATGTTCAAAATTTAGACGTCTCACATTTATCCTCCACTAATGCCTTTTTACTGAAATCACTGAACAGCGAACTACAGAGACTCACACACCCCCTCACACTTTTATCTCTTAATTGTCCCATCTCTCTCTCTCTCTCTCTCTATATATATATATATATATATATATATATATATATATATGTGTGTGTATATCATGTTATATATATATATATATATATATATATATATATATATATATATATATATATATATATATGGCATATATATATATATATATATATATATATATATATATATATATATATATATATATATATATATATATATATATATATATATATATATATATATATATATATATATAGATATATATATATATATATATACATAAATATATATATATATACATATATATATACATACATAAATATATACACACACACACACACATATATATATATATATATATTATTTACATCTTTCGGACTATTGTCCTCATCTTTGTCGCCATGTTTATCACAACGTTTCGGCCGTTGTACGTTCCGGCCATCTTCAAGTGATTGGAAAGTCGAACTGAATCCTTTACTTCGCTCACAGGATTACACTGTTCTAGTTCCACGTGCCGTGTTTAATGGATGTCAGTTATCAGTTATCTCCTGTTAATTTCCCTCTGAAAGTTCTCCACTGCCTTAACCGAGTATTGAACTAACACACTTTAGGTCCTGTCACTGGATCTAACTAACGGCTTTATCCACTGCACCATGTGTCCTCAAGAACCCATGGCACAAGGGATAAAGTGACAGGACCCGAAGATGTTGGAGGACGACCATTTCTAAAGGTTATCTAGCACAGGTCCCGTGCTCATCACTGTGGAATGACAGTTTCTGATGGTTTTGACATCCACAGAAGAACGACGATCACGAACACTACGCCATCTGCAGCTGTACCGCCAATTGCCACTCGTCGTAACAGAAAGCTAAATAAACACGCTAACGCATTGCCAGACATTGTGCCATTGTGGTTTACAGTTGTCAATCTGAAATAAAAATAGTAAGAAACAATGAATTTCTAACAATGTAGGGATCATAATATTTTTTATGCAAACTTGGTGGTATTAACAGAATTATATGTAATTATATATATATATATATATATATATATATATATATATATAGCAGCATGGCCCGGCGTTGCCCGTGCTTGATTCAAAAATCGTGCGGCTCATACAGCAATCGTTATCACTTGAGTTAAAATATTTTTGCCATTCCTTGCCTTGAAAAGAGTGCCCTTTTGCCGTGCTGATGTTGCTACAAGCCTTGCCTACCTCACACTGCGAATTTTTTTCTAAACATTAAATCTGTTACGAAAAAAGAACAAAACAAAATGAACACAAAACGATCAGCTTTAAAAAAGGACTCGTAACTGGAAAAACCGAATGAAAAAAGAATGTTAACAACAAATACTTTTTCACACCCAACCAATTTCTGCGGAATAAGAATCTACATTGAGTTTAAGCAAACGAATGAGCCAATTGCAGTAAAGTGCCATGCAGATTTAAATTTTTTCCACTTGTGACGAATGCAGCTATCGATTTTTTTGTATGGTAGCATGCTAGTTAACATTCGTGTCAGTCAGCTGTTGTCTCTCACGGTGGCCAATAGAATCTTCCTGCCTATTCGTGGCAGTCAGCAATAGGCTTTCACTCTGGCCAGTAGAAAATGGCCACAAACTATATGAAAACTGCCGTAGAAGCATGAAAATATCGATTATTTCCACTAATGATGGGAGTTGGGAAATGCAAAGTCGGTCTTGGCCCTCCCGCTCACTTGGAGCATGTGCATGTAATTTTTTGTGCAAATCCGTCGAAAATTGCCTTTTATATATATATATATATATTTCTTTCTCTCTTTCTCTTTCACACTCCCTTTATTCTCCCTCTCTTTCTCTTTCTTTATCTCTCGCTTTTCTTTCTTTCTCCCTCTCTTTCTCCTGCTTTCTATCTCTCTCTTCCTTTGGTTGTACCTCGTGACTAGTTGAATACACACTTATACGGGCATCTATGTGCATATTCGGGCAGTTTGATTCCGTTAACCAACTAACACGATGTGCAATGAAACAACTTGTCGTCGAGGAATTCGGATTACGAAAATTGTAAATTTATGGCTAAACTTAAGAATGTATCTTGATTAATATCCGTTCGCACTTTTTCTCATACTCCCTCACGGATATAAATCCCGCAGCCATTTTATTTGTTTCCGCCAACACAGGTTTGTTCGTACCTTAAGCGTAATACTGTGATGTCTGTAAGAGGGAAATAAAAGACCTTGAGATCAACAGTGACGCATGCGAGGACCATGGTTCTGACCGTTTTGGTTGGAGAAGCACCTTGACTAAAAAATCTAATGTCAGAAGAGAGAAACTAAACAACGCGGCAAAAACAACCTGGCCCGCGTCAAAGAACGTTGCTGCATAGACAACACAGAGACAATTCACAGGTATGCCTTGTGTGACAGAGACTTCCCCTCGCGTATCGGCCTCTTTATAGGCGTTTATGTTCCAAAGAAACAGATGGGTGAGATTGAATCCATGATCATTGATGACCCGCGGAGGCTTTATTATTCTTAGCTGTTTTTGATTAATGCCTTTTGAATCCGGGCCATAGATTCATAAGTATAAGATCTTGTCTTTGCGATAAAAAATTAAGCAAATTAAGAGAAAATCTACGTTTTGTCAAAGTTTATCTGGCAAGTTGTGCACATAAGAATATATTTTTTTGAAAAGGCTACTGAGAATAACATTGGTGGGATTTTTTAAAATTATACCACGATATAGCAGAAAGGTATATAAGTAGCACAGGTGTAATTCAAATTTATACATTTTCTTGAAGAAGGATAACATGAATTTCTAAGATGAAGCTTTGTTTATTTTACTCATTTCGCCCCATGCAACGCAGTAAAGCCGTTAAGAGATAAGGGGTTACTGAGTGTAAAAGAATATGAAAAAACAAAAATAAAACATTATTATGTTGCGAGAAAAATAGAAGCATAATCAAGAAGACGTTAGATAACGACTGACAATGCATTTTAGTTTTTAAAGATGAAAGTTGGATGAAATTCTTGAAGCGGGGAGAGTGTACCACAAGCGAGAAATGCAACAGTTAGCATAGAACTTGCGATTGTATCTCGCCCATACAACATTAAATTGATGAGAAGTTGCCGCCAGTCTAATACTGCGATTTAATTCATAAATTCTTGGTAACATATCGAAGAGATTATATGAACAGTTTCCATGAAAGTATTTATAGAAAAGATACAATTGTGCTATATTAAGGCGGTTGGAAAGTGACTTATACCAAGATGCTGTTTCAGGACCTATAACATTGCTAATTCTCCTTTGGATTTTATCAAGAATCTCTAAGTATACAGCAGCAGCACCAGACCATATGTGAGAGCAATATTTAAAAAATAGAAATAATGTGAACTCTTTATGATTATTTTAAAATTTTGCGGTAATTATTAACTGAAAATAACAATAGCTTGGATCACGCTATTGAAAATCTTACAAAAATTAATTGACGAATATATATTAGTAAGTTATTTTTTATATAATTTAAAAATAAATTTGATATAGAAGTGAACTCCGGAAGTTGAGAGAATTATTTTTTTGAGACGTTTATTAATTAAAAAACAAAAAACAAAAAACGAAAACACTGTTTTTCGTTCAAAGTAGGATCTTCGAATTTCAATGACTCTATTTTAGCGATTAAGCCACTTTTTGAAAGCCCATTCGTTGCGCTCACGCCTGAAGATGTCCAGAGCCACAGCTTAATTATTTTTGAAGACTCCATATACTCATGAGGTTAGCTACAGGCTTTAAAAAAAATCCCATACTAATTATAGATTATTTTATTATAAGCCATTAACTAGCATTAATGGGTGATGCATTAAGTCCAGCCAAAAATATTATGTATGTATATTTTCTTATGGTGAAAGCAACAGTTTATTTCACATTTACGTTTAAGTGGTAGCGTGTGGAAAGATTTTGAACAGAAATATTCTGAAAGTAACCTAATTAATATCGTTTGGGAAAGTGTTACTTAAATTCGATTATTAAATGCTAATTTGTATCGCTAACTCACTCAAATATCATTTATTTCGTAAATTAATATGAGTTATATTTTACTAAAATAAACTAAATAAAAATTAATTGGTTTTATAATATAAACATTATGAAACAAAGCAGATTTTTCATATTGATATTTATTTTCTAACAGAATATTATGAACTCTGTAATTAGATTATTTGATTTTAATTTAATTTACTTTTTTCATTTTAAACCGATTTCATTAGGTCTTGTTTAAAATTTATTTTTACTTGTATTTTTTAATGGAATCTTTGGTTAAGACTCCTGAGAGTTCTTGACCATTAATTCAGCGACGCGTTTTCATTTGCAAGTGAGCATGCGCGTTTATAAAAGCCTGTTGTGTTGATCGGTTCACCTCCGTGATCCCAGCTTGTGACTCAACATTCAGACCTCAATTTATTGCAGGCGACTGCGCCATCGCAAGATCTCAAACTATAAATGCCATAAATCGTTCAATGTAATTCACGTTGTAACGAGCCACCAACGACTGAAATTAGTTTCAAATAGCCTGATGGGAAAGCAGTAATTATCACGTCAGAATTAGCATTTAGAAGAAAACAGAAAAAAAAGAGAACGAAGGATATAACTTGTTTATTTTTCATATTCTTTTCTTCGGATTATTATTATTATTATTATTATTATTATTATTATTATTATTATTATTATGAATCAGTAATGTTTGTGGTCGCGTGCACATGTTTATTCATGATCAAAGTATTATGTTCATTTTTTTCCGTTCTCAACCTGGACTTCGACATTTTGGAAAGGAATTGACTTCCTTGCGCACAAAATTTCATTTATGTTTATTTTATAATATTTCTCTTCGTTTCCTCTTCCGTGTGCGAAGTTGTCTTTTTTTTACGTCGAGAAAACGGTTCGTTTCTTGATAATTTTAAGTTAAATCAACAGCCACGAAAAAATTACCGTCTTTTTCCTGTCTATGGTGTGCGTCCACGTAGGCGAGTCAATCCGTTCGGAGGGTAATGATGTCAAAAGCATTTATTTTATACAAATATTTATTTTTGCGGTATAATCGTTTTCTTTTCCAATGCACTTAACCTAGTGCTAAACAGAGCTTTCAAATATAAAACAAACTTTATACAGTGATAATGTTAGATCAAATTTAGACAATATCCACCTCAGCATACGAAATTAGTTATCCATTCTAATCTATCTATCGATCGATCGATAGATTATTTATATATTATATATATTATATCTGATATTATATATATATTATATATTATATATCTAATCTGAATATTATATATTATATATATCGAATATATTTTATTTATTCCTGTATATTAAATATATTATATATATTTTATATTCATTATATATATATATATATATATATATATATATATATATATATATATATATATATATATATATATATACAATATATATATATATTTAATATATATAATATATGTATATATATAAATGGATATAATATACGTATATGTACGTAATGTATATTTACATAATATACATTTATTTAATCGGAGTTTCATGCAAACAGGCAATATTCAGGTGCAAAATAATCCCGGGCATTAAATGTTATTATATATATATATATATATATATATATATATATATATATATATATATATATATATATATAGAAAAATATACAGAAAAACATTTTTAATATAAAGTCAACGTCGGACGTTTGGTCTATTTTAGACAATCTTCAGGACATTTTCATTAAACTTAATTAACATTAGAACATATAAAATGTAACATGAAAATTTTATATGTTCTAATGTTAATTTTGTTTTATGAATATGTCCTGATGATGGTCTAAAAATAGATTGAAACGTCCGACGTTGACTTTATATTAACATTAATACAGCATAATTGCATATTAAGATTTTTGTTTGTTTTTTCTGTATATTTTCTTCATACTGTCGGCGCTATATCCATATATTTGCTTATATATATATATATATATATAGTGCTGCTGAAGGTTAGCCTGGTTAGTCGATCCTCCAGATCTACAAATCCACAAATCGACAATTCGCTTTGCATGGAGTATTGCTGCCATATATGGTCTGGTGCCCCTTCTGTTTGCCTCGGGGTTCTTGATAGGCTCCAGAGGCGGATATGCAATGTGGTTGGCCCTGCCCTGGCGTCTCGTCTACAGTCACTTTCTCACAGACGCGCCGTCACCTCCCTCTGTCTGTTCTACAAATACTTTCATGGAAATTGCTTCAAGGAGCTGCATTCGCTGGTACCCAGACTTCATGAGTTCCAGTGCCTTACGAGGCTGGCATCCCGCTCTCACCCCTTCACTGTCAAAACTCCTAAATGTAGCCGTCTCTTCTACTCTAATAGCTTCATGTCTCGCACCTCTCGCCTGTGGAACTCCTTTCCCTATTCCTGTTTCTCTGTGAGCTATAATCTCCAGCTATTCAAGTGTAATGTCAATCGACATCTCCAATTGCCTTGATCTATCCACTACCCTCATCCTTTCTTTTATCACTCCTATCTGATCTTGCTCTAAATTTTCTGTAAACACTTGCGTCCTAGTGGCTTCCCGCCTTGCTTGGGGTGAAAAAAAACAGCCTTCAGATAAAGACATTATATTACTTATAAGGGTAAAAGTATTGCTGCCAAGTTTAAATATATTCCTGAAATCTGTCCCAAAACCTGGACCAAAACAGGGATTAGGATTTACATTTAGATTAAATGTTAAATGCACCAAAATATCTCTGATTCCCAATGAGGTTTGGTGTGTTATGGAACTAAAATTGAAAAATTGATTGATCATTTCCAAGTCCCCGAGCCCCGTTGATAAGAATTGGTTTATTTGGCCAAACAAGTAAACCTGTATTTGCAAACCAATAAGATTCTTCAAGCCTTACTTTTGGTACAAACAAACATTCTGATTCCTTGTTTGGGGTAAATCAACAGGAGAACAAGGGATTATTTGGAGATGCCACATCCCAATCAAACTTGTTTGGGACTGTAACATTGGGTGCAAGCGCAAACGTTTGTACACAAATTCAACGGCGGCTTGGTTGTTTGGAAACCCATCTATGAACTACGACATACCATGCCCTTATTCCTTTACATCGAGGT
Organism: Acanthosepion pharaonis; assembly: GCA_903632075.3. NCBI lineage: Eukaryota > Metazoa > Mollusca > Cephalopoda > Sepiida > Sepiidae > Acanthosepion > Acanthosepion pharaonis. Next base: position 4,481,489 of record CAHIKZ030004213.1, read on the forward strand.
AAAATATGCGAATCATTCTTTACACAAAACGACAAATTTCAACATCACTCCATTTTGGAGCTAACACAAGTAAACCTGGAATTGGTAACTACACTGAATCAAGTCTTTTAAATAACAAATATTTAGCACACAAATTCAGGACTCGGAAATAATCAATTAACTTTCAATTTTAGTTCCAGTCACAAACTACAATTCTTTTTGACATCAGAAAATATATATATATATATATATATATATATATATATATATATATATATGTGTGTGTGTGTGTGTGTGTGTGTTTAAAATATGTAATTATAGATATATATTAAAATATTTACTTATATATAAATTTTTTTTTAAAATAAAATTAACATATATATATATATATATATATATATATATATATATATATATATATATGTAAGCAAATGTAAATGGATATAGATCCGACAGAATGAAGAAAATTTTGAAAAAACAAACAAAATCCTTAAATGCAATTATGTTGTTTAAAATGAATGAAATGTCGACGTCTGACGTTTCTGGGTTTAATAAACCTTTTCAAGACAATATTCATTAAAAATACAATTCAGTTCAATTTGACAAAGACGATGGACATAAACAACAAGTCTTATCCAAAACAGATAACTGAAAATTTTTAAATATATATATATGTATTTTAGTTGGATTTGTATGAGTTTGTGACCCTGTTTTTCACGCTACTTGCGATCGTCAGACAATCTGAATATTTTTTTTTAATTTTGGATTTATATATGGTTGCGTATATCGGTGTTTTTATGGTAGAAGGAGGATAAATTGTCGTCGGAACGTCACTCATACGTGCGGAAACGTAAATACACGAACGTTCACTCGCTGGAGCTCACACAAACATAAATAAATGTGGACAGTGTGGGTCTGGGCATATATGCGCATCTATGTATCATTGTGTACATACGCATGCAATTGGTCGTTGTATCCAATGTTGGACTGTGTAGCGTCAGTTGCGGTGTCATCGCGCAGACCGTTCGTCTATATACTTTGCCGAATAATATTTCCTCGCACACACGTATATACGTATGCACACGTATTCACACATCTTCTATCCGTCTGTTTTCTTTTTATTATATATAATGGGGTCTGTTTAAGACTATGATACATAAAATTGCTATTATTTTTTAATTTTTTTAATGCTGTTTTGTTATTTTTTTAAAGCCGGTTATTTGCTTGTTTTTGGCGATTGCACATATGTAACTGGTAGCAACTACAGTTAATAATGCTTATTAGAATTGATGGGTGGAATATGTATAAATAGTGGACTGATACGGTAATGAAAACAAATAACTATTATCACATGAAAACTAATACCTATTATCACAAGAGGTGCGAAACGGATAAAAAATTACCAACCATTACTACCGCATCACGATTTAATAATCCGCAAAGCAGGAGATCGATTGCCGCATTAGCCCACAATTACTACCACATCAGAATTAATATTACCGTATCAGTTCAAAATTATACTTAATTACACACAACCTAGAAAAATTAATACCACCGCATAAATACTAATAAGCATTATAAATTGTAGTTTCTACAATTACATATGTGCAATTTTATTAAAGAAAAATTTCGATCTCCTGCTTTTGGATTATTAAATATCTGTTACTTTTATATATATATATATATATATATATATATATATATATATATATGTGTGTGTGTGTGTGTGTGTGTGTGTGTGTGTGTGTGTGTGTGTGTCAGTTTCATCTCTCAATGGTATCTTTAGAAGAAGTGGTTTACATATTTACCATGCATTTTTCATTATATGTCTATATCTATAAACAATATATCTCTGATACCGAAGAGTTTATATCTACCTATAGCAGATCTCTCTCTCTCTCTCTCTCTCTCTCTCTATATATATATATATATATATATATATATATATATATATATATGAAGAGCCGTAACTGTCGTGTAAATATAGCGTGAGCGTGAGACCAGAATTACACCTAGAGCCATCCTTTCATAGATTTTAAGACTGTCAAGCGTTTTTGCTCGGTCTAAGCAATCAAGGTTTTGGGAACTTTACTAAGTAGATAAGGTTGCCTTTACGCCTTCTTTCTCTTTTTTATTTCAGTATTGTCGTTTTTATTCGAGACTTCATCTGGATAGGTGTTTTATTTTTTTTTTGTTCCATCAACGAATTCATTATACATATATATATATATATATATATATATATATATATATATATATATATATATATATATACGGGCACACACAAAAATGAGTAAGTAAAGGTGAAATTGAAATTGCACTGTAAAACAACAGGAGACACTGACACATGACACCACTGGTGCGCATGTCGGGAAAGATAGCCGCGCACAGCATTCAATCGATTGTCAGGGAGCAACGAGGTCAGACATATGGAAATCGATCGCGCGAAGTTGGTGCGATATGGAGCACGCACTTTGAATCGAGCAAAGATGTATGTGTGTAGTACGCTTTCAAGTTTTGGAGAACAATTGTAACGAAGGAATGCCTATCTGGTCGCCCATAAACATCACGGAAGAACACACACTTGAATAGATTGATCATAGAAGAATGAGAAATCACGTTAGCAGAAGTAGCGGAAATCGTGGTCATGAGCTATAGATCTGCCCAAGCCATAGTGCAGGATGTCTGTGCGTACCGTAAACTATGTTCGCGTAGTGTACCCAAAAAATTAAGCTGTGCACACGTGTCATATTATCTGATAAGATGGATTAGTCCCGTCGTTTGATCTGTCACTGTGAATCTATGTGCAGGTGGATCAATGATAATCTATGGGTGGGCGGAAATTGATATAATCGGCCGAGTATGATTTTTGTTTTCAAAATTCTCTTCTTTTCACCTTTTTTTCTCAACAGTAAAGTGGACGAATTGCATATTTCGTTGGGCAAAGTTTGAATTCAACTCGTTACACCACTCTCTAGCTGTCCTTACTATATAAGCGAAGACTAAAATATTTTGTAATAATAGTGTAACCTCTAGAACAGAAACTGAAACACTCGGCCCGCGGACTATATTTCTGCGGCCCGCGGACTATATTTCTGCGGCCCACGGGCAATTATTTCAATGACTAATATTTTCCTCAAATTTTAGAAAGTTTTCTAAATTTGTATCTCGCACTTTCCATGCCTCGTGCTAGGCATGTCGCTAAACTATATCCGGTACCAAAGCTTCTACTCAGGAGGTTTTGAGGATCGTGGAACAACCTCTTAATTGCTGTTGTTGTCAGGTCCATCCTGTCCTGAGGTTGTAGCATATTTTAGGGTCCAACTATGCACAAATATTTCCCCACAAAAAAGGGATCAAAACACTATGAAAGCATACAAATAGATTCTTATCGTAAAATTAATAGCAATACATTTTTTAAAAAAAAAAATATTACCAGAAGTACATTATTGAACAAATTACCAGCAATGCATTAGACTCTCAGCAAAAATGCACCCTAAAAAAAATACGTCAATGAAATTTGATCTACACATTGATTTCTTACAAAGAATACGTATTCTATGATACGAACCTATCCTAAAAATCTTGTCGGCATTAAATAACCCATTGAGGCTTATATACTGAAAAACAGAATAAACCATGAAAAAACTTCGATGGCAACACACAACTTCAATGAGTAAATGGAGCAAGAATATCAATCTACAACAGCCAGCTGTAACGGAAAACTAAAAGTAAATTCTGCCCTAATTGGGATTAAATGATTGTAAATCGAACTCTTTTATCATTACATAATGAGTCTGAATTAAACAAATGAAATCATATTTGTTTTCACGATTTGTTCTCATATCTGTCTATATTTCTGAGATGAGGTATTATGTAAACTATTTACATTGCTCCGCCTATAATCCTCATCTTTGTCACCATATTTGTCACAACGTTTCGGTCGTTGTACGCTCCGGACTTCTTCAGCTATTCTTCAAGGACGCATGGCACAGTGAATAAAGGCGTTAGTTAGATCCGTTTATCTCCTGTTAATTTCCCTCAGAAAGTTCTCCACTGCCTTAACCGGGTATTGAACTGACACACTTTGGGTCCTGTCACTGGATCTAACTAACGCCTTTATCCACTGTGCCATGTGTTCATGAGGACACATGGCACAGTGTACAAAGTGACAGGACCCAAAGAATGTGACTTGAATACCTGGTTAAGGTGGTGAAGAACTTGGAGAGGGAAATTAACAGGAGATAACTGATAACAGACATCCATTAGATATGGCACGTGGAACTAGAACAGCGAGCAAAATAAAGGGTTCAGTTCAACGTTCCAACCACCTGAAGAAGGCTGGAGCGTACGACGGCCGAAACGTTGTAATATGGCGACAACGATGAGGATGATAATCCAAGCAATGCAAATATTGTGCTCGTATGTTATATTATTATATTAGCATTCATGTTATTTAATATATGTCGCGTATCAGGCGTATAGATCAGAAGTCGTGCTGTTCCATATGATGTTCCTCACGCACCTTTGCTCCGAGGTTGCCACCCTAAAATGTTCCCTCTCAGAAAGTTCTAAATTTTATGCGTACTAATTTTAATACGAGAAACAGTGGACCTCTCTGATATTTCCGAGTAGAGTTGATGTCAAACCTATGGTCTTCTGACCAACTGCAGTTCCTTCAGTCGGCAAAGACGGTTTTGTGTTTTTAAATTCGAGGCGTTTATCCTTGAAGAAATATGAGCGATCAACAGACGTTTGAAAAGAAGTTTAGCTTTGATTTGTTATCCGATGGTGAATTGATTGTTTTAAGCGAAGTGGGGGGCTTGTAAAATCTTAATTCCTACGCTTAATGTAAGAGTAAGTCTATAAACAATATCCGTATGAAAAGCCGGCAACTAATACGACAGTTGCTATTTTTTTAAGGGAAAGATATAAAGTAGTTTGATTTACATAGCAGTAGTTCTCATGTGTTTATGCTATCATTATACAGATGTTGTATTTTTCTTTCTCCTGACATATAACTACTTAAGTAAAAACACTATTTAAAAAAAACTGTATCCCTGAAATACAACGTAATAAAATTGATAAATGATGTTGTCTTTTGTCCTCCTCATTGCTGTTGTTATAACAAGATGTCGATTGTTTGGAACTCAGGCCATTATTAGGTGTATGTAGAACAGCGTAACCGACAGGGAATTTCTAAAAGAACCCTTTGCATTATATACGGGGTGTATCGTTCTAAATCTACGGTTCATGTCTAAGGACAACTCATCAAAGTGCTTATTTAATACAGTTACTGAACTCATAATTATTATATCATAAAAGTCAGGAACACAGCGCTTTAAACCACTAGGCTGTTATCCCGCCTGGCCTTCCCTATACCTGAGAAATAATGGACTATTCCAGTTTGATCGCAAAGACCGAAATGATACATCTGTTTGTTTTTAGCTGAAAAGAAGATGAAGAATGAAGGCGATAACACTCTCATGTTATTTTTTTAAATCTGCTTCAGCGAAATAGATAATTTTTAACTCTTCATTTGTAATTTCTTACTTCTTAAAATAATTACATTTCATTCATATCATATTTAACGATGCAATTTGACTAGGTATTTTATATTTGTAGACCTTGCAAGGAGCATATTCATAGTAAAACCGTGAAATTTACAAGTCTTTTGAGTATATATATATATATATATATATATATATATATATATATATATATATATAAATTGAAAAATTATAAAAAGTAAAGTACGGATTGTGTAAAGTCATCTAAGATCGTATTAACACGTTTAGTCATACACACACAAAGAAAAACTTTAATTTTAAGTTTAATTTTTAGTTCTGAATTTTGGTAATATCTGTGTCGTTATGAATACATATTTTAAATAATAATAATTATATATATATATATATATATATATATATATATATATATATATATATATATATATATATGAGGGAAAGAGTGACTCTACTAATTTAATTCTCTATTTACTGAACGAAATCAAAGTCAACTGTCTGTGTGCATACATACTAAAGCTGAGCTCTTGCTTGGCCCTAATAAATTCCTTCTCGAATACAAGTCAGTAGGAAAAAACATAGAATTCTGATGTGCGTTTAAATTTTCAATAGACTTCTCCAAATGTCCAAAACTTTCTAACTCTGACTAATTATCGCTCATTCACTGGAAATTTAACTCATATCCTTGAAGTTCACTGTTTTCAGTTAAGTTTTTTTTTTCTGTCTCTCTCTCTCTCTCTCTCTCTCTCTCTCGAAAATAGATGACATTTTCCGAATCGATTTACCCTGAATTTGGCGGTGGTCCTTCCTTTCGATTTAATGTCATCAATAATGTAAATCAGATTTTAGAGTAGGCGAGAAAAATAAAACAACGCGAAGAGGAGTAGATTCTTTGCAAAATCTCAGGTTTACTCCAGTGACGTCCAAACCAGCTGTTCCTGGGCGATGGAATTTCCACACCACTTGAAATAAAAGCTCCAGAATATCGAGCAATAAAATAACATACAACAAACATTGGATAAATTAATTGTTTCCCAGCGTGCATTTTTTGGGCATTTCTTTGTCATTAAACTTACTGTATATATATATATATATATATATTTTATTCTGGTATATGATGTGGTGGTAATTTTCGTTTTAATTAGTGTTTCACAATTCTTTTATTTATCTATAATGTTATTTCTTTATTCCCTTACATTTTACCTTCATACCGATTACGTTTAATCCCTTCTAAGTTGCAGGCACCCTTTGTTTATGCAATATATAAACTCTGTTGACAATGTACATTGAACTTTAGAGATTTGGCGTAGATGTTTTTATTCCTCATGCATAGTAGGTTCTGTAATGCAAATGTAGTATCTTGAGTTCAATATGAAATCGCTAAACAGAACACGAACCGATGTTTTTAGCGTAGCTGTTGCACGGAGAATTGTATCGACGAGCCGAGTTCAATCTGTTTCGTTCTCTTTGTGAAGGGCATGGGCACTTCCTTTCACCACATTCAAGATATGGGTTAATCAGAAACGCAGACCATACCCCCACTAGTCTTTGGAATCGGCTAGTCTAAAAGAAGGAATTGTCCGAATTCCAAATCGTGACATACCCAAGAAGTAATGGCATATGCGGGTAATGTGACTTTATCAGAGAAAAAGTGGCATCAGTGAGCCTATTTCACGTTCCCGTCAGGGTTGAACAGAGGCAACCCGCCCCGATATTAGGCTAGTTTAGATTTTTTTTTAGTTTGAATCTTTAGTTTCCCGTTTCTGGTTAACTTAGCTAGGGTATGCATGCTCATTGGCCCCTTTTATTTCTGTCCCTATTTTTCTTTTGTTTAATTCCCCATCCCTTCCCTTGTTAGGTGGTCAATGATGTCAGTTCTCTGGTTGTTGCGGGATGGCTTTCGTTTTCGTGTGTGTGTTTTCGTATTTGTTATTGTGTCTAAATGAGTGCGTGTTTGTGGGCGTGTTTATAGGCGTGTTTGTTTTTATAATATTATAATCCCGCAATTATTTCGTCCAGTTAACTGATGTTTCTGCCACATTTAGGGATTGTGTGAGGTTTTATTACAAACCCTATTTTGTTTTGTTTTATGTAAATAGTATTAAATCATATTGTAAATAATCATTGGGGTTTTTAAATTGCCCCCCCCCCACAAAATTTGAAATGTACATATGGGGACTAGTTAGGTTTTCAAAGAGAATTTGAGGTATTATGGTGGACGCAGTAAGAAAGGTAGGAGTGAATGTGTTGTTCTGGTAATAGGAATATTGTTGGTATGTTTGGGTCCGTGTCTGTGACTAGCTAAGTTTAGAATTAAGACAGAAGAAGACCGTTCTTCTCCAACCCCCCTTTTTTTGGCCTTGTGGCACATTTTGTACCAACGTACGAATAAATAACTATTTCACGTTCCTGGCTACACTGTTGTATTTAGTTTGCACACTAATGCCGTTTGATAAGGCATGATTTCAATTTCAATTATGGAAGAAAAGCACTGATAGGCCGCTTGCCATCGAAGGAATTCTAAGACAAGGAAAATTTATTTCTCACCGTCGAGAAGCCAAACAGAAAATCGCAACACCTTTCCCAATTATTCATAGGACTTCACAGATAATAAAGAAAGTCAATATGTTGAGGATCGTGACAGGCTATGTCTTCAAGGAGCATAGCATTAAAATAAAAATCGCAATTCGCAGAAATTAAAATAAATAGATACTAAAATTTAATATCGATAAAAAAATAAGTACTAAAAAAACTTCACTTTCTTAATTTACTCCGGTTGTAATTTTTAATCAAATATGAGATTCAAAAGTGTTCTTTGGAAAACAAAAATTAAAAATAGTGATGTGTTCATTAAAGACTACTGACAAAATAGTGTTATTAAACTGTTCATTCAATTTTTCTTGTGTTCGTATCTTTTCGGACCACTGACTTACGAAGTTCTCTTAGGTTGATTTTTTTTTTCAATTTATCAGGTTCCAGTTGGGATAATGACTGGTGTAGAAATTCAATACTCTCTTCTTTGTGAGGAGGTCAAATTTAAGCTGGAGATGCCAAGTTAGGAATTCCTGTTGGCCACCTGTTAATTTATGACCGAATAACTTCATTTATTTATTTACTTATTTACAAATAGTATTGTGAAATAGAATGTTTCCTTGTTAAGATAATTATCATGCATACTTGTAAATGTTGGTTTTTATATATATATATATATATATATATATATATATATATATATATATATATATATATATATATATATGTATATGTATATATATATATATATTTATGTGTATGTATATGTATATATATATGTATGTATATGTATATATATATATATGTATATATATATATATATATATATATATGTATATATATATATATATATATATATATATATGTATATATATATATATATATATGTATATATATATTTGTATATATATATATATATATATATATATATATATTTGTATATATATATATATTTGTGTATATATATATATATTTGTGTGTGTATATATATATATATTTGTGTGTATATATATATATATATTTGTGTGTATATATATATATATATATATATATTTGTGTGTGTGTATATATATATATATATTTGTGTGTATATATATATATATATATATATATATGATGCGCTGGGTATATTGTCGCCATTTTATATTTAAAATTTCGCGCATGCACATTGTTTACTTTTGATTTGTCGACTTCACTCTATAGTAGGGTACGTTGGGCACTGTTCATGAAGAAAGGAGAACCGTGACATAATTCACTACGCCACAAATTTGTAAACGGCATGCTGTACTATTTGGCATTCACACCGGATGCACCAATACGACCATTTCAGAGTGTTTGTGTGTCAATCTGAGCACAGTGCATAGGATTCGAAAAGAGGTGGATGAGTCTAATGATGATGAAGAAGGTACGGCAGGTCGGAAAACTCACTCTGATCGTTCTGATGAGAAAAGAACTCCCGGATTTCTTGGTGAGGGCCTTGGATTCAACATAGTGGTCAATATCATGTGCCTTTAGGAAGTAGTGTTCCCCTGAGTCAAGAGGGTGGCTGTGGTTGAAGCCAAACAATAATTTTATTTAATAAATCTACTATTTACTATTTCAAGATATTTTGTGTATGTTTTTGTAAATATATCTGTTAAAATGAGATGTCAGATTTAATTTCATTTTTACGCGCTTTAGACGACAAATTATCCATCGCACCTTGTATATAGAATATATATATATTCATATACCACCTAAAAGATATTTACTCAAACAGGCATATTTTACAAATAGCTAGTTAAATGGAAGAAAAAAAATGATCTTTTTATGTCTATACCATTTCAAGTTCAATTTGGGACTAATCAAAATCATCTTGGGACTAAGAAAATTTATAAGAGGAAAAAGGGAGAATATAAGATTAAATAGTTATCTAGACTGTTTATAGTGTTAGAAAGAGAGAATAAGAGAGAGTTATTCAAAATGAAATGATTTGGGGAAGAACAGGGCAAATCTCGAAAGTCCTTAGAAAAAGCAGCAAGGAAATATTGAAAGCATATATCTAGAGCTATTTTGGAAAAAGATAAGTATACTGTGACATTTTAAACGCTGAAAGATTCATACAAAAAACATAGAGATTTCATGATTTATTTTATTTATTGTTTGCTTCTAAAAGATGAAAAATTTCAATAGTTTAGTTGAACATTGTTATTTTAATATGAAAATATTTAATTTTAAAGTTTTTTTTACCAAAATAATTGCTTCGTCCCAAATTGAAGTTGCCTAGTCCATTTTGAACTTGCTAAATCTCAAATCAAATTTGATTATTCCATTTTTAATATGACTATTTCATTTTGAATTAGCTATGTCCCAATTTAATTTATACTATACCATTTTGAATTTGATACGTACCATTATGAATTTGACTATCCCATTTGAAATTTGCTATGTCCAAATTTAAATTTGACTATTCCCTTTTTAACTTGTTTATTCCATTTTGAATTTGCTACGTAACAATTTGAACTTGGCTATTTCATTATGAAATAATCATTTCATCATTTGCTTTGTCCTAAAATGATTTTGATTAGTCGCAAATTGAACTTAAAATGGCAAAGACATGTAATGGCAACTTAGAGAACGACACAAGATAATATTTCGTGCTTTACAAAATAATATTGAATTTTTTAATGTCCGGAAGAAGCTTCTTTAGATTCGAAGAAAGGAAAGTGATCGTAAATATATACGCACACACATAACACTTCTTCTGATTCTAATGCTAACACGTTATTAATGGCTGGCCACTCGTATCCGAGTATCCCTGTCGACTAGGGCGATTAAACAATTCCTGTTGCTCCAGCACATTTGTGTTTGTTCAATAACCGCAGGTGCCTGGTGGTGTTTATACTGTAACTATGCTGAGTGAACTTTAGTTACAGATACTGGGAGAGACCACACAATTTGGCGTGAACAAAAATTTGAACTAGTGCAGCACATTCAAATCCTCGCTCACGATGACTTGTAATGTCTTGCTAGCACAAGCATCGCTGGTTTCTAAATAGTTCCGTCAACTCAATTTCATTATATTGACTTGGGTCAACCCATGGTATGGTTTTCAGGCACTTTCCAAATCTGTTTTACGCTGAGATGGCCACCCAATGCCCGATAACATGATGAGTCACCTGCCTGATAAATCAACCATTGTATATATATATATATATATATATATATATATATATATATATATATATATATATATATATATATATATATATATATATATATATATATATATATATATATATATATATATATATATAGAGAGAGAGAGAGAGAGAGAGAGAGAATACTGTGACTGACATACACACACATGCACACACACACACACACACACACACACACACACACACACACACACACACACACACACACATATATATAGAATATATATGTGCTGACACACATTCACATACATATATATGTGTGATCAGAGTATTCTATATATATCTATCATATATATATATATATATATATATATATATCATCCTATTCAGAATTTGTTTATTCCGCTCCAGTCTCTTTATATTTGCATATGAGCGATCTTATTGTAAACCGAGGAATTATCTATATAGATGGCTGCACCTATACCATTTGTCGGTAACGCTATCTTTCCTTCTTATCGGAACTTGTTCTGCGCATGTGCGATTGTGAAAACATGTAATCATATATTCAAGTGGAGACCCTTTTCTTTCTTTTTGTATTTCAGTCTTCTCTATTCCTTGCATTTATTGTCCTTTTGTTTCTGTCGTTCATTTTTTTTTCTTTCTTTCGTTCGTTCATTCTTTTGTTTATACTTTGCTTCGGTCTTACTTTTTTATTCTTACTTTTTTCGTTCGTACTGTTTTTTTTTCTTCCTTTCTTTCCTTAATACATTCGTTCGATCGTACTTACTTTCGTTGATTCATATTTCGTTCGTTCGTTCGTTCTTTGCTTTGTTCGTTCCTCTTTCATTCTTTCTCTTTATATTTCTTTCGTCATTTCTTTCGTTTGTTCTTTCGTTCATCCTTTCAAAAGTAAGAACAAAATATAAACGAAAGAAAGAAAATTAACGGATCAATCAAACAAAAGGAAACCAACCATCGGGAATACAGGAGAAAGAAAGACAGAATGAAACAAAGAAATATAAGATCACATATTTCGTTGTTTTATTCGTTCGTTCTTTCGTCGTCATGTTATCTTGTGCGTTTATACTTCCGTTCTTACGTCCTCTTGATAGTACGTTTTTTCGTTCTGTTATTCGTTTGTTCATTCGTTCTGTTATTCGTTTGTTCATTCGTTCCTACGTCCGCTTGTTCGTTCGTTCTTACATATTCTTATTCATATTTTCCTTCATTCGTATGTTCTCCCATTCATTCATTCATTCATTCATTCATTTATTCATTCTGTTTGTTTATCCGCAAAGGTAATTTTCCATTGATATAAATTTGAGTCGAGAAAACACTTTATTATTTATTAGGTACAAAAGACCATATATTTAGTTTCAATGAATTTAGAGATCATCCAAATGCTTGGATTTTCAGCCACAATAAAAATGTATGTCCTAAATATATGAAGATACCATTTCATTAGCGACAATTATTTAAACCACTTGATCATAGATAGAAATGATAAAATGTAATTTAAAAAGATCAAACTATAAATGTTAATACTTAGATGATGTTTTAGTGAACTTATATCTGCCTTGAATCATCGTTAACTGATACCATTTTACTTTTATTTCTCTAAATTATTATTATAAATTATCAGGTCATCCCATAAGTTCTGTCCGAATTTTAACTTTTTGTTAAAATGAACCTAATTTAAAGAGTATTTTATAATGTCTAATGGAGCTGAACATGATTTTTATGGTTAGATGCATTTAAACTGATCAAATTTTATTTCAGAGAACAATAAAATAAAATTTTGTTTGATTAAAACCCTGCTAACATGGAAGTACCCAAGAATCATTTGAGGTAAATAATGCTTTATGAGTTCAAGAAAGGAAACTCAACAGCCGAAGCGGCTAGAAAAATTCACTCAGTTTATGGAGAGGAATGTGTGAATGAAAGAACTTGCAGAAAATGGTTTGCAAAATTCAGAGGTGGAGATTTCACCCTTGAAGATGAAGATCGAACCGGACGTCCAGTTGAGTTTGATGAATAGCTTCTTGAAGAAAATCCTGCTTTATCAGTTGAGGAATTGGCAGTGGTTCTCAGTTCAAACCATACAACTGTTCATCGTCATCTTCAACAACTTGGAAAAGTTCCTAAACTTGGAAAATGTGTGCCTCATGAATGGTCGGAAAACAGACTCAAATCCCGTGTTGACATCTGCTCTTCTCTCCATTCTCGCCAACTTATTTCACCTTTTTTGGATAGACTTGTGACTGGCGACGAAAAATGGATCTTTTATTGAAATGTTAAGCGTCGTAGACAGTGGCTTGTTAAAGGGGAAGGACCCCAGCCACAGCCGTGAAGGGAACATCATGGACAAAAGGTTCTTCTTTCAATCTGGTGGGATCGCAAAGGAATAATCCACTTTGAATTCTTACCACCTAATGCAACAATTAATGCTCAAATATACTGTAAGCAATTAGAGCGTTTGAACCAAGCTTTGAGGGAAAAAAAGACCTGCGCTAGTGAATCGAAAAGGGGTGATGTTACATCAGGAAAATGCGCCACTCCACACAGCAAGAATCACATCACAAATGATCGAAGAACTTGGTTGGGAGAAAATTTTTCATCCACCTTATTCTCCCGATTTTGCTCCTTCAGACTACCATTTGTTTCGTAGCTTACAGAATCATTTGGAAGAAACAGCTTTTGTAAAACAGGAGGAAGTTAAAACTGACATTTGTGTGATCTTCGGATCAAAGCCAAAAGAATTTTACAGTAATGGAATTAGTAAGCTTGTTAATAAATGGAATGAAGTCATAGATAATCAAGTAAAATATATTGTTGATTGAATCTGTAATTAAATGTAATATTTGGTCACTTGTTTTCTTTATTCAAAATTCGGACAGAACTTATGGGATGACCTGATATAATGTTTTTAATATGAACATTTCAATGTAATATATTGGAAAATTTCCAAATTTTCATCTGAAATCAAGTAACTATCAATTCTAAGCAAGATGTTCAAAATATAATGAAAATAAATATAAGGGGATTTTCTAAGTGTAGATTAGTTGTAATACAAAACCCAAAGTATGGTGAACCCTGTGAGCGTTGAACTCACTACTTAGTTTTAATATTTCAAGCGGAACAAGTTTTCGAACCATTAACCCATGTCGAAGTGCCTGGAGTATATGGATTAAAGTAACAACCATTTTCAGTTTTTCGTGAGATAGATGCGTTTTAATGACACTAAAAATTTTCTTTTTTATTGTATTTTCGTAGAGATTGCCAGTCTAGTGTAAGAATCAGAATGTAATACGATATTTTCTATTAAATTGTTCTTTATAATAAACACATTTTATCGAGAATAACAATTTTTGTGCGAAACGAAAACAATTATAATTAACATTGCTATCATTTACATACAAACTGTGTACACATTTTTCATCAGTGTGTAAACATATATATTTTCTAGAAGAAATACACTCACACAAATATGTACACATAAAAACTACTATTCCTTTAACATTTTTAATTATAGTATACACTGCTCAAGCATGAAAGAAGATGATTTATAGATTTTTATATACCAAAACATTATTAGGAAATGTATTAACAAAGTGAAAACAAATTTTATCCGAGGCGTTTCATCCTTTAGAACTAAAGTGATGATTCCATATGAGAAACTTCAATTTTTCACCTATTTTTAGACATATAGAGATTTACAATCTTTTTATAGATAAACAGTAGATTTAAATACATATTTCAATTTAATATCCTGTGTGGGTAGTTCCAGGGAGGATGAAATGCTGAGAACTCAATATAAATCCAGAGCTAATAATTTAAATAAAATAGACCACTTTAAGGTTCCATTAAAATAATTTATTTCACCAGAACACTTTTAAGGGACGCTGGATCTTCAGTTTGCACTTCCAAAAAGATTAAATTAAAATTCACACTTTTGACGGTTAGTATCAAGTTTATATAATTTAACAGAGAAGGTAGCGAGGGGTGGTGTGAGAGGCATGGTCGAATTTAGAGAGGGTTTATTTTAATATTTTTTTCAATCCTACTTAGTATTGGGGGAGGAGGGACCAGACCTTGACCTATTTAAACGGTTAACTTAACGCAAGTGATATATTGAAATGGGAAAGGAGAAGAGAGAAAAAAATGAAAAAGAAAGAAGAGGGAAAAGTAAAGAGAAAAAAGCTGTAATTAGTTTTTACGTAGTGGGGTGCTATATTTTTTAGCAAATTATGTAAAAAAAAATAGATTTTAATGTTTGATAGTAATTTAAATGTTTAAAAAAATATTAAAATAAACGCTCTCTAAACTCAACCATCTCTCTCACACTACTCCTCGCTACCCTCTCTGTTAAATTACATAAACTTAATACTAACCGTCAAAAGTTTTCATTTCATCTTTCGTTTCATTTTTTGGAAGTGTTATCTGAAAATCCAGCGTCCCTTAAAAGGGCTCTGGTGAAATAAGTTATTATAATGGAAACTTAAAGTGGTCTGTTTTTCTTTATATATATATATATATATATTTATACACGTTTCATTAAATAATATAGACAAGTGTTGTCTATTTATTTTATGTAAATTTTTTTCATATCTTCTGATAAGTTTGATAACATTATCATTAAACGAAGAAAGAAATTCACAATATTTATCCATTATTTTTTAATATAATCTAAGCTTTCGGCTTACTTAAGCCATTATCAAAGATATAAATCACAAAACATATTAAACAAAAAAAAATACATAAAATAAATAGACAACACTTGTCTATATTATTTAATGAAACGTGTATAAATGAAAATATGCTGCCTAAATACACACAATATATATATATATATATATATATATATATATATATATATATATATATATATATATATATATATAATTGTTCTATTTCAGAAACCTCACGTTAGACGGATGAAACCCTTAAAAGAAAGAACAACATCAAAAAATGTCTCACTTTGTCATTGATTTAAATTTAAATGTAAAATTTCTAACTTTTATTATACACATTAATTTTTCATTGTGTAGACAATTGTTTCAAATAATTTACGTAATTATAGAATGAGTTTTTTTATGTTTCTTTTTTTTAATGAAAAACCAAAAGATATGTAAATATGAAGTTTTTACATTCGTAATCTACCAAAGATTGGATATGAAAATATTTATGTCTTTCCGAATACAAGTTTATAAGTGAATTGCTTTACTCTATCTATCTATCTATCTATCTATCTATATATATATATATATATATATATATATATATATATATGTGTGTGTGTGTGTGTGTGTGTGTGTGTGTGTGCAATGTCATCAGATAGAAGTATATCTGTTAATGAAAATGGAAAATATATGATTATATGATTTGATAGATTAATTTGTTTTTTATGATTTATCAACCTTTTGCAGGTTGTTTAACGCCGGAATATATTTTTTGATTGTAATAATTTTGAGATAATATTGATTTACTAATGCACGCCGTGCAATTACCTCATAACTGGGGGAGAAGTGGTAGATTCAATATTACTTGCGCGTAAGTGAATATAACGAACCCAACTGGAATTGGAACTCGGCTTTCCGGTTTCTAGTTTGGAGCCGTTATCCATTACCCCGCTCGCACATTTAAGGTTACGGCACGTGATTTTCCCAATCCTGTCACCCGTCTAGGTACTATAAAGATAATGATCTTTAATTTGGTACATTTACACTGTTGTTTACGTTTAATAACAGTAAACGTGGGTATGATAAAATATGTTTACATGTATGAACATTAACAAAATCTATGGCAGATTCTATTTACAAGGGATTTTTAAATAAAATGCTTTCACTGTGTCGAAATCTTTATTTTCTCCGGAGATTTCTATCAATGTAATGGATATAAACAAGGTGCAAGTTGAGTAATATTCAATATCAGAATTTATTCACATTGAATACATATTTCTTCCTTGCCTTAACCCTGATAAAGGGTAATGACCCGGTAATGAATTGTACTAAAGAAAAATAAAAGAAGACGAAAATGATGAAAATTTAAATGTTTTTATTATTATTATTATTATTATTATTATTATTATTGGTGAGGGGTAGCAGTAGTTGTAGTAGCAGCAGCAGCTTAATTAAATAGGAATGAATTTTTAAGGTAATATAGATTACTGTAGTGCGTGTTATGGCTAGAATTAGCCTAAGGGAGACGTCACCTTCATTTCTATGATGCAGAGTGATATTCTCTGCTATTATATATATTATTTTATAATTTATAAATGAAACTATGGCTTGAAAGGCGCTTAATTCGATATATATATATATATATATATATATATATATATATATATATATATATATATATATATATATATATATTTGTGTGTGCATATGTACGAGTGTGAAGGTCTGTGTATGTATATGTGCACGCAGGCAAATTCATGACTGTGCTTGTTATTTTAATTGTAGGGGTTTCAATTATTTCCCATTCTCTGATTTATTTGCAAATATAACTCTATGGTCCTGCGCTGAGTTAACCAATAAAATATCAATGACCAAGAAAAAAAAATATGTGTTCCCTTTTGTAAGCGTTTTATTTCTGTTCATTATTTCCATTCTCTTGCTTTCATTATTTTACTTGGTTTATTTTTTAATCAGATGAATGTTTTCAAATTATTTTCATGCTGAATACGCCAGGTATTATTTTTTTTGTTTCTTTTATTGTCTTTATACCAAGTAACCTTTTATGAAAAAAAAATAATAATAATAAAAAGAAATAATTTGTTATCGCCTTGCGAGAAATATACTTATTCTGCTTTAAATAAGATTTGGTTTTGGAAGAAGAAAAAAAGGTTCGTTTATAAGTAAAGAAAAAAAACATAAATTCAAAATTTATCAATATCCCATTTTCGCCCAGTACACAAATATATTCGATGCGTCACCTTTATCTTTTATTTGTTATTTTACGCTTCCAACTGACAATTTTATTCTGGTCTCATGATCAATAGCTAATATTCTGAGAACAGGAGTGCGTTTTTGTTTAGAAAAAAATTAAATTCATTTGCTTTCTTGAAAATAGTTTCGCATTGAAAGCAATAGTTTCAATATTCATCTTATTATGATTTTATATTCCGATTTTCAATGAGAAATATGCGCATGTAAACTTATAATATTTTTATTACTTAATCTAATTTCAAACAATGATCTCTAACTAATCCTGACACGTGCCTCTCTACATGTACAAGGAAACACAACAGAAAAAGCTTGTTTTCTTTTGTGAAATCCTGAAGATGTATCTAGAACAGCCGTTATTATTTTCAGAAATCAGGAAATTCATAGATATTCCTTAAGGTGAAATCTAATAAACCGAAAACGATTTCTATTTAATTTATTCTATAAATATCACCTCTGATACTTACATGTATAAGAAGAATGATGTCATATGGTTGTTTTGGTAATGGTAATATTAACCGTTTCCTTCTAAGGAAAGATTCGTTATACATTGATAAAGCAACTAGTGCAAATTCTTAGTTGAAATTTATAACCTTTTTCTCCTTTTTTTCAGAAAAATAATTTTCTCCATACCAGTAACTGTTATTGCCCTTTGTTGTATTTGATGGGGACTTCCTTCCTAACATTTCCTTTAAAGTAGATTGAAATATCAACACCTTGAAGATATCTCTATATTATCTTCTAGAGAGATGTGCTAACCATTTTAGCTGATTTTGTAGTTCCTGTCTGCAAGATTTGATGAAAGGATTATCCTTGCTGAGACCTGCGTATTTCATTCACTCGAAGCCATTCTAATCATTGATCTTAGAAAGCGATTATATACAGCTGATCATTTTTAAAGTGTTTGGCGCCATGAACGCAATCCATATGAAAGTTTCGATATGACGAGGCTATTTACATATATGAGTAAAGTTTTCAGGTTAATACTTTGGTTTTTCAGCAATTTGCATTGTTGGTGGAAACTAACCCTGGCACAGCCGATTCTACGTTCAATTGTCTTGTCGTTTATGCATATTTGTTATAACTGATATATGAGGTATTTAAAGTGTTTTCTTTTTAATAAATCAACATCCAGTATATTTATGATAGATTCAGTGCAGATGGCATCACTGTTTTCATTCTTGTTCTGGGTCATATCTACCATTTTGGAAAGATCTATCTTGAGTCCTATTTCTTGAAACACCTTGTAGATGATATTGATTTTTTATGTCACAGGAAGTCGATGGAATAGTTTTCCTTCATCTATGTCCCGTGTCATTTTGGAACTTGGACGATTATGTTTCATCAGAATTTTTTTTCCCTCGTAGTCTTAAATAAAGTTTTTATTTTTACTATCATTCCTGTCACCCATTTGCAAAAGTTCGATGGGTTCGCTGTTAACCTAGGACTCTCTAGTTTCAATATAATCTGTGATTGTTAAATCCTCCATGATCTTCTCACTCATCATATGTTCAAAATTTCAGCTGCGTCATTCCCATTCTGTGTATAAGTGTATTTCTGTGTTTTCATTTTGATTATGTATTCATTTCTTACCCGACCAATTCATAGTATTCTTATGATCCTTCTACAGACCGACATTCCTTTTGCCTGAAGTCTTGTCTTCATCTGTTATAAAGTTGTCCAGCATTCTCTACCCTGTGGAATCATTGATATTACATCGCTCTTCAGCTCTCATTTCTTTGTTTCTAATGAAATATATTCTCGATTCTTTGTAATTTCTTAGCTTTTAGAATGCATTTTTATTAATGCAATGTGCGTTTGAATATTAGTGTCTTACTTTCCATTCGTTGTTAAATACTTCCTGATATTTCAAATTTTGTATTTGTTAGATTTTGACATGTATTAATGTAGATAGCCTCCATTAGAAACCTTACTGCTTTCTTTCATTCACCTTTTCATATATTAATACATACAATTGTGTTGTGTGTGAGTGTTGATCACTTCAATTTATCACAACTGATATGGAATTTATCACCAATTAAAGAAAGAAAAGTCAGGCAAAGTCAATATATTTTATTAATTTCTGGCGAAATTTTGTTCTTTTTAATCGAACACATTTTTTATTAGGTTGGTGCATAATTATCAGGCGTTTTATAGACGAGTTATTTGTTAATGGAAATTGTTGACTTGCTTACTTTTTTTAATAAAAAATATTATTTTATTTTCAGGTTATAAACATGCGTGTGGATAATCATACTCATTTAAAATTGTTATTGATGAATTGTCATGTTTGTTTGGTTTTTTTTTTTATAATAAATATTGTTTAAAAACGTCTGATAATTATGCAACAACCCAATAACTGTAACTGGTGACATTCCCACTGGAACTATGTAATTAAAATTTTAAAGAATGAAGGTAAATCAGAAATGAAAACTAATTATTCATGTTGAATACCAATAGAATTTGAATGCTATCCGCACGAGTTGAAGAATATTTGCAGCTAGCAATATTTCCATTTTTCAAAGACTGTAATTATAAAATTCTAGTAATTAATGATATTGCAGAAAGTTGATATAGTTACAACTTAAAGATTGATTGTATGATAATTAGGAAAAACACAGATGCACATAGACACACTGACAAACAGAAACATACACACCATATATATATATATATATGTATATATATATATATATATATATATATATATATATATATATATATATATATATATATATATATACATGTTTGTATGTATATAGGTATGTATATATGCATATATATATATATGCTTATATATATATATATATATATATATATATATATATATATATATACTTCTGCCTCAACTCTGCAATTTTATTTCGTATTTGTCTTTTATATTTATTT
>CAHIKZ030004213.1:4507500-4522500 GCA_903632075.3 Acanthosepion pharaonis
TAACTCTCAGTGATCATCATTGCTTGGATGAGTTTTGCCGTTATTAAGAGATTATGTAGCATTTACACTAGACAATAAAGTAAATTACCTCTCAGATCCGTATTCTGCTTTGCTTGCGTGCGTGCGTGCTCAGTAAAACATCAACTGAACAGCAATAAAAAGCATATATCTTTTTTGACTTAATATAAAAGTTACGAAAATGAAAATATCCACAGACAATTGCTGATTCTTCCTGACGAGTGGAACGAACGATTATAAAAAGTTTCGACTAAGAAACTTTGGAACCGAGTGGCTGAATATAACATCAACCAGATAAGTGATAAATTTTATATTTGTATTAATCCTAGTTATGCTCTATCTTTCGCGTCGAACACTTTATTGCAAAGACTCTTTGCCATAAATGGCCTTTCTTTCAGTCTCACACTGCCCGAATCTCTGGCTTCACGCTATCTTTGTTATCGCTAGATCTAGATAGATAGATAGATAGATAGATAGATAGATTCTTACTAACACCAAGTTTACTACGTACATATATATATATATATGGCTATAGATTTTTATTAATGATTTCTTTGAGGATTTCAGATATAGCCAAATTGTAGCTTTGTATATGTAATTATATATACAGGTTTGCTTGTGAATATGAGAGGAGATATATATTTTATATTAAATCGATATATGTAGATAATTATCCAAATAGAGGGAAACATTTCTGCAACTGCGTCAATTTTATGTGTGCACATATGTATGTATAATAAATTACATACTTACGTATGCAAGCTTCAGTCTAAACAGGTGTCTATAAAGTGACACAGCTAGATATATAAGCCAAAGCACAAACACTTGGATATTCCCAGTCAAACATTTATTGAAATCGATTGTTATCGATTGTTAGATAAATCATACTGAATTAGCATCGTAAATTTCAGTTGTTAGTCTTTATGCATCTTTTGCAGCCTTAGAATAAGCAAACAAAACTAGAAATAATATTAAACATAGAATGCATCAATACAAGAACAATCGATTCGTTAAGTAAGTTTCGAAGGAGGCTCCAGCAAATTCCTTTTACAATACGAACGACAGAAAATAGCTCGGTAGACAAACATTCGCTCCTAGGAGATTTCAGTGGTCTTATCAAAAGAGTGATTGCGCTAGTAATACTCTGAGGAAGAACCGAAGTTCTTTTTTCGCAAAGAAAGTTTTGATAATTTCTACAACGCAGAGACAAGTAATAAAAAATATATATATATAAAATAAATTAAAATATGGATGCACCAACGGAAGTCATTACGTCTGTAAATTATGTTTATATATATATATATTTTTTTTTTCAATAGCATTTTCGGATACAACAACACATATATTTTCGTTGTCCCTTATTACTAAGAGAAAAAAACAAGAACAACATCTATTCTATACTGAAGATGTCTGTAGGAACAGACGAAAGCTTGTAGTAAAAATAACAACTAATACGGCAGAAATTTATATAAACAAGGATCAATTCATTTATAACGGATCTGGAGGTTTTGTATACTATTTGAATTGTTTGCGATGATGGATGTCGCCATTTAAATCATTAACCTTTGCATTAGTTTTGTGAATAAATATATATATATATATATATATATATATATATATATATATATATATATATATATATATATATATATACTACGAATGATAATCTTCAAGCAGGATGATATTGAATGGTAGGTAACAGTCTGCCTAAAAATGTGAAACAGACACGAATGGGTTAAATAGATTCAGCATTCATAATATAGTAAGGTTTAAATAAATCGCTACTATATACACCTTACTATTTATTAAATCATATATATATATATATATATATATATATATATATATATATATATATATATATATATGATTATACTATATTTATCTTATAATTATTACGTCAAGACCTCGATGCGACAGTGTCTTTCATGCTAAACACAATTGTCTGACGATAGAGTTTGGCATGAAGCAGGCTGTAGCCTCTGGTTGTTGACTTCAATGTCAACTTTTATATGCACATGCGCCCCCAACCCTGATATTTAACATTTTAAATCATAAATATAGCATACATTTAAAATATATTTACCATATATATCAACGAGAAATTGTGGTGCAGAAGTGCCATTTTAATTATTTAATTTTATGTTTCTATCGCTGTTGAAGACATTATTTTTTATACAGAATGATTTATAAGACCGGTAATATATATATATATATATATATATATATATATATATATATATATATATATATATATGAAGAAAAATATATACGGAAAAAGCAAACAAAATCTTATATATACAATTATGCTGTTTTAATGTTAATATGTCAACGTCGGACGTTTCAGTCTAATAAACCATCTTCAGGACATATTCATAAATTATAACATTATCAATACAACATGACAAATTTATGAATATGTCCTGAAGATGGTTTATTAGACTGAAACGTCCGACGTTGACATATTAACATTAAAACAGGATAATTGTATATAAGGGTTTTTGTTTGTTTTTTCCGTATATTTTTTTTCATACTGTCGGATTTATATCCATATATTTGCTTGCATATATATATATATATATATATATATATATATATATATATATATATATATATATATATATATATATATATATATATATATATATATATATATATATATATATATATATATATATATATCCAGAAAACACATGTTAGGGCCCTATAGTATCTAAATTATGGTATCACTCGGAGCCAAAGTAGTCCTTGGAATAGGGGTTCCACAAACCTCAAATGTTTCATCTTCCGGTCAAAGGCCATTATGTGGGCCGTATTTAGTCTATCCTCATATATATATATATATATATATATATATATATATATATATATATATATATATGTATGTATGTATGTATATATGTTTGTGTATATGTGTCCGTGTCTCATTGATGTAATTTTTTAAAAATATTGACAGTACGAGACGATCAGAGCGTGTGACACAATTGGGATGTGCCTAGAATAAATGTCACCTCTTGAAATAAATTGAGTGCGTGGAACTGTGTTGATGAATCTATTTGGAAGCCATCTATGGTTTTGCTAAACCGAAGTCATAAATCGTCGTTGTTGAGGTTTTGTGTTGACTGTCATTATTCAAACGTTGTTTATGACGAAATATATGATTTCTCTATCATAATTTTTAACTAAATTCTACTCACTATTGTGTCTATATAATCTAATGGCGTTGGCGAAGCACAGATGTGCCTGAGGTGTATCTGTAGCAGATATTAGCCAACCATTTGGATTTAATGAAACTATTTCTTACCGGGTAATTTCGTGAAATTTCGAAATGTTATCGCCAGGAATTCTTATGATTGGACGCCTCCAGATTATTTTTCTTTGCGAATTCCTTAAGGAGTGTGCATGTATCAATACACTGCAGACAATTCAGTAAAACAAGGACAATATCTGTATAGAAATTCGAAGGTTGCAGCCTGAGTTATTAAACAGTGCTCTGGAGCAAGCTATAGAAAGAACGCGTCTCTGTGACGTAGAAAATGGACGTCATATATTTGATTTATTTAGAGTGGAATAAGTTTCTAGTATTTCATTTTTTTTCATTCTGTATAAAACTGTTTTTGAATGATAAAAATAAAGTTGAAATTGCTAGATATTTAAATCTGTATTTGATTCCGGGAAACCCCATTTATGTTAGTTTAAGTCAAACTCATGATAACTTATTTTGCAAATATCTATTTCGATGAATACACAGTTATAACTATATTTATATATACGCCGATATTAGAAAAAGACCATTTATCTTATGAGAGCTGAGTTCAAATTCCATTCGAGTTTGTTACATTAAATAGATAAAGGGATGAACAGATCTCTTCGTCTCTCACTACGTATTGTTTAAATAATAGGGCAGACTGGGATCTTTAGCTTTCGTTGACAGCTAGTGTAGGAGAAGGACAATTCCGAATTATAAAATTCAAAGGAGGGTCGTTTGTGGCACTTGTTGCATATTATGAGCACCTACTTTCTATATTCCATTCTTCTGAACGGGTCGATGGTTCTGCACAAGATTTCTACACTACAATCAATTCCAATTATTGGATAGTCTGGTTATATTGTTCTAAGTTCAATTCTGTAGCCTAATACTTCAAACCTGACGAAAATTCATTATTAATATAAAGATAATTATATGTGTTATTCATATTCCCGTGATATCAGGGCTTTTCACAGATAAATAAAACAGAAGATATTGTGAGCTATTATCATCTATCTTATAAAAGGAACAAGGTTTTGTTTTTTCTTTGAGAAGAGTCGCAGGTTTTGAATTCAGAGTTGTCACTCTCCTAGAACAGTTTTTATCCGAGGATATAGAACTCAGTCTGTCCTGCTATTTACCCATAGCTGGAAGGAGCAGAAAATGATTAACATCTTTCTCAAGTAAGTGAATATAATGGGTTTGTCTGGAATTCGAACTCAGCTCTCCGATTCCTCAGTCCAAGCCGTTATCTATTACTCCACGTTGCCTCCAAAGTATATAATGCTATGTTAATTCACAGGAATGACAATGTTACGAAATTACAGCCACCCAATTATTACGTTCACATGCTCTATAATATTTTATGCAATTTGATATAATATGCTCATTGAAAATGTAAGAGATTTCCTTGTAAATTATTCACTATATTCCGTGTTTTATTGAGGATATACCTGATTACATATTGGAAATAAATGATCTTGAATGGAGACGATCTGTGTTAATTTGGTACTTAGATTTCATCATAAAATAAGCGATAATCATTTTTCTCGCCCGGGAGTTGAGGGTGAAAATAAAAGCAGAAAAACTAAAAAAGCAAAGCGTTTTTTTTTTCTGTTTTTCTTTTTTAATTCATCTTCTTTTTAATTCATCTTCAAGTGTGAGACGGGAGAGTTTAATAGTAATAAGCAGAGGCACCGTGTAATAATGAATAATGCCTCGGACTGAGAAATGTGAGAGCTGAGATCGAATTCTAGTAGAATCCATTACATTCACTTACACGCTAATACCATTGGGAAAAGTATGTATCCTCTTCTTCTCCCCCAAGCTATGGGTAAATAGCAGCACAAACCGGGTTCTATAGCCTTGGATGGTAACTACTATAACACAGAAAAAAATGGCACCCTACTGCGGGAAAAAAGATACATGTTCACCTAAGCGTGTATCACGCATGACTGAATAAGCGGAAAATCGAGAAATCTTGATGAGGACAAATAACGCCGTTCTTCAATGAGTCAATGATTAATCGTTAGATTTTTGAGCCGTCAGTCTCAAGAATGTTCTTTGTATACACAGAGCAATATATGTCAACCTGGTAGCTCGCTTAAATTCATGCAGTCTGGGAACCAGCGAAACTAACTCGTCGGAATAGTTTTCGGTGAATTACTTATAGAAGAGGCAGGGGGATGCCACGTACTTTATCGTATGCGAAACAGGATAATGAGCATAGAACCAATATACACCAGTCTGCAATAGTTTTCATATAAAATATCTCATAATGAGCCACAAATGTTACTGGAATGAAAGGTTGGTAATACAAATATAATATTTATTGAATTATAAAATGTGTTGTACTGACAATATTAATTATCTAATATTTGTTCATTACTCGTTATTCCCCGAAAATATTTTACATTTACCGTGTTTGAGATCATCGTTCATTACTTTCATTATTTACATTAGGATTTGTATTCTTCTCTTCGTTGTAACTTTTTTTTTAGGTTTTATTTATTGTGCCCTCCAGCCGAAACGCTGTGACCCCCCCCAAAAAAAAACAAAGATAAGGATGTTTGCCAGAGTTCAATGTATGTCAAAAGTGATATCTCTTTATATGATGCAGATATTTTTCTTGAATGATACTCAGTAATATAGCACAGACAACCTGCATTAAATGTTAAAAGAAAGAAAAGGTTATGAAACATTGAATTAAGATAGAAAATCTGTACATGGACAGTTACATTACTGCGTGATATAAATGTACTATTAATCGATAGCATATGAGTCGCCAGTGGAAGCGTGACCAATTGATTAGAATGTTTGTTTTCCAACCATGGGATCTGGGTTCTTATATCCTTATTGGGGATTTATCAAAGAGCTGATGTATTGATATTAGCGGTTTGGCGAGGCAATCCTACCTCACGCCATTGTTGAAAATTGTCTGAAAAACCATATTATTTTGTTCAGACTTGTGATGGAAATATCCGAAAGCCATGACGGCGAGCACGAATTCACAAGTCATCGTGACCGAGTTGTTGGGCGAATTAGCCTTGTTCGATCACCCAAGATGATATGCTATAACCAAAAATTGTAGCTAAGGCCCGCTCAGCATAGTTGTAGTAGAAACTACAGGGGTGGTCACTGAGTGTTGAAAGGCAAATGTACCTGCGTAGGCATCCCCAACGATGATTATCTAGCAACCTGACTAACTGGCAATTATTATTATTATTATTATTATTATTATTATTGTTATTTTCTTTGATTTCTGGCGTTTACACATTTCTTTCCGGGTCCCGCCCAGGGACCTAAGGTTAGAAATGGCGTCATGACACTTTCCACTGACAAAAAAAAAAAAAAAAAAGATTACATAGATAAAGCCCTTCGTAAGGTGTGGGCTGTACTTGTTAGAACAATTTTCTGTATCTCCTTGAGGCATGGACTTCCAGGTATCCCTTCAATTAGTCTACTGGAATCTTTTCCAACCAGTCCTAGGGCTCCAACTACAACAGGGATTGTTGATGTTCCCATATGCCACATTTTCGCGATTTCTATTTCAAGGTCCTTGTACTTTGACAACTTTTTGAATATCTTCAAAGATACATTGCAGTCGGCAGGGACTGCCATATCAATAAGGAGGCACCGTTTTTGTTTATGGTCTTTAATAACAATATCTGGTCGGTTGGCCTTGATTGTTCTGTTAGTGTGTATTGTGTAGTCCCATAGAATTGTAACAGGTCCTATCTCCGTAAACGGGTCTGGGTGGTGTTCATACCAGTTTTTTTCAGTTTTCTTCCGTAGAAGTTGCAGATTTTCCAGTGCAGATATTGGCCCACTCTGTCATGCCGGGTTTTATATTCAGTGGGTGCCAACACCGTACAACCTGCTACAAGATGATCAATCGTTTCTGGATATTTATCACAGAATCTGCATTTTGACTGACACAATATTTTAGTATATGTGCTTGATAATTCCTAGTTAGCAAACATTGGTCCTGCGCAGCAAGGATAAAACCTTCAGTTTCCGCTTTCAACCCTGCACTACGTAGCCACTGATGGGTACGGGTTTTGTCTACGTCAGCTTGTTTGGTACGGGCAGAGTATTGGCCATGAAGTGGTTTATCTTGCCATCGCTTCTGTAACTGGTCTGTTGCATTCGTCTTAGCTATCTTTTTTTAGGTATTTTGCAGTTTCAGCCGGTGTATTGTGTTGTAGTTGCATCTCTACGCCCATTTGGAACTCCATTTTGAATTTGTTGGCTTCCTTCATTACGGAGTAGAGACGCTTACTACTTTCATGTTCCTTGACGCACACCATCATCCAGTCTTCTGTAGTTTCCAAATATTTTTGGAGGCCAATTGTTGTAGTTTTGTAGGACAGTTCTAGTTGAACTAATCCTCTGCCTCCTTCGGATCTGGGCACATACAGACGGTCGACATCAGCTTTGGGATGATGCATGCGATAGCAGGTGACTAGCTTTTTCGTTTTGGCATCCAGTCGCTTAATTTCAGCTATGGTCCAGTTAAGGACATTAAAGCTGTATTGCACCACAGGGACAGCCAATGTGTTTATGGCTGATATCCTGTTTTTTTTGAGTTCAGCTCAGTATTTAGTACCAGACGTACACGCCTGTAGTATTCTTTTCTTATTTTTTCCTTCATTTGGGGTGTTGTATGCCATCTCCTTCGCTAATTCCTAGGTACTTATAAGCTTCACCATGCTCCAGTTCCCTAATCTTTGTGACAAAATCTAAATCTATTAAGGGTGTTTCTGTAATTCTACCTTTCTTGAAAGTATTATTATTATTATTATTATTATCTTGGCAATCCTAGCAATTTAGTGACGGCAGTTAAATATCGGTAAATTTCTGTGCCATTACTTCTCCTTTGCAGAATTTTAATTTGTTATTTCTCCTAAACCCTGTTCCGAAATCTATTTACTCAAGCTCGCTAAGTAAGATATACGCTGCTTTCATCTATATCTCTTGCCTGAAATCTTTCCCGTGAATATCAGATTTCCCAAGCCTGCTTTACTTGTCATGTATCCTTGAAATTCCAACGGGTTCTTCCTGATGTTAAGTATAATTTTCATTTTCTCTGAACCTACGTCGTTGCTCACATATTCTGTCCATGGTATAGTCAACGCCATTCTGTAAAACCATATTTCTGTTGCTCCATGTCTCTTCTTCATCATTGACGTGTTTGTCCAGATAGATAGATATCACATAAGTGTTCAGTATTCTTTTCTTTCATTAGACTAATGTTCTTATTGATGGATTTATAAACATATGTAGGCTGAGCGAGGAAATGCAGAGTGCGATGGGTAAATTGTCGCAATTTTTATTTTTATTTTAATTTTTTTTATTTTCACGCATGCGCATTGTTTGTTTTTGAGTTTGTCCATCGCAAAGTATAATAGTGTCAGTTGGACATCGTTTCTGAGAAAAAAAACCACCCTGGCGCAATTCACTCCGCCAGAAATTTGGAAACGTCATGCTCTACTAGGTATTCACGTCGAAGTTTCCAATACGATTATTTCAGAGTGTTTGGGTCTCAATGTGAGGAGAGTGCAGAAATTTCAGAAAGAGTTGATTGAATCTAATTGCAATACCGAAGGAACGGCATCTTGGTAAAACTTACTCTGATCGTTCTGATAAGAACTCCCGAATTTGTTGATGAGGTCCTCAGACTCAAAACGCAGCCTTGCAGTAAGTGTCTTGTGGAGTTACTACTGCCATGGGTAAAGAGCGTGGCTACTGGAAGGCCGAATAGCTGACTCTGCACCATGTCACACAAGCAAAAGACAGTAATGGCTGTCAGACAATTTATCCGACTACATCACACCATACATCTGGTTAGCTAACTCCCCAGACTGCAACATCTTTATTATTATACGTGGGGCACAGTTGTGCGAGAGACCACCAAAACTCCTTGTAACACTAAAGATGAACTGAAGGCAATGATAATAATAATTACCCGACTTAAATGACGTGTCAGTGTTATTCTCATTTTTGTCTGATATAAAAAAAACAATTTACCCATCGTACCCTGTGTAAATAAAAAAGCCGTTTATAATTATCAACCAATGGGAGATGCGGAAGAAATAGAGAAGATAATTTCTAAATTACTCGGCGTTCGACTTAACTAGACGCAACTCTTTGCTTAATTACTTCAACCTCTCGCTATTGTTTTTAATTTGTCGTTTACTCGGTTTTGTCTTTGTAAAGGATGAAACACATCATATAGAATGATTTCCATTTTGTCAGTCAATTCTCCAACATTTTTCTGATATATAGAAAATTATATATCATTTTCTCCGACACTGAATACCAAAAACTCGTCAAATAGCTTTTATTTAAAAGTGGCTAAATTTCAAGTTTTATCATATTTTGCCAACCCCTACACATATTCAGTTTGTTTGAACAGAAAAGAATTATTTCTAGGTGAAAGGAGTTGCGAAGCAAGACTGAAACAATTTGACAACTCTCCTATGGTATATACTCTAGCTGAATCTGTATCAAATATCGCCAGCTCTAACAAATTGTGCATTTTATATGCGCTTACCTACAGATATTTTTGTTTCTGTATATGCAATGATTTTAACGATGTTTGGACATATCTGTCCTCGAAATCCTCGCAGTTATATTCTGTGTTATATTAATATTTTCTTTTGTCGGAGGGTTAAAAATATATCTTCTCAATCCGTTTCCAAATGTCAGTATTTTAATGGCTAGATGTCAGAATATGAAAATAAAAAATAAAAAAAACACGAAAAATAACTTGAGAAATGTTAAGCCAAATTTGTTGAACTCTGTGGTGAATATGCGAAAAAAGCTTGAAGATTTAATGACTCTAAGTAATTCTTCATGGTCGGGCTGAAATCAACCGTTCGTATATTTGTATAAGTTTGCTAGCCTTTTTATTTACCCAGTTATTGCGTTTGATCAATAAGCATATCCGTGCAAGTTAACCAATAAGTCTTTATATTATATTTCATTGGCTGGAGTCGATTTTCATCTCAGCAAAATCAAACATCCCAATTGTTTTTAAATTACTGCTTTTTTCCGCCTTCTTCCGCTTGAACCATCTTTTTCGACGCCATTCATAATTTTTCGGCTATTTGCATGTGTATTCTTTATTATCCTAGTTGATCGCTTATGAAGGGCACTCACTCATATTATAATATTGATAAAGTTTGATTCGTGATCGTTAGTAATGAGATTAATTCCCCAACAAGTGCTACATATGCGTGGAATTGTGCTATAAGTAAAATATAAAATCACTCTCACAGATCAATGACATCGGATATAAAAAAATATATATATATTTGTATAATTTTCAGGCTTTCATATCTTTTCACTTTCTTTCCAAACATGATGTTAGGAAGAGAGCTAATGGAGGTAAATAATACTATGTCACGTCGGTAATATCGCCAGATAATTCGTGCACTATGAAAGAATAGTTTATTCTCTCAGTTCCCTTCCCCATTATTAGCATTATCATACCGATGATATAATAGCACCTTATTTTACGGACGGAACGGAATAGCTGTCAGAAAAGCAACAACAAACATTCGTTGTTTTTACTGAGAGTATCATGTCGATAAGTTATAGAAAAAAATACATATACATATATACACGTGTCTCGCCAGATAAAGTATAACATGAATGCAACAACAAGCAGAGTGAAAAAAAATTTGAAAAAAAGAGTCTTATGTATATTCATTCTCAACGGAACTGGTGAAGTATGTATATGCTCAGGAAAAATAAAATAAATGCAAATAACTAGAAGCACCGGTGTACATTTCCTGGTCTTGCCATTTTAATTTTCAGATGAATCCTAATACTTTAATTAATGAGTGAATAAGCTACTTGCAGATTCTACGACTGTAAAATTCCCGTTGAAATTCCCCTTTGGCATCAATTAATATTTATGCTTAACAACTTTAACAAACTATTTCAAAAACAATCATAAGTATGTATACAGGTAACTATTTAAAGAAATAAGTGCGTAAAAACAAAATTGACAATTTTTTTTTCCATCAAACTGAAGAAGACTTTAAACACACGCGAATCTTATAAGCTCCACTTTCTTTTCTTTATTATTTTCACTGAAAGCTAATCATGTCCCTTATATGTCTCTCCCCTTGTCATCAAAACCGAATTGTTCATTATTAATGATATAATAGCTGGACGTTGTTGCGGAAACGGAAGTTACTTATTTTAAGCCTGTTCGTACATTTGACCAGTAAACAAAAAAACGTCTGAATCATGCAAATACGTTTAAAAAGTAATAAAACTTGACATTCAATGAAACAACAGTTATTAAATGTACAAATCAGATATGTTACAGAAGGTTAATATAATAAATTCAGTTGAAATAATGAAGAGATCAAAAGAACCTTAAATCAGTATCGCTGAAATACTTACGTTTATATTGGAGAGTGAAAAAAAGAGCACTGTCGCTTCGCAAGTCAAAGGATAAAAGAGCTATATATATATATATATATATATATATATATATATATATATATATATATATATATATATATCGTAGTGGCTATCCGTCTTGGGTATGACGATAAACTACATCCACGTCCTGGGTATAAACTACGTTCAACAGCAAGGCCTCTGATCAGGAGGCTTTGAGGATCATGGAACCACCTCTTAATTGCTAGTGTTCACAGGTCCACTCTGAACCGATGTGGTAGCACCTGTTAGGGTCCCGGCTATAGGAAAATAGTTAACCCCGAAACTGTTTTAAAAACACTATGAAAGTGTAAAAATAGGTTTTAATACCAGAAAAACCTGGTAAAAAAATAATTACCCGAAATAATTTTTTGTAGAAAAAAAACTATTACCATCAATATCATTTTGAGGGAAAAATATTACCAGAAATAGATTTGCGACAAAAACAAAATATTACCAGCATAATAAATGTTGTCGGTATTAAATAACCCATTGATGTTGATATGCCGTAAAACAAGGCAAACCACACCAAACGTACTGGCTATAACTAACGTCAGTGAGGTGGTAATACAGCAACGTAACGTACTTGACAACTAATTATCTAATTACGTACGTAAATAACTAAGAAATATCTAGAATTATCATCTGATGTTTTTGTTTATAAATATTACGTTTATGCAACCCGTTCACTGTTATTTAATATCGAATAACTTAAGGGTTAATCAGCGTGTACGGAAATCACCACGAGCGACAATCAACTAACCTATCTAAACATTACTCAAAGTTACTTTTCTACAGAGAAATGCATTGAAGATTTTTGATTCGGAAGGTTAAGAATAGCTAAAATTCTTTTAGTTATCTCCACTCTTTATCGCAAGTGAACATTCTGTGCCAACTCTTTTGCTACAAACGCTGACAAAGCAAAGCTTTGAAAATTGTGTGGCCCGGGGTAAGAGTTATGCAGGCTCGAGCAGATTTTTCTGGATGGATAATATTAAGGGGGCAATCATTTTGTAAGCAAATTTAGCCACAAGTAATTTCGTGTTGACTCTATTACAAGAAACAGTATTTTCTTCTCTACATTAAATGAATCAGAATGAAATTTAACATTTTACTTCTTTATTTTCGGACATTTTACGCCTTCAAATTCTTCAGTTAATGAATATCAGTTCAATCCAACAGAGCTTTCGGGAACTTGAGTTCGCAATTTGATGCTTTTTCAAGCAAGATCAAATGGCAGATGAAGCGACAATACCGCTGGCTGCTGAAGTGTGCTTCCTTACATAAGCGTCGGATAATAACTCATGCACATTACGTACTGAAAATACCGGACGCTTATGGGAAATATTTTGCACCAACTAAATACTCCTGGAATGTTGAATTATAGAAGGTGCGGAAAAAGTGAAGCCCTATTTTATGTATTAAATTTTATTGAACAAACATAAATTACAGTAGTTTTAGAAAATAATTATTGTCACATCAAAACAACATGATCTGTTATGATTAACAAACTATTTAACATGTTCCCTTTTATATTCCCTACAACGCTGACACTTTTCAGCGAAAATTCTAGAAAACATTTGATAGATTTTTAGATTAATTTCAGAAGGTTTATCAGAGATTGTTTTAATTCAGTAATTGTTTCAGTTTTAGCCTGTAAACAAGATCTTTCAATACACCCCACAAGGAATTCTGGTGGTGAAAGATCTGGAGAAAGATCTGGTGAAAGATCTGGTGATCGTGGTGTCCACTCATTTTCTCCACGTCGTCCTATCCACCTCAGCTTGAAATTAAGATATGCAATTCCAAAACGTGTAAGTGGTTCAGCGCGACCGCCTTGTTGAAAGAAAATATAATTTAGATTCCTAATATTTGGCCAGAATTTATTTTGCATCAAAAAGGGGCGTTACTTTTGCAGCTCCGTGTATTTTTACTTTCTAATGACGAATATTTTAATTAATTATCCGTGTATTAGCACAGTGGTTTACCATAGATAAACGATGCTTCCCAAAAGCTAAACAAAAATGTAAGAAACGGGAAAATTAAATTGGAATCAGAGAAAAGATGGATAGACAGTAATGGGATATCAGTATTCTTATAAGAATACTGTAGAATCTCCTCACAGATGAAGAAGTCACTTGAAGAAACAGATATTCCGTTCTTCAGAATGCTGCTGGGAAAACCATGGATTGAACATATGAATAAAAACGAAATGTTAAATAAAATGGAAACAAAAAAATATACTTACACATAATCTGAAAGAGACATAGGAAATTTCTGGGACACACGAAGTGAAAAGCTAATGGAGGACAGTTTATGGTTATTGAGAATAACAGCGAATAACCAATCTAATGGGTTTGTATAAATAGATGGCGCAAAAGAGAATGAGTGGAATGGTGAGAAAACAAGCATTGCAAAATCTTTCTAAATGGTAGAAGGTAGTGGAGGACCGTTATCGCCCACGTCCTGATGGTTATAAGACACAGAAGAAGATCTAGAAATTGCATCAGTAAGGCAATTTTACGAATTTTCTGTGTACTATGTCCCTTCAGGGCGAAGGTTATCACTTCCCGAACTTCCTGTAATAGATTTAATCCTCACTCCCAAATCTTATTTTGACATTCATTTAAATCAGATCGTTAGCTATTTGGCCCTATGCTTCTCTTAGTTTCTTTTGTCTTCGATATATTTTGTATCTATTAAATCTTCCAAGCTCCCCTTTCTCATGTTGGTTTCAAGATATTTCAGCGATTTCTTTCTGATTTGAATATAAGTGTCTTTTTTTCCATTTTTTTCTATTTGCTTACATGCTCCATCCATTGTATACTAATCATCATCTGGCTCGATTTCTATTGACTCAAATCTTTACTTCTTTTGCGAGAACATTTTTCCAGCGTTCATCGTCATATCGGAGGAGTGATAGCAAATCGCAGTAGGTAGGTTCGTTTATCGTCCATATCACACCTTGACGGTCATTTGAACAGAATAAGTGGTTTAAACCTTCATTTCTGTTTGGGATTATGTTTTCAGGTTCCTTCCGAAATCTTTCCACTCTCTTTTACTCTACGTATCTTCTTGTCCTTTACACTATATTATCTCTTTGATTGGCTTTATTTAATTCGTAAAAAAGAAAATAAGCAATCGTTTCGTTTTTCTACCGAATCATCCTATCTCTTCAGTTTCTTTAATTTTTGGAAATAATCTTTTTTGTCATTCTAATTCTCATTTGTAATTTTGCATTATATCCATCCCCTATTAGGACACTTCCAAGATAA
>CAHIKZ030004213.1:4527500-4592500 GCA_903632075.3 Acanthosepion pharaonis
CAGAAACTTCCACAGAACTTTCGCATCGTCGAACACATGCTCGAGATGTTCCCCCATCCCACAATCAATACACACTAAAAATTTTAAGTATTGGATCAACCATTATCTATCGTACAAATTGTTATATTACGTTCCTCTTGTTCTCTCTTCGTACACACTTACAACAACCGCTATCATTACTCTCTATCTTGAGAATTATATAGCAATAACATCTCGAAAGCGGTCCACAGCACACTAATAATTTTAGTTGCAGTATCTTACGTGCTGATGACTCTCTTGAACATATCACATAATTGCTCTATTTGGCTCATATACGCCAAACACTTCGTCGGGGCTTTACTGAATACTCTTCAAACCACTTAGGAGTAACTTAATCCAAATGATACGTAGAATTATCCTGCTGGAAAAAAACATCATCATTGAGATTAATAGTCTATATATAGGTCCAAAAGTTTTCGAATTTGTGCAAATTTTCACTCAGCTGTCAATTAGATTGGTTTGGGTGGACCAGAAGACCCAAGCAATGCTACTTAATTAAACAACACTCATTTAGGGAACAATCAAAAGCATGTATGCTGACTGGTTCACGACTAGTTTCTAAAGCCTAAAGTCTGCGCCATACTCGAACGGTAGCATCCAACAGACAATAACTTGCATAGGAGCGACTTATTGGACCATGCCACATGTTGTCAGTCCTCCAGATTCCGATGATAAATAATTTAATTAAATTTTTCTGTTGAAACATTCTTTCAGGAAAATAGTTTCTCAAGCCCAGTGAATATTATAGCTCTTTCCAGTATTGAGGGAAGTATTCTTTTTATTCATTTAATTTCAGCTCACTATACTCATCATAAGGAACATTTCTTTATGATTCTAAAAGTACATGCCTATACTTTAACTTAGATAAGTCGTTATATTCGTTAATCTACTATTCTAAAAGTGACTATAATTCTTTTTAATTGACAGACTAAAAATTTTCAAGTCGTGTTTTGACATGTACTGACTCTTCCTTTATTCATGACTTGATCACTTATATATAGATACACAGTTACTGAATATTCACGCTTAAATTCGACCGGTTCGCATATCTAGTTCATGACCAAGCAAGATTTAAGCTTCTTTCGACGTACTCTGTGAAATAATATGTACTTGTATGATACTAATACGATGAGATGTTGTTTGCAAAGGTCTTTATTATTTACTTTTTCTAAAGTAGCATTGCTCTTCTTTCAATAAAATTTAAAATTCCTTTAGGCTTTTCGTAAGTAAGGGGTAAATAGTTACTCTGATCTTTCGTGAAAATCTTCTACATCTTTCAAAATGTCCGTTACTGTGCCATCTGCATTCAGCACTTTTCCACTATCAAATTTTAATGTAGCAATACACCGAACTAATTTTCTACAAGTGAGTAGTCGAGCTAAGGGAGAATGTAAGTCAAGGTTAGAATTAATGTTTTTTGATTGTTGACGGAATTTTCAAATGAAATGCGAATTCATAACTTTTTCTACGGATATTCCCATGTGGTCACCAATCTAGGTATTGACCAGCTTCGACGTTCCTTCACCTCGCAATTATCTGTGGTTTATTTAAAGTTCAATCATCTTCGGGTAAGTGAGAATAATCAGTCGCTTATTTTATTTATGTATTTATTTTTTTGCGCGTGCATAATCTACAAAATTTGATACTAGTTCTACTATTTAACCCATATCTGTGTAGAGGAGATGGATTCCTACCTTTTCATTCCGAACTGCTATCTGAGTCGCACATCCTTTAAGCTAAGGAGCACATGTTTTTGTCTGTGATGTAATTTGACTCATTGTTTTACATATAAATCTTTAGTAAATCATAAATCTGATGAATGAAATTATATATCGCATTATTAAATAACAAAAGTTTAAGATTAATAGCCGAGTACAATTTTGTTTTAATTTTTTTTATCTGCAAGTGGAAATTTCGAAATAATTCTCAAAGTATTTGAAAAAAAATCGATATATATTTGTGAAATATTTTTTCGACTACCAAACATTCTGGTAAAATCTTCGGAATCATCAGCATGTTTGCAAAGCAAGTTTTAAAAGTTTTCCTTTAACGCATGCAATTTTTGTCAATTTTTTTTTTTTTTTTTTTTTTTTTTGTTCTTTTTTCATAACGTGTTTCCACTTGAAGTCTGAATCAATTTATTCGAAAATGTAGTCAACATGAATATTTTCTTAGGAGCAAGTCTGATTTTTGCTAATATTTTTGCTGCAGAATTTTTATCGTTCCTGTCGTTTCTCTTTTTTCTTTTTTAACCCACGAGAGAAAGTAAAGCGTACATCAAATTGCGTAATTTTATTTAAGTTTGTTAATTCGTTTCGGTTTAAAAATGTATTTGCTTTCTAAAAAAGTTTGCATTATGAAATTTTGTGTCCTTTGGTTTCTAATGTTTAACTTAAAATTTCTTACGAAGTTTGAAATTAAATTAATTTAATAATTCTATTGATTTCCTTCTGTTCTCGCCTCTTTAAGAAACTCGATAGACACATCAGAAAAATATTAAAACAAAATATGCTTACAACTTAAAAAAATGAAAATTAAATAAAAATGTGACAATTATGGTTACTGTGAAGCAAACATTGTTGGTTCATCTAAAAAATTTATAATAATATTTATAATAGGAGTATTCCAGATTTTACAAACATTTTAAATTTAACTGGTGTTAAATATTTTTTTTTAATGCAGTACTCTCAATGAGGAGCTTTATCTGGATCGTCTGTCGGGACCAGTTCACTCCAGACCTCAAGTGGAGCTCATATATACGATCCATCGTAAAACGATTTGGAAAAATAAACATGTTTTCTTGTATCTTCGTAGAAATTCCGTGGCTCATTCTGCCATCATCTCTCTTTATAATCAACTAAAAACGGGATATTATTTCCGGTCTCGAAAGAGTTCAGATTTGTTTCCGTGGCCTCGTGGGTGATTTTTTTTTTCCTACAACTTTTTCCCCCACAGATATTTTCTAAATTTTCGCTACTCTATCGCTATTTACATATCAGATGTTCCATCAATTCAGATCGTCATAACAAGGAGTTGCCATGCGACATACATTGAATCGACCCATTGACTTCCCTTCATATTTTATTGGTAAAGAAGTTCAATTCAGACAGCGACTTCCGTTGAGCTTTCGCTTCGTGAGAACGAACTTTCAAGATCCCCTCCCCCCCCCCGATCAATACTGACTAAAATGTTCAAGTCTTGGGTCAACCGTTATCTATCGTACGGATTTTCATAATACGTTCCTCTTGCTTCCTCCTCGTACACTCGTACAGCAACCACCATTATTACTCTCTATATTGAGTAGCTCTTAAGTCTTGTACCGAGGTAAAAAAAAAAAAATACATTATATTATTTAATCTTGATTGAGGCCGAAAATATTAATGTTTTGCGCAAATGTATGAAATGTTTAAAGCTTGAATTGTTTGGGTTTTAGCATCCAGAAACTAAGCTCATCATATGGACTGTGAGAAAGAAGGAATAATCAATGATACTGTTGTAACCAGGAACTAATGAAACGTAAAAGAAGTTCCAGGTATTGTTCAGACAGAACAATTAGAATTTAAGCGTGAATATTCAGTAACTGTGTATCTATATATAAGTGATCAAGTCATGGATAAAGGAAGAGTCAGTACATGTCAAAACACGACTTGAAAATTTTTAGTCTGTCAATTAAAAAGAATTATAGTCACTTTTAGAATAGTAGATTAACGAATATAACGACTTATCTAAGTTAAAGTATAGGCACGTACTTTTAGAATCATAAAGAAATGTTCCTGTGTTGGCTATATACTTTATATGTGTATAAAAGAGCTGGAGTATGGCTTCAGCTGACACAAAGCACCAAGCCGAAATTGTGTTATCATTACTACAGACCCCCTTACGAAGTTGCGACACTTACTAACGATCATGGCTCTTCTCAACTTCATATCATTTGTAACTTTTAGCAATGTTCGTTTTTTAGTATTTGGACGGAATAGGTTGATTTCCTTCTGCCTCTCTTGCCTTCACATATTTCAAGCCGACATTTGTTTGTATAAGTGTCACTTTTCTCTTTCGATTTTCATTAAAACATCCTCGTTGCTTAAACGATCCGTCCATTGCATTCTCGGTATACATCTGTAGAAATGCAAATATGTGGCTTCAAGTGTTCTTTTTACTTAATAGACGGGATTTGCATTTGTTCCTAACGGATGTGCACATAGTGTAAAAAGTAATCATAATAGAGCGATGTTCGAATTTCAACTGGGTTGGTTAAATTCAAATACTCTTGGGAAAATATACAGTGTAACCCGGATATAAGAGACCCGGATATAAGAGAAACCCGGATATAAGAGAGATTTTCTCTGGTCCCAAATTAGAGCCATACTTACATAAACAAAATAGACCAAACCCGGATATAAGAGAAACCCGGATATAAGAGACTTAGTCTCCGATCCCGACAACTCTCTTATATCCGGGTTACACTGTACACACATCACTTAAATATTAGAACTTTTAACTGGAAAATCCTTTTTATTGTAAAAATATTGTTAATAGATTATTCACAAGTAAAATAAATTCTTACAATCCAAAATAAATTTAAGTTTTAAAAAAAAAAAAAAGGGTTGATTCGCCGAAAATTTTCAAGCGATATATTCCTGTTTCGTAATTTTTTTTTTTTTTGAGGGGGGACAACATTTCAATGCACCGGAGGATTCCGGTGTTACATTTTCCGCTTTTTGATCAAACATTTCTTATGTCATTGTTTGATTTTCACAGTTCTAATTCGTAATTCACATCCTGGACTATTTGTCTTGCTGTTAAACGTGGATAATCTCTTTTTAACAAATTTATGCTTTCTTTTAATCATTTCACCCCAAGCAACGCTGGAAGCTACTAGCACGCAAGGGGTTACACAGGATTTGGGACGAGAGCAGATAGGAGTGACAGAAGAAAGGATCAAGAGAAGGATAATGGATAGATCAAGGCAACTAGAGATGTCTACTGACATTACATTTGAATAATTGGAGATTAAAGTTATCAAGGAAACAGGAAAAGGAAGTTCCACAGGAAAGAGGTGCGAGATATGAAGTAGAAGAGACGGCTATATTTAACAGTTTCAACAGTGAAAGGGTGAAAGTGGGATGCCAGCCTCGTAGTATTTTCTTTTCGCTTTCCATTCCTAGCTGTTTTGTGAGTTAATGCAGTTCCATTAATGATTTTTCCATCCAATGTGTGTCACCCTAGATTGGTAAGATTGGTAAGAAATCCTGGCCAGACTTTCAGAACTCATAAAAATTTAATCTCAACCATTCTTTGTTTTCGAAACGAGAAATGCGTCAATATACAATATTCTTACCGATTAGCTCTTCCTTTTCTTGAATCTTACTAAATGACTTTGAGCGAGTGAAACCTGAGGGTCTTTGCAAAGATCATACTTTGAACATTGTGGACTGGCGCTACAGAATCAAAAATAAAGAACTGTATTACAGAAATCACACCATTCGAAGAATACCAAATGCACCAAGAACTAAAATGTATAAAGATGTTAATATTCCA
This sequence comes from Acanthosepion pharaonis, assembly GCA_903632075.3. Lineage (NCBI taxonomy): Eukaryota > Metazoa > Mollusca > Cephalopoda > Sepiida > Sepiidae > Acanthosepion > Acanthosepion pharaonis. The sequence goes on from CAHIKZ030004213.1 coordinate 4,533,078, forward strand.
CATGACTTCAAATAAATGTTTAGGAAGGATATTCTCATCATTACTGGAAGGAAGGATAATGGTTACTGGACATGAGAAACCTATTTTCATGAATAATTGTTTTAAGAGAAAGGTTTTATTAATTTCAATCGAAACCAGTATTGGCTGTTCGGTCAATGAATGCCAAATATTTCCCTGTAGGGAAACGGTTAATATTACCTTTATGATTACTAGTTTTTTTATATATTATATATACCAAATTTTGCGCGAATCAAGTGGGAGTAGAGGAATCTCGCAGACTTTGCAGTTTGTATCAATAACATTGTTTCAAATTTACTCAGATGTACCTTTTCAATTTCATGCATTTATTCTGCAATATTTTTAAGAGATGAGTTAACTGGTGCTTGTTGTTCAGTGCTCAAAGTACCTGTTTTATCTAGAAATGTTTTAATTATAAGATTGTTGAAAAGAAAATATATATATATATATATATATATATATATATATATATATATATATATATGTGTGTGTGTGTGTGTGTTTGTGTCTGTGTGCGTGTGTTTCGTTAAAAAGACTGAGAAGGTATTGCGGTTATTTTTTATTTCAGTTTTTCTAGTGTTCTTATATTTTGAGCCAACACTCAATAGCATCAACTATGAACACGGACACAATGTGCTGACCGTGTTTGGTAAATAAAAACATTCTCATAGCCTTAAAATTAAAAAAAAATAAAATCCTCCTTGATAATGGGTAAGAGAACGGTCGAATGCGCTCGGACATACCGAACATTCGGACCATTTCGACATAATTTTTGTTCCAAAAAAAAAAAAAACACACAATCATCATTATCTGCAAAAATTCTTGCAAGCTAAAAATATTTTCTGGCTTTAAATGACTTGTAAATGATGTTAAGTTCTAAAAAAAAGAAAACAATCATTTTTGATAAGGAAGATGACATAAAATTCAATGCTAAAAACTCTTCCTTATAATTTTCGTTTGCCATAAACTGATTCTAAGTACCATCAAGCTTCTATAATTATTGATACACTTATAAGGCTTCATGTTCATATCACCTGGTTATCATTAGACAGAGGAACAGCACATCATAACATTCTCGTCAGTAGTCCTTTGGTTCTACGCAATATTGCCGGTTGGATCGGCTGGTCTCTTCTTTGGATTTACAGTTTTTCTTTAAGTTACGCGTTTTAAACTATACCCTGCCTGTCATCAAAGATAACTGCAATTCGTCATATGCTATAGTCTTTCAGCTTTCAGGCAAGGCTTTGTTATTTTCCCATGTCTTCATTTTTTTCCTTTAGCATTCTGCTTGTTCTGAATTTCTGGCCCAGTTTGGTTGATATGTTTGAATGATAAAAAAAGATCCCTTTAATAGTTTATCTTTTATTTTCTTACTCTAAATCTACTTTGTTTATGAACTATTTGTCAGGATGGTTGCATTCTATCGCTTACAGTTAGAAATGGACCCTTCTCCTCATCTAGTCTTGCCTATTTTTTGCCTTATTATGAGATTATTATTATTATTAGTAGTAGTAATAGTAGTATTAGTATTAGTGCTGTCGCTGTGTTGGTTGATGTTGTAGTGGTGTTATGTTATTAATCTGCTGGGAATATAAGTTGTCCCAAATCTTTAGCAAGAAATAGGAGTAAATAGGTTCTCCTATCGTCTTATGAAATGTAGAGATTTATGCCTTGTTTCCTGCTTAGTATTATTTCCGATTACTTCTAAAATCTACTTCAACTCTAGATTCTAACGTCTCCACGTGACGTCTGACATTTTATTTATTAATTATATTTTTTCTTCTCAATAGGTGTAAAGAGGTTCGCCTATTATCCAATTCACACACCTCTGTGGTCTTTTGAACAGGAGTAGAGGTTTATCCCTTGTATTCTGTTTAGGTTAGGATTTCCTGGTTTGTTCTAATGTTTACTTTAACTCTATACTTCTAACGCCCCCGACTAAACTCTTTATTTCCCCTCAGTAGTAGTAGATATCTTCACTTATCGTTCGTTTCACATTCCTCTCCGTTTTTTTTTATTTTTTTAAAGAAGTATACGTTTATCATTTGTTCCCTGGTTAGGACTTGTTTTTCGTTTCCTTCTAAACTTTTTTCATTCTTTATCATTTCCAGTAATCCCACGCGGCTTAGTGGTATTATCGCCTTGCTCGAGCAGAATAGCTATAAAATACCCAAGGGGCAGATGAAAAGTCATAACTATCAGCAATGCATCTGATTTAAAGATGTGAGAGCAACTTCACGGGCTAAATGGCGATATTGAATCAATTTCTAGGTCTACTGCTAGGAGCGTTGGTTCGTTGAGTCGTGCTAGAGGGCTTTTCTCGCCTGACTCTATCTTAGATATTTATAAGACTACTATTCGTCCATGCATTGAAAATTGTGGCCACATTTGGTTTGGCGCTTCTACTATATTTACCGTTTTGATAAAGTATTTATTTATTTACCTTCCGACCACATATCTCAAATGTTTACATAAAAAATAGCTTTTCGATGTTACGATATCTTAAGATTATTTTTGTGAAATATTGAATATAATAAAATTATGATTTAAAAATCTGAAGAAAATTTTTCAAAATTCATATTTTAAAAGTGTAAATAGTATATTTAATACATTTTATAAAATCAAATATCTTATCTAACAAAAAAGAGTCATATATTTATCATTCTCCTGAGAAGTTCGCCTTAGTGTAATGATCTACATTTTGTGTAAAATGCTTGCATAATTTTTGTGAAGGGAAATGAATATTTCCTAAAGCACTGATCAAGATGAGAATTGTTTTTGTTTTGAAATGTCACATTACTTGAATTTAAATTCCAAGGTCTTTATATTTACCAATTTATTTCTGCAATAATTGGCCAATAGGTTCACATCAAAAGGGAACGTTAAAGCAATGATTAAATATGTTCTTTTTTCTGCATTATTCTTTACAATCATATCGGGTTTATTTACCTTTTTATCATGTCTTATTTTTACAGATAAGTATCGGAGTACAGACGAATGTCCATTGTATGTCATGTTAATGTGGCAATTAAATACTCACAACAATTTTTTTCTCGTCCGTTAGATCAAATTGACGGAACGTTTCCCAAGGAATATATTGATAAACATTATCATGGCGCGGCAGTTATTCAGTTGGGGCTTACATAGTACAACCTGGTACTGTATGGACGGCAGTTTTTCGATGTGAACTACACACTCTGCAATGTGGACTGCCCATCTTTTTAAGGACTCTTAATTTGTAGTGGAGAGTATTTGATCCCACGAAGCAATCCTAAATCTTTATTGTTTACTTTTGTATGTTCGCGAAAAATATGAATGTATTATTGCTGGAATTATTGTGACAGCAAATAACCCGAGTTTCCAAAACCCTTCTCAGTAATAATATTAAAATTAGTTCCACGGAGATTTAAGTTTTTAATAAAAATATTTCCATAAATTAGCTATAGCATTTAAGGTTTTAATAAAAACATTTACATTCATTAGGTATACCTTAGTTATTTAAATATTATATTATATATGTAAATAACTAAGATATACCTAATGCATTTTAATAGCATACTAATACTATTAATACTATTAAGATCAATAATAATGGAGAGCGATTCGGATTGAGGAATCGAAGATCCGAGTTCGAATTTCAGTCGTATCATTGCATTCACTTAAGTGCTCATACCCTCTTCTTCTTCCACCAGCTATGGGTAAATAGCAGGACAGACCGGGTTCTATAGTCTTGGATGGCAACTGGTCTACCGCAAAAAGAAATGGCAAAAAACTGCGGGAAAAAAATCGGCCTCGTCAGTCACATATCGAAAGATACATGATCGCCTAAGCGTGTATCACGAATGGCACATAATTGACTGGCTGATCATTTCATACAAAACGCAGAGCATACTTTAACGATTAGGAACGAGAAAAACACAATAGCTGTACTGGTCTATTGCTTTCCAGTCAATATTTATCTTCAGAAGATTAAATACTATGTCACTCGTTAAATGTTTTCTGTATAGAAAATCAAATAAAACAGGTCATAAGAAGAAATTATATAACGAAATATATATGAATATAAGACAAGGAAAATATTAAGGAGAGAGAACAATATATAAAAGCAGGAATTTTCTCATTATTTTTTTTCTCCTTTTCTGGTATTCTTTCACAATCCCTTGGATCTTAATGGCATGATAAACTTACTTGGTCTGAAATGATGAACAGTAAAAGGTTCGGAGATTTCTGCAGTTCTCTGTATCTACAGAACATTTCTCAGAATTCTGGATTCCTCAAACCGTATGGATTTCCGGAGCATTTAAGTTTGATGAATTCCAAATTTTATCAAACGTGTTTGTTTTTCAAAAACCAAGAATGGCTTCATAAAATTGTGACTACATTTCAAAGTGGAATGATTCAGAAAACAACACTGCTTGGAGCAGAAAAAAAATTCTGAGGAAGAGATCGTCGATATAGACAGGTGAAGAAATGAGAATACCCATGGAAATTTGATATGAACTCTTAATCAAGGCATACGATCTGCTTCAGAAAATAATAATAATAATAATAATAATAATAATGATGATGATGATGTATTAAATTACAAAAAGTATGTCTTAGGTATTTTAAAAAAAAGATTTTTTTTTAGAAAATCGCATTACCGGCATCATCATCATCATCATCATCATCATCATCATCATCATCATCGTCACTACCATTATGTTGATTAACACTTTCCATCAGCATGGCTGATGCTAACCTCCCGGAAAGTGACTGCTTACGAATTTACGGGCTAAAGTTTTTCGCTGGAATTAAGTGGAAATATCATAATTGCTATGTCGACTTCTGGCAAATTTAGTTCACTGTATCGTGCTAAACAGTCTTTCTCATCAGACTCTCCCTTAGACATTTATAAGTCTAACAAGGGTACCTCGAGATTTGTTTAATGTTTAGCAAGCTTGCCTCGCTAGAACAATTACGACTGAATAGTGATATGGATTCTCATTGGGTGCCCCATAATTTCGGCCTCGTACCACATCTAAAATACGTTTGGAAAATCGCTATAAGTCTACCATTCGTCTATGCATTAAATATTGCTGTCACAATTGGTTTGGGGTTTCTAATATATATTTCCAGAATCTTGATAAATCTAAGGAATAATTTGCAATGTTACTGATCCCTAGCTGAAATATCGGCTTAAATCACTTTTTCGCCGCCATAACATAGCTTCTCAGTGCCTTTTCTATTAATATTTTCATGCTAACTAGACATTATAAATTTAAGCATACTTCCAGGTATTCTCATTTTACAGTTGAAATGGCTAGATGTGACATTAAGACCTCTGCTACTACTTCCTCTTCTCACGTATCTAACATGGAATTTTTTTCTTGTTTTCGCCTTCTTGTTTCATTTCAAGTTTGCCTTTAGAAATTTTAAGATCAATGTCAATCGTTACATTTAACCATCTTAATTCCTGCTCATTTATTTTTCTGCTACCTTAATAATGATTTCTTTTTCTCACATTCTCCCACACTCAGTAACCACTTACGTTTTAGTGGCTTTATTGCCTTTCTTGAATAAAAAAAAAATTACTACAGCTTGTGTAATTTTTAAGAGTAAATAAATATTCTGAACATGTATAATGTATTTTCTTACGCAGACATTTTCTCTAGTATCTTGCATTGATTAACGTCATTTAAATTCAATAAGCGCGTGATTTGGAAAATTATATAAAGCGCATGCAGTTCCTTTGTTATTCTCATTGTATAATCTACTAATCAATTGATCTAATCGAGTTAAGATCTACCTAATTACAAATACCTCTAAACATTCTCTTGTTTAATAGAGCTGCGGTAATTACGTCATCTGTTGTAGTCACATCTCGAGTGCTTGTTCTCTGCGGGTTTCCCGTGAGGCTTTGTTGACGCAGTTATTTTTATTTTTTTTTAAAGTTCAATTTTCCTTTACCACCATAAGATGAATTCCTTGAGAGAACAACAATTGGGTATAATTTACAAACAATGCGGAGGAAACAGCTGTTTACTCATCAACATTTCCCTTTCCCATACAATCTTCGCCAAGCAGAGAATATTTAAAAACTGTAAGTCGCTTCTTCTAAGAACAACCAGCATTTCTTGCGTGGAAAAAAAAAAGTTATCAATGAAGGAATGTCTAGAAGATGATGATGTATAAATGACAACAAAACTTATTTTAACTAATGGAATTCAGAACAAGATATTTAAAGATCTCCCTGTCTTTTTATAGCTGATTATTCAAATTATAAATTCAAATTTATATTATATAAATTCTGTTGTCTATTTCTATTCTATTATCATAACGTTTCGACTGGTGATCTCTTTGTTCTTCTTCAGGTGTTTGTTGATAATAGTAAACTATAGGGATTTTTTAAATGAAACATTTATTTAAATTGATTGTCTTAATTTAGATTTTCCTCGTTCGGATGTCAATTTTTAAAGGCATCTCGTTTTGTTCTTAATTAGTACTGTTCAGTTCTTGCTCGACATGTTTCCACTATGTCTGTGAAATTGATTGCGGCTCGGATTGCGGAATCAGAGAGTCGAGTTTGAGTTTCAGTCGAATCCATTACATTCACTTACGTGCTAATAACTTTGGGAGATGTGTGAATCCTCTTTTCTCCCTCGAACTATGGGTAAATAGCAGGACAAACCGTGTTATATAGCCTTTGATGGCAACTAGTCTACCGCAAAAAGTAATGGTAACCTACTGTGGGAAAAATATTCTGACTCGCCAGTCAGGTATCGAAAGATACATCATCACTTAAGCGTGTATCCCACATGGCACATGACAGAATGCAAGCATAGTCTGCAGTACGCGGTCCGAGCAAAATCGCTATTACGCGCGACAATAGGCTAGTGAAATAAAGATTTGGTTCGTGAATATGATGTCTTATCAATCGTGAATTCAATTTCAGGGCCGGATGGCGCAGCCTTTGACTCACTGGAAAGGCACTTCCATGTTTTGTACTAGTTAGCAAGCATGTGTCACGAGATCAGTTACAATTGAATAGTGAGTTCGATCCTCGTTGGTTGCCCCCATATTTTCGGTTTGTTCCGCATCTATGCTACACTTACAAAATCATATTAGACTTGCTGGAAACACTGGCGGCAATAATTGAAAAATATCTGAGCAGTATGAAATGAGAAAAAGATTAGCTACCCCTAGACACAGCGGAAAGTAGAAAAGGTCTACGTCCGTAGATTAAATAAAGGATTCTGTTTGAAATTTTCTGAAATAAGGCCATAGAGCACAACGGAAGAAATGTTGTTAAAATAACAACATTACAGTGTGCAAGTGATGTAAATAAAACTAATTGCAGAGTATTAAAGAAAGGGTGATTAAGCAAAAATAATTTAATATATATCGGCTGTAGCAGCAAAATTGTCCAAGACGTGTAAAAGTAAAATTGTGAGTTTGTTAGATTATGATTTGAAACGTCGTATGTTAGAAATGATTAAAGATATCTTACTGGAAATTTCCGAGGTTTTTTATAATACTACTGGACTTTGAGCAGTGAGAACGTATAATTGCTCTCAAGCTTAACAGAAGCAACATAATCAATCATAGCTGAGGATTATAAGTTCAGGAAGAATTGAAATAAAGTTCATATATATATATATATATATATATATATATATATATATATATATATATATACTCTATGTATGTATTATTGAAGATTCATTTTACAGCTTATTCAAGATGATCTTTGCCTACTCTAACCTTTTAACTTTCTGCCCTGAAGTAACAAGTTGCCTGATATGATTCTCGTATGATTTAATTTTCAAGTCTTCTTTTTCACTGCTCTTTCGAGAGTCAAATGAGAAACACCTCTCTCACGTGACAAACGTCTTACGGATTTGGTTGTATCTTTCCTAATTGATCTCCTTAGCTCTAATTTGAAATGATGATTCTTCTTCATGTTGTGACCTCCTGATCCAGTTTTCCTCTCTACCGTTCCCTCTTTTTTAAACTTATTCACCGTTCTCTTGATGGTTCTTGAATGATATTTGAAGATGGAAACCAGAATGTGAATGTTGGCACCATTAGTGAAGGCCTGAATGATATCTTACCTTTCACAATTACTCCTTTGGGAAGACAGTGGGACTGGCACAAAATGATTTTTACCTCTACACTTTGGAACTGAATAGCTTAAAGGATTTTTTCTGTGATTCTTACGACAAATGGTAACAAGATGGCTAAACGTCTTATCTGAAAATCTGGAAAACAGAAATTCAGTTAGTTTAGTGTGTAGTTTATTCATTTTTTTTAGATATTAAAGATTATATGAATGGACAATTTTAGTGTTACACCCCGTATATTCTTGGCACATCTGTTATCGCAATATTGGATATTTAATAAAAAAATATATGAGGGAAATAAAAACAAAAAGAATTTAAATAAAGTTGGCTAGAAAAGCGTCACACGAAAATATTTTCCTATCTTAATTTCACAATTGTTCTTGATATATAAAAATTTATACATCGTTATTCTATACACACACACACAACACACACACACACACACACACATATATATATATATATATATATATATATATATATATATATGGTTGGATTGATGTTAGCTCTATGACTGATATTGAGCGTTTTCTAATAAGTACCGCGCATATAATATATAAATAATATATATATATATATATATATATATATATATATATATATATATATATATATATAAATAAATATATTGAAACATGTTTAGAACTGTGGAGCGAAAAAAAACATATTTTAAATCAATTAATTTATAATATTAATGCTCTGTAAATTTACATTGAGCACTATTTTGTAAAATAAAAATATCTATAACAACACCGGATTATATATCTTGCTGTTCTTTATTTTTTCATATATATATATATATATATATATATATATATATATATATATATATATTGAAGTGCTATCTGATGATCCGGCGTCCATTAAAAGGGCTCAGGTGAAATGCAATATTATAATGGAACCTTAAAGTGGTCTGTTTTTTTCTTTAAATATATATATATATATATATATATATATATATATATATATATATATGGTGATTTTTTAAGCGTAGCTTAGATGTAGCACAAGGCCAAAAGTATGGGACACCTAGTGAGGATGGAGCTCACTACTCACTTGTAATTCTTCTAACGAGACAAGCTTGCTAAACATTACACCGCCTAGATGTGCTCTTATCATCTTTTTTATATGCAACATTCTTAGTAAAACGTCTGTAATAATTTTCTGACAGTAAACAGACATATACACGAGAATGTCTTTCCTCGCCCAGTCATACAACAAAACTGATAACAAAAAATGAACAGCAAGGCTGACATTTGAAATGCTGTTAAAATGACTTTTCACTGTGCAGTAAGCCATTTATGAAAACCCTCAACAAATGCCTTCTATACTCGCAATCAGGTTCATGTAGCGAGACTGTTTCGCCTTAGATCAGTCGTCGCCTCTTTCAATATTTCTGACATTCAATATGACACCTGCATAACAACTGTACTGAACATATATCGAGGAAAAATTTCCCAACGCCAACTTCCAGTAAAGAATGCTCAACATGACTCCGATTTTGTGGCGCTTTCTCTATAGTCAAAAATCTATCTTCAACTAACAGGACTCCGCCTTGATCCGAACAGTTCGTATTCACTTATAAAAATAACTTAGAAAAGATATATGAAATTCTACAAATAAAAGTTGGTATATTTGCTCGCCGCCATCAAAATTTAATATAGTCCATCTGATTTCACAGATATTTTCCGTTTTATTTCTAAACTGATCATATTTATCGTTTACGATGTTTTTCAGTTTTAATAAGATTTAGACTATGTTTTGTTCATTTCGTTCATGAAATGAAGTTCAGACTGTACATTTATATTACTGGTATATATGTCTTTGGATATAAAAATAATACTATCACAATATATAATGGTATGTTTTTTCTGGTGTCTTCTAAAAATGTTAAGAGATTTTTTTTATTATTTTTTAACATGTCAAACATTTTTTTCTTTCCTTATCTGACAACGTAGCATCTGCTATTCGCAACCAATTATCCATGTGTATAAAATAGGGAAAAAGTGGTTTCTAACTCAAGTAACAGAAGTATAGTATTATACAGCAATAAAACTGTACAATGTCTCAAACGTATTGAATATTTAAAGTCAAAGAGTAATAACTTACAGTAAATTTGGTTACCCTCTTATGGTACATTACTCAAGCTTAGACATTCTATGATCTCTCACCTTTCTTATCATTCTTTACACTATCCACTACACTGCCGTGCCTCCAAATACTGTCAAAGATAACGAAAAAAAATGTTGGAGTAATTAGGATGATGAAGTCGCATCAGGTAAACCCATTTCTTCTAAAATATTGGGTTGGTGATTAATTAACAGGTGTTTTTTAAACAATATTTATTATGAAAAAAGAAACATGACAATTCAACAATAACAATTTAAATGTTTATTCTGGAGCGTATCATTATCGATACCCATTTTTATAACCTATAAAAAAATATTTTTATCAAAAATAGTAAACAAAACAGCAATTTTTATTAAAAAATAACTCGCCTACAAAAACGCCTGATAATTATGCACCAAGCCAATAGAATTAAGTATTGCATTAGAAATCAAGCGAAAATAGGCATGCAAACGTTAAAATCCAGATTATTTCCAGTTTTCAAATGATTACCATGAAGCAGAAAATATGAATTAACGGAATTCAAAAAGAGGATTTTGTAAAAGTGAAGTAAAAAGAAGTGAGATACGCTCAAGACAATGGGAAAATTTGCTGACAAATTTTGAAATAATTGATTCGGAAGATCATTTATTTTTTTTACTTGTTTTTTCATAAATATTTGCACATTATTATATCTAGTTATCCTTCAAAGTGTTCTCAGCAAGTCTTAAGAAATGTATGTCAGTTTTAATCACTTTTTATTTGATTTTAATATTTTTTAACGATTTAAGAGTTTTACTTCTTACTCGCATTTCCAGTTCATCCATTATGTTTGTTTATATGGGGTTCTTGTTCTTTCAAATTTATGTTGTGTTGGCCTAAACGTAAGAAAACATGTAAATAAATTGCCAGTTTTAGACATTGTCATGAATAAGCAAGAGTGGTCTCCCTTTGTTTTGTTACTCTCCCCTTTGAGAGAAATATTTCTGTTTACGGGTACTATAAAGGGACACTATACGCGCACATTTTATTCACAGTTAAATAAATCTTTCTTAAAGCCTACACCTGCGTACTTTGGTCATTTCAACCATGAAAAATTAATAATTCATGGCATGTCTTTATATTTTTAATTTTCTGACTAATATTTTTTCCATTGTCTAGTTTATGAAGGATATGCCTTAATTTATATTTTAATAAATATCTGCTATTAATCGAAACTGGAATAAATTCCTTCGTTGTATGATGTGTTTATTTTTCATTGATTTCCTTTTGATTCATTTAATCTCTTCCAAAGCATACGAGTTATTCATAATAGTCTTCTTCTTTTTTTTTAATAAAATTCCCTTTTTGTTTCCTTTCTCAATAGTGGAATTTCTTTTTCGATTACGCATTGCTTTTGTGCTTCGCTAGGACACCACATTTTCAATTCTGAAATCTGTTTTCAGATTATTTCTTTCTAAGGATCTGCTTATTTCAAATAAAGAAAAAACTGACAACAATATAATCGATATTTTTTCTCCAGTTGATAGATAAGAATATCATCTAAATTACTTTTGATAGAAACACACCGTAAGGAGAGTAGTGCACGTGATGTTTTCTAATTGTCCTGACATTATATGCTATAATATAATATAATATAATAATATAATATAAAATAATATAATAAAATATAAATAAAATATAATAAAATATAATATAAAATAATATATTATAAAATAATATAACATAATATAAAATAATATAATATAAAATAATATAAAATCATATAAAATAAAATAATATAAAAAAATAAAATAATAAAATATAATATAAAATAATATAATATAAAATAATATAATAAAATATAATATAAAATAATATAATAAAATATAATATAAAATAATATAAAATAAAATAACATAATATAAAATCATATAAAATAATATAATATAAAATAATATAAAATCATATAAAATAATATAAAATAAAATAATATAATATAATATAACATAATATATAATATAAAATAATATAAAATAAATAAATATAAAATAATAAAAAATAATATAAAATAATATAATATAAAATAATATAATATAAAATAATAAAATAATAAAATATAATATAAAATAATATAATAAAATATAAAATATAAAATAAAATAATATAAAATAAAATAATATAAAAATAAAATAATATAATATAATATAAAATAATATAATATAATATAAAATAATATAAAATTATATAATATAAATTAAAATAATATAAAATAACATAATATAATATAATATACGTACAAGTAAAAATATTTACCCCGTTGTGGATTAGGACTTCGGATTAAGTTGTGAACATTCGGACTTCGCTGTTTTCTATCCTGCGGAGGAATCGAAAAGTCATGATTGCTCCGAAAAGTTTGATTAAGCACGAGGCCAGAAAATTCACCTGACCTTAATCACGTCAAGAATATTGGAGCCATTAGGAAAAATCAGGTTAGAAATGTCCTTTCGGACTTATCCAAAATACAGCAGCCTTAACAGCAGCATTTGCTGTCAGTGAATTGGGAGTTTCAGCTGGGATTAAAAGGCCAACAACTAATGTACAGCATCCATCTTTCGTTTATAAACCAGTGGGATTTCTTGGAGATTTTTGGAAGGAAAGCAATTAAAACAACGCTAATTCGTTAAATTTGTGTTTAGCATAGTTTGACACAAGGACACGTTATATTGTTAGGACGAATCTTACTAGCAATGTCGAAAAGATTACGCGACAACTAGTTATCTACATTGAGTTGACACGAGATACGATTTAATATTTGTAAGCGGCTAAAACTAAGAATGCGCTGGAGAGAATATGTTAGCATTGTGCGAGACTTAAAGAAAATAGGGATGGCAATGAAACTTATATTTAAACTCCTAAAGATACAACTGGAATATTTGGTTCACATCATGAAGAAAGACGGTGCAGAGAATTTAGCACTCATAGGTCATGGAGACTTACGGCAGTTTCACCTTGAGACCCCGATTCTCGTACAATCACTACAATTAAGCAAACTAGAGCCTGCTCGTTACTTAGATTGGTGACCTCTTGTAAATACCAAGTGCTGTAATTTTAGTTGTACGGTAGTGCAATGGATAACGGCTTCGAATTTGAAATCAGCGTGCCGAGTTCCAATTCCATTAGGGATTTTCATATTCATTTACAAGCAAATGTAATTGTGAATGGTATTAATCCACCTCTTTCCCCCAGTTGTGTGTTAATTAGTAGTAATTCTATTAGCAAATCTTTATGATTCGAAAGGAGTAGATAGTGTCGCATATCGCTAGGTTCACACTCCTCCACAATTCTTTTGAACAGCGCTATAGGTCTATCCATTCTTCCCTGTTTAGGATTGTTTTTCTGTTCCTTTTTATAAAGTCTTCTTATTTTTTTTTCACACCTAGTAAACTTTTACGTCTTAATGACATCATCTCTTTGCCTAAGTAGAAATGTTTTTAAAAAAAAAATATGCGAAAAAATTCTTGCAATCAAAAAAATAATGTATGGCTTTAAATAACTTGCAAAAGGTTGATAATCCGTAAAAAATATTAACCAATCCATCATTCTCACAGTGAATGGAGAATGCAAGTGTAAAGCAGTGAGTATAGTCCTTTCTGCGATTGTGGAAGTTAGATCAGGGATAAAGAGAAATGCAAAGAAATCAATATATACTTAGAATAATTAAAGACAGACTATTTTGGATAAAGATAATCACCTACATCCGGGCATCGTTGGGCCTATAAAGAATAACAATGTTGTCTTTCTCAGGTACTAAGGAGTTTTGCGATGAATTATTGAATTTTAGGTTTCTCATCAAGAACATGCCGTAAATAAAATTTAGCGATATTAAAGAAGTTTCAAATACTATATATATTTTTTGCAACAGACTGACGCGTGTGGAAATCCACACGGTATTTAGCATTGTTGAAATTATCATTAACATTTTTATCGAAATGAAATTTTCAAAAGGGGATTTTAAAAAAAAATCTTTGTCAAAAATCCCTATTAATAATTTCTTCGATTTAATTTAATAGGACTTCATGGTAAACAATATTCTTTTTAAGAAAATTTATTTTCTTTAATTTTTAACAACGAAGAATAAATTCTTAGGATTTCTAACTCTTGAGCATGCAACATACAACTGGCCATGCGTAAATATTTCTTTCTGGAGTAAAATTACAACTTTTTGTTCCTCAAGAACACATGGCACAGTGGATAAGGGCGTTGGTTAGATCCAGTGACAGACCCAAAGAAGGTGAATTCAATATCTGGTTAAGGCAGTGGAGAACTTTCAGAGGGAAAATTAGCAGGAGATAACTGATAACTGACATCCATCAAACATGGCACGTGGAACTAGAACAGTCTACCCCAGTGATCGAAATAAAGGGTTCAGTTCGAAATTCCAACCACCTGAAGAAGGTCGGAGCGTACAACGTCCGAAACGTTGTGACAAATATGGCGACAAAGATGAGGACAATAATCCGACTAATGTAAATTCTGTACATAATACCTCATCTCAGAAATATAGACAGACATTTAAGGATATATATATATATATATTGTCTCTAACTCTGAGAAATACAAACAGACCCTTTTCTATGCCTGGCGAGAATACCTTTATGCCCCAAGAATCTGACAAAGAACCTCAATTAAAAAATGCAGTTTGGGTGAATTTCTTATACAAGTTATGAACCATTGCGAGAGTACACGTTAATTCTCAGCTGAAGTAAAGACTAAAAGTACCTCGGTCACTGACTTATATATTCGACTCAGAGAAGATTTCGTCGTCAGACGCGACGCTGATTTACCAGTATCAGCATAGTCTATATTAAAATTGGTTTCTCGAAGAAAGAAAATAATGGGGCAGCAAACAAGATTAGAAATGGTGATGCCAAGGGAAAATGTCCGCCAGATGCGAACAGCAGACAATTTTCTTCGAAATTGGATTTTAGATGGGTTGTGTGTCAATTAATCAAGTGTACATGGTGCAAGATGGACAAACAGATTCTGGTAGCTGGGCTGAGTGTGCTAAGTAAAACAATGGTTCGACTGAACATGATTCTGTCAGATTCCCAAATAAGGCCCTGGCGATTGGCAAGATGGCACTAATGAGTAAAATCATCCACATACTCATCGCATATTAAATGCGCAGCTGCGAGAAACGTTTTCGCAGTAAACTCATATTCCCTGAAGGGTAAACACATATGGCTTTTTTAGCAGAATCATTTTTTTACGTTATCACTCTCTTAAATGTCAGTGTTTGATTTTCCTTTAAACTCTACATAATATTTATGTAATCAAAGATAGTATGCAGCCAAAAATGCTGTCAGCCCAGGTGGATACTGAGAGAAAAGACAATTAAGACAAACAAAATTCGCAATGAAGTCCTTGATAACAAAGATAGAGCATTAATAGAATTAATATAATTAAAAGTTTCTCACTTATCTCACTGATATTACCTTCAGCATCCCGACTCCAGCGTTTCATCGAGGGACGCTCCCCCACGTGTACTCCTCAGCGGGTACTGGAGTCGGGATGCTGAAGGTAACAAAATTCAGCTAACAGATATTGTATTCTATAATTTCTGTATATAAACCTTGACAGCAGGGTGCATTAAACAAATGTGTTCAGAATAACTCCAATATAAGAATTTTACTTACCATATTTTGATATGAATTTTCTCCATCAAGATGTTGATCATGCCTCTCCACAACTCGCTATCCTTTGTGTGTCCTATTAAAATGTGTCCCCTTAATATATATTGTATGTTTTGGCATTCCTTTACAAAAGCTACTTAAGTAGATTACTCGCCCTTTACTTATGACACTCTTGCTTTCAGTACGTCTTGTGTCAACCTTTCCATGGCGTCTTCATATTTGTTCTAGAAATTTCAAGAATTTCTGAATCTGATTATGAGTTTCATTTTTGCCTGCATTTCCTGTTGATGATATTCTCAGCTTTATTCTCTAGAGAAAAATAATTATTGTCGCATGACTCCTCTAGAGAAAAATAATTATTGTCGCATGACTCCTTTTCTTATTCATTGTCATATAGCAATTCACATTTTGGTGTATTCACTAACGTTGGGGTCACCATAATGTTGTGGGGTATTCATTCACACCATACTAGTAGTAATTTTAGGCTTGTCTTAACGAAGATGAAACTGTAAAATGAGTCTACACAATAACAGAAAAAGCATGGTAAACTACTTGTAGATTTCATACAATTATATTTATGCATTTTTGTGTATAGGTGTGTGTATTTATACGTTAAAATAGTGTTATGGTACATGTTACAAAAGAGAGAAATTTACTCCGTAGTATTATAAACATCATAAAGAAAAGTTACAGACATGTTGCTTTCCTGGATGAAGAGACTGAATATAACGTCTTTTGGCGAGATGTCAGTATTTCCGGCAGGAACAGTTTTTGTTGCATGCTGGGAGTAATTTTATTATTTTTATTTTTAATTTAATTTATTTTCAACAAGGTATAAATATTATTGTTTCGTTTTATTTTATTTATAATTTTCATTGTTATTTTATATTTTTTAATCATTTATAATAATAATGATATCCCTACAACATATCATTGTTTTCGACGATTATTTTTCTTTTTCTTAAAACTTTTCATTAGTTTTGGATGACATATTTAGTTATACCAATGCACTTTCTGATTCTTGCCATTGTTCGTGTTCTGTTTATACAGGGTTTAAATTAATAAATTTATGTACTTGATTAATTTTGAACTCTCAAATTCGTAGCTCGCAACTTGGGATGTTTCTCCTGCTGATAAGCATACATTCTGGAAACTTTTTGTGTTTTATCTTCGCGATAAAATTTTTATCTTTAAGAATTTTATCACAAATATAATTAAATATTTTTTCTACGATATTATTCTTCATAACAATGAGCATATTTCTTAGGAAATGTAGTTTTTTTTTAATCGATAATTCTTGTCTGTCTTTTAATTTTTAAAAAAAAATATTGATTATAAATATTACTGTCCTGTGTAAGTAGAAGACAAAAAAATTAAATTTTCGCTCCGCGATATTGATGAAAACAGTTATTTATAAATGTTATCAAAGAAACTTAATGACATAATTAAACACAGTAAAATTAATCTGTTTTTATAGTTGTTTTTCAACATATATCGCAACAATGTAAAAGAAGAGAACTACGTTTCTGCATTAGAGTTGAATTATTTTGAACAGAGGAACTTTATCATTAGAAATAATTTTGCCACATATATTTAATACTTTTTCTCTGTAATGATGAATATATTGATCCAAAATCTATTTTATATGAATAAATTTGTCTTTTGAACCTGTATTTTTAAATGATATTAAATTTAACGTCATTTATCAACAAACAAAATATGTAGATTTTCCACTGTGAAGTTAAAAGAAAATAGCATTTATTGAGGATTTTGTCACATAAAGTTAATGTCTTAATTGAGTTAATATTTTAACACCGTTTTTAAATACGCACTGGCATAAAACTCATGCACGATTTCTAAATGCGCAGTTGTATACATTAGTGACGAAAGGAATATTTAATTATTTTTTCACATTAATATAGATTACGCACGCCAATAATAATAATAATAATAATAATAATAATAATAATAATATGTGTGTATAGGCAGCCTATCTTCATTCAAAAATGTTTAATTGAATAATATAGACATATTGTACTTATTTTTACACTAACCCTTTCCAGTTGTGTAATCAGTTTCTGGCTGTTAGGATTAAATTCATCAAGAAAAGCGCCGTAGTTTTCTTAAACACATGTACTTTTGATACTTTCTTGATCATATTCAGTGGTAAGGATCAGTATATAAATAATTAGGTAGAATATGTCTATGTTATTTAATCACATATATATATATATATATATATATATATATATATGTGTGTGTGTGTGTGTGTGTGTGTGTGTGTGTGTGTGTGTGTGTGTGAAAATATATAGAAAATAGGAAGGAACTGGTTAGGTAAATAATCCAAAGTCCCTTAGTATTTTAGTTATTATTTTTAAAAAATAGTGCTCGATACAGAATTAGAGCATAAATATAATTATTTATTTAAAAATGTGATTCCAATTCGCGACATAAGAGGTCTCATGTTTCAAAACAAGAGCCGAAAACTTCAATATAATTGTTTGAATTAAATTGAGTTAAAGTAAGCTCTGTTCCATCTTCAAGCGAATTTTTTTTGTAATAACGTATATATAATATGTGTATATATATATATATATATATATATATATATATATATATATAAATGAACATTGAAGTCAACACTCAGAGGCGACAGTCCTGACAATTGCGTCTAGCACCAGTCTATCGCCTCTGGAGTGTTGACTCCAATGTTCACTTTTATATTTACATACACTCTATCTCTGATATTGACCAATTTAGCCCATAAATATAGCACATACTATACTTTATGTTTGTATATATATATATATATATATATATATAATATATATATATATATATATATATATATATATATATATATATATATATATATATATATATATATATATATATATATACATACACACACACACTTCACACACACACACACTCACACACACATATATATATATATATATATATATATATATATATATATATATATATATATATTATGTGTTTGAATTTCGCTATGTAACATTAATTGTGATTCTCTCTACGAAAGCCAAAATAAATATGCTTCATGCTAATTAATTTTTAAAATATACAAGAATTTTTTTTTTAATTTGTAATCTTGGATGCACAATCGATACTAATGCAGTGCTGTTCGATAAAAGTGATTCACCTAATTGTATTTACTAAAAATATTTTTTGTCTATTGTTTTTGGTGTTAAAATAATTTTTAATCTTATGAATATAAAGACCAATTCCTGACCACCTAGGAAAAAGTTTATTCACCCTAAGGTATTCTATTGATAATTATAAATTTTGATATAAATGAGATTCAGGAAAAAACTCTGCAGAAAAATTGACTCAGATATCGCATTCTAATGAGTAAACTGGTAAATTTAAAGAGCTTTTGAAAATAATATTGTAGATTATTTTACAATACACTCAGAACAATATTCTAGAGAATTCTAAAACAGCTTAAATTAAATCTAGAGTATTCCAGAATATTCCAGGAGCCTCATAAAGTATAAAAAACAGCTTGAAATAGCCACCCCATACCACTTAAAGCATCAATTATTGCCCTTTCAAAAGCACGCAAGTCTATGAGAGAAATTGCAGAAATTGCTATAACCGAGCAATCAACTGTCTCTCGAGTGCTTAGGGCACATAATAATGCCACTCCTGCTCCACGGAAGGAAACAAGGGGATGAAAGAAAAAGTTTGATGATAGAACTGGCAGGGTAATCAAGAGAGAAGTTGCGAAGAATAGGACTATAACTAGCCAAGAAATTGGAGCCAGTCTAAGCGAAGAACTAGGTCTTAGTCTTGGCTCTTCAACAGTCCGTCGGTGGCTGTTAGAACAAGGCTACAAATCCTGTACACGAATGTTTAAGCCGCTAATAAGCAAAGCCAACTAAGCCAAGAGAGTTGCATGGACTCACGATTACAAAAATTTCAGCGCAGACGACTGGAAGAATGTTCTCTTCTCTGGTGAAACGAAACTTGAGCGAAATTCAAAGGATAAGCAATCTAAAATCCGAAGAAGAAGCTTTGAAAGCTCTTTGAATTTAGCAATAAGTACTGTCAAGCATCAGTTCAGTATAATGTTCTGGGGATGCTTTTTTTTATGGAACTGGCTTCTTAAAACCTATTAAAAAGACCCTCAGAAGTGAGCAGTACAAGAGAATTTTAGAGTCTTGTCTCCTCCCTTCTGCTGAAAGGGTGCAAATCGACCCCACCAAGCTCATTTTTATGCAGGATAGTGCTCCCTGTCACAAATCAAAATTGATGAAGGAATATTTTGATGTGAAGCAGGTGAGTGTTATGACATGGCCGCCCCAATTTCCTGACCCCAACACCATAGAAAACTTATGGAGCATTATAAATATAGGCTCTCGAGAAAGCAGTTGAGCAACAAAGAGGATTTGATTGTGAATTTCATATTCGAATGGAATTCAATGCTTGTAGATGAGATTTGCCAGAACCTAATCAAGTCAATGCCAAAAAGGGTTGAAAAGGTTATTCAAAATAAAGGAGGGCCCATAGATTATTAAATATTTTGAACTATATTACCTATTATAAATACATTATACCTCTATTATTCTTTATTTGAAACTGTTCAGTTATGTTTCTATTGATTACTAGTTGTAGGAAATAAGTGAGTCACTTTTTTTCCACATAGTTTTTCCCTAAATCTCATTTATATCCCGATATTATAATTATCAATAGAATACCTTAGGGTGAGTAAACTTTTTTACTAGGTGGTCTGGAAACGGCCTTTATGTTAGTAAGATTAAAAATTAGTTTGACCACAAAAACAATAGGCGAAAAAAATTTTAAATAAAAAATATCAGGTGAGTCTCTTTTATCGAACAGCACTGTATATGAGCACATAACTCCAAATTGTGAATTTCATTTTTTTTTTCAATTTCTACTAATTTATTGAATCCCAAGTTATGATCATATTTTGTCTTTGCATCTGTAGGTGTGGTAGAGGGTCAATGGAAATACATTTCCAAAGCAAATTAAATCCTATATTAATTTTTATGTAATTTATTATTTTTTTTTAAATTAGAGTGGTTATCTCGAGTGTTTAATCTATAATAATGTGAAAGAAAAACATGAAAATATTATTACTATTTGTTGTGTCTATTGTTCAGCGCTACTATTCCGATTACTTTATCAAGGCGCCAGGGATTTAATATGTATTTATATTACCTGACTATTAATTGTGTTACAATGAATTATAAAGTCCTATTTAATTTCCATCCATATTTTCTTTACTGACCGCTAAATTTCAAATCGTAAATTTGTATTACCTGGAACATTCCCATATTTAAATAAGGCTTAAATTCTCGCTTATGAAATTTAGAATGTAAGTCCTTCAAACCATATACTATAAAGGTTATAAAGTTTTTAGAATCGTCTTGTAATTTTTATGAAATGACTGTTTTTATTAATATTGTTCAACTCAGTATCTCAATAATTGTCTCAAAATAGTACAAATGTGCATTTTAACAGGTTGTCATTATAACTATGGCGAACAGAATAAGATTAATGAAACGTGTTCTCTAAAATCAAAATGAGAAAAAAACGAAGGATAATGGCATTACTACAAAATAACTCTGACAAAACAAAGACTGTTGTTTGTAGAAGGCCCTTTGCATCCAGCTATTAAAAAAATATGACCCAGAAGTAACTCAATCAGTATTTGATCATTTGCCACCAAGTGTTTTATTTAGTCACCAACCATATTAAGATCTAAAGAAAACTTCTAACTGTGGTAAATGTGCAAAATTTCTAGAAATGGATTGTCACAATATTGATCAACAGGATTTTGTGTTCGCCATTACATTCTATAATGAAAGCTATCATTAGTTCCTATTATTGGTTGATTGATTCACTAGAAATACTCGATTTTTTTATTAAAAAATTTGAAAACCTAAGGTTTGAATACTACACAGACATATATAAGAATCTTTTTAAAAATTAAAGATATTACTGTCTAACATTAATCCCAGATCCCTGAACAGTCTATGAACCTAGTAATTAAATAACTCGTAATAAGAAATAATTTTATAAAGAATATATCAGTGTTATGTCCTCACAGACATTGGCATAAAATTATAAGTTTCCGATATTCTTACATTCTTATATTTTGTAACTTTGGAACCATGACAAAAATAATAAGATCAAATATTGAAAACAAGTTAAATCATTTATAAGCGACATTAATTTAGACATTGAACATACATGCTTTTGTTTAATTGATGTTTGTAGATATTTGTTGAACAGTGGATGCAATTTTGTAATACTTGTTGAATGTAGCACAGACTATTTACAAAATGAATTTAGAAAACTTATGACAATGTTTTGGGGGAGGAGAATATTTTATAAGAATGCAACATGTTATTGAAAAAAATCATATTGAAAAGAACTAAACTGATTTCTTCGACTGAATGTTGATGTCAAAGTAAATAACGTTAACCCAGACTATAATTGCTGAAAATGTGAATATTAGCTGGACGAAATGTCATGCCAAATGTTGGATGACTGAGCAGACATAAACCATTAAGATTTCTGAATATATTAAAACGTGACATTATTTAATATAGATGACGATGCTAGAGGAAAAGGATGTCTAATAGAAAGATAAGTATTTAATATTAATATGACATTTTATTTTCAAGAATATATATATATATATAGAAATGGACAAGGTATACAATTTATTTATTAAATACATTTTATGTTTAACGTTGTTATTTTATAGATACAAGGACAAATGCTCTGTTTATGATAAACAGTATTAAATAACATTTACCGGCCTGAATGTCCGAGATAAAATTTTCATAGAAAAATTCGTTCATAGACAGGATTCGAACCTGCATCCTATAGGAACCGTCTATAAATTCTGATTTGACCACTCGGCCACCATGAACCTTATGGTAAACAAGGTCGAATTTACTGTTAAAAACTTGTATCTTCCATGAATCTCGTACATTAAACTGCTCTGGCGTATCGAATAATAAACAAATGACGTTATATATATATATAGAATTGGTTAAACTCGCCAAATAATTCCGTTGATTTTATGTTCCTGTTAATGTTCAGTGATTCTAATTATTATTTTAAATATATATGTACTAGTGATATCTACTGTCTTACCACAGTGAAATAAGTATTTTTCTTTATCACTAAAGCAAATGTAACCTCCTGTAGATGTGTTAAAAACCAAAATAAAATTTACAGAATTTATCAAAAGAAAAGCTTGTCTGAGATTCGTTATTTATTTCTACATGTATTTTCAAAATGTTTCGTGAAAATTTAAACTTGCATTCTGACTGTATTATACAATTATTTTTGCTATGCTTTTAATCACTGTAAACAAAATGTTTCCTTATTTCTCCAATATGACCTTTGAAATCGCATTTTTTAAACCTCTAACTTTTATATGCAGTAATAATCTGACTTCAATAATCGTACTTAACTGCGTTTTGACCTCCCAATCTGAAAAACAAATAAATAGTGTTTGTGGATACTTGAATTACTAGCAATAGATTATAAAAGCGTTAGATTTATAATCCTCACTATAGAGAGAGTTTTCATTTTATAATACTAACATGCATATAAAATTATATTTTTAAAATTTAACTGAACCTCACAATGCTAAAGCAAAACAGTTTTAAAAATAAATCTTTATTCTTTTAAATCTCCAAAGGGAAGTCCCTAGAAAACACAGCAATTTCCTACTTCGAACCAGAGAATATAAACTGTATGTTTTAGTAATTAAGAGCAAATATATCCCAGCTGTAAACCAGAGACGTATATAAATATATATCGGCCTACAGACTTTTTTTTTTTTTTTTTTTTTTTGAATATGGCCATACATTACCCTGCTATACAATATAAAACTGTCTGCATTTTCATTCTATCGACCATATCTCTAGTAGACAATATATACATTAGTTTTTATTCAAGGCATCTAAGCATGTCTAAATTGTCTTCTTTCTGATAGATCACATATGACTGAATAGTTATTGCATTAAGAAAAAGATGGTTTGAAATGAAAATATTTTCCGGGTGAGACACGTTAGATTTAGAATCAAAATAGAGTGGAGTGTCTAAACGTTTAATGACACGCTGTATGCTGTGTCGGCTATAGAGCAAAGTGTTGTTCAAGTGGAAAGGTAGCCCTGCTGGTCATTAGTCAAGTCACATAATCTCAAGAATTCAATACACGATTGATAATGAGTATGGAAAATACGATGGCCCAGGGGTATAGCCGTCAAGAGTATTCAGTCTCTTCTGAGAAGAAAGGATGGAGAGAAGTGCCCAGTAAAATGATAATTGAAACAGGAAAGAGAGGAAAAGCGAAAAATGAAAACCATGGGAAAAGACGTTGATGAAAGTAGAAGAGAGGAGACCAGTCATTAGGTACCTTATTATTTTTTGAGAGGCAATAAGAATAATAAGAAAGGGAATGATAAAATGTGAAAGAAAAGTTTAGTAGAAATGAGAAAAAAAAAAAAAGTGAAAGGAATATAAAGAAGAAGAAAACGAGAAAAAGTTAAAAAAAAGGGACAAGAAGAAAAAATAAGAAGAAAACGAAAAAAGAAAAAATTACGACGACGAAGAAAAAAAAACAGAAGACGAAAAAGAAAAGACGACGTAGGGAATGCATAACATTAAAAGGAAAACGGCAACATATTATGATAATAATAATAATGAGAAAAATGATAATAATATAATAATGACAATAATAATAGTCCTAATTACTACTACTAATAATAAGATGAATAAATTGTACTCACATGTACAGCCCACAATTTACAAAGTGTATTATCGATGTAAAATATATGTGATTGTTTTCTTTAAACTGCTCAGTGAAAAATATTATGATGTCATTTCTGCCCTTGGGTAGGGACCCGGAAAGAAATGGACCTGGAAGTCCATGCCTCAAGGAGATACAGAAAATTGTTCTGACAAGTACAGCCCACACCTTACGAAGGGCTTTATCTATGTAACCTTTTTTTTTTTTTTCAGTGGAAAGTGTCATGACGCCATTTCTAACCTTAGGTCCCTGGGCGGGACCCGGAAAGAAATGTGTAAACGCCAGAAATCAAAGAAAATAAAAATATAATAATAATAATAATAATGAAGAAACAAAGTACAATATAAAATGGATTTAAGAAAGTAACAACAAAATGGAACTAATGAAGAAATGCGTGAAAGATTTTTTGGTGGAACTGATAAAGAAATAAGAATGATACAAAACAGAAAAAAAAGAAAGATTCAAAAGATGGAATGACAGTGATTAGAATGAGGAGAATACATAAATAAGAAAAGGAAATCTAAATGAAAAACACTAAAAAGAAAATTTAATGAAAAATACGGCAGGAAATTCTTCCATTTTCTACTCGAATGTCTTCCATTTCGTAATCTACCAAACTTAGTCAATCTGAATTGCCCTAGAGTGAAATACGTGAAATGCTTTGAATGTGTGATTTAAAATTATAGAATTAAGATGTAAAAATGCTTAGAAAAAAATCGGAAAACTATTAAAAGATGTAATTTTTTTAAAAGAAAATATAAATAAAAGCACTTAAGAAAATTGAATACTGAAGCAGACAGAAACCTGCTTTGTGGCTGAGGTGTTTTTTTTTTAATTTTATTTACCAAAGCAACGGGAACCAATGATATGGCTCAGCAAAGAGCACGCAATTTTAAAAAAATCCTGTCAATGATAAACTTAGTATGTGCAAATGTACAATAATACATTTTTAATGTGGGAAGTAGAATAATTAAGACGAAAATTCTAGAA
The DNA here is from genome assembly GCA_903632075.3 of Acanthosepion pharaonis. Lineage (NCBI taxonomy): Eukaryota > Metazoa > Mollusca > Cephalopoda > Sepiida > Sepiidae > Acanthosepion > Acanthosepion pharaonis. Next base: position 4,558,793 of record CAHIKZ030004213.1, read on the forward strand.
TATATTTTATTTGGTGCTATTTATTAAGTTTCGTGCATAAAATAAAACACAGGAACGTGTCATTTACCGAATGTCCTTAAATTTTGAATCCTAAAATATTTATTCAGCTAGTGCAATTCCACAGGTATAACGCACCGAATAAGTATGAACTTTATGTTTACTTTATCCTCTATGTAATGTGTCTCTTGAGAAAGTGCTCGATCATTGCTCTCCACAACAACTTAGAATGTTTGAATTTTTTTAGGTTATTCTTACATTCTTCTGGCCTTCTTATCTTCAATATATTCTGTTAGAGCCAACTTTTCCCAGGGCACATTCCTCATTATTCCCCACCCCCCAAATTAAACTTTATCTTTCTAATTGTAACTATATAACATGATTATACCCCGAGATATATGAATATACTCTTTTCTATGTGCCATGTCTCTTCAGGACATAGGCGATCCTGTTTCTTCAAAACTTCCTTTCTTTTGTATCCCTTCGGAGAATTTGTCTTTTTAACATTATCCCCTTATCTCTATCAACAATTTACACAAGATCATTACTTAGGTCATGTGCTGATTTTTTTATGATCCTCTCGCGTTCTATATGTCTTATGACCGTCAATTTTAAAAAGAACATTTCCTCGTTATGTGCTGCTTTACTTTGTCCTTCTTTTCTTCAATATGTTCCGTGAGAGTCAAATACTCCCTTACCTCTTTTCTCATTATTTACTCAAGATTTTTCAACTGTCACTTTCTGATGTTAATTATAAGCATCTTTTTCTTTCCATTTTCCTTAAAACAGCTTTGTTACTCACATGTTCATTTCATGGATTTTCATTATCCTTCTGTATAACCAATTTTTTTTTTTTATTTCTCCCCTTCCTCTACGAAAAGATTATCTCACGTTAACTGCTATAGGAGGAACGATATAATATAATAGTTGGCGTTAGAGGAGATTAAACTCATTGCAAATGCTCATGTGATCAAATTGCTGCAGATAAATTTGTGGTGGACTCTCAGATATGTTAATTACATTAACTACAAATTCAAGTTTAGTAAGTAAGAGTTAAGAAAGTAATCTTGGCTTATACAGTGAAGATCGAATTCATCATTCTCCAAGATTAATGCATTAAAATTATTATATCAAGCGACCAGGCTATACTTTGCATACCTACAATAGAATTTTTTTCTTTTTTATTTTTAATATTTTTTTCTTTTTTATTCTCTATTAGTACAGTGTAAAATTATCACAATATTAGTGCCATGATTTTTACAAACACGTAATTTAAATTATTATAGATATATCTTTCCTTCTTTATGTTCATGTTATAAATATTTTAAGAAGTTTTTTCTTACATTTATAGGATAAAAATATATTCATTTTGAAAAATCTAATTAAAGAGCATAATTCAAAATGTATATTTAATTGTCAATATTTCAAATATACAAAAGTCGGTATCATTTTATTTTCATTTTTTTATATCATTTTATTAATTGCTTTTATGATCAGTCAGAGATTCCTCTTCCATTGTCTTTTTTTCTCAAATTCCAATGAAAGACAATAGATTTATTGTGATCCTTGTATACATTTGTTCTACAATTTATACAGCCAGTCTTTATGCTACGGTGATATGTTTATAATGGAAGCATATATTATGAATAAGTTTATGATTAATAATGTTTGTAGATAATTGATACGAGTATTCTTGTAACTATTTGATTAATATATAAAATTAAACTTGCAACTTGCTGAATATTAAAAAAAAAAGAAAACATTTTGTCGGGTGCCCCCAAAATTGAAAGAACAAACGGAGAGTTAATTGTATGTTGACTTTCGCATGTATAAATTTCAATATATTTGTTCTTTAAGGACATAATAGCATGTGTTTGAAGATTTTCTCATAATCGTGAATATATATATATATATATATAAATATATATATATATATATATTTGTATATTTAGGCAGCAATCCTTCCTTTATGCATGTTTCATTAAAAACGACAGACAAGGTACTACGGTTGAGCTTTTTATTTAATTTTTCTTGTGTTCTGACAAGAGATTTCTTTTCTGGACAAAGAGTGTGTAAGAACTGTCCGAATGTTCTGTATTTCCTGAGCGCTTTCGGCTATATCTTTAGCCATTATCAAGGATGATTCAATTATCAGCTTAGTAGAGTGTGTGTGTTCTGTGATGTTCAGTGTGTGGTAGTGATGTTTTAGTTTCCGAATACGGTTAGCACATTGTGGCTTTGTTCATAGTTAATATTGTTAAGAGTTGGCTTTTTCTTTTTTATTATTAGAGCTTCCATTATTTTTAGTCTTTTTTTGCAAGTGGATGCAGTTAATATATTAGTGTTTTCTACTAGTATGTTCCTAATAGTGTCGGGTAAATCTGAGTGTGTGTTTAAATGTGTTCTGATGGAACTGTGATCAAAACGAGAAGGATGTTTTATTCAGGTAGCGTCTTCTTCTAAAGTGTTGCATTATAAAATGGACTCTATTGAGGCTACCTCCTCGATCACTACAAACTTAACCTCTTGAGGTAGACAGTCAGCCGTTAACTATACTACATATTCTGATAATATGCACTTTTATATGACTCCCTGTACGAAGGGACATCATTTAATAAACCATTAAGTAAGTGGCTCACGTTCATTGTATTGGATGTATACTAGTAACAAAGACAAGCAAGTAAATATATCATTTGAAGTATTGCTACGAAAATAGTGATGGGATAGCGAGTGTCATGTGATGTTGTGTCATTGGGAAATAGGGTGTAGAGTGAAAAATCTTCTTTTCTCAGAAGAAATTCTAAACGCTGGACAGATAGCGTCAGAGCCGCCAGAGTTTGCGGATTTTGAAAAACAAAACCGACCAATTGCTACTTAGGACTGAATATATCCCCTTCTAAAATAAGCTAGTTTTATTCCGCATATTCGATTACTGAGAAGCAAGTCAATTCACAGATTCCTTTTCAAATATATCTATATTCGATACATCCAGTGAAGTCTAATAATCCTGAAAAGGGGTTCCTTGGCGATTAAGAATACCACTCGAGGGAAGAGATAATAGTTTTGGTTCACATGAAACATGCGAAGATGACGCTGCACAATAGTAACATTTATATAAATGATTTTTGTCATTTATGTTTCTTTATTACATGATATAAAATGTGCTCATCTATCTATCTATCTTATCTATCTATCTATCTATCTATCTATCTATCTATCTATCTATCTATCTATCCCAGTATGCCTCTATGTATAGATTTATCTCATACTGTTCATTATCTATCTCGGCGAGGTAATTATAGTTTATGCAAAACTAGGTAATCCGCATGGGTAGACCCAAGGAGGATGATATCCGGAGAGCTCAATGTAAAATTCAGAGCCGATATGTTTGAATAAAAACAGACAACTTTAAGGTACCATGTAATAAGTTATTTCACCACAACCCCTTTTACAGGGCTCTGGATCATCAGACTTCACTTCCAAAATTTGAAATGAAAAATGAAAAGAAATTCAAACGTTCACAAATTCAAACGTGTGAATTTCTTTTCATTTTTCATTTCAACCTTTGGAAGTGAAGTGTTGATGATCCAGAGCCCTGTTAAAGGGGTTGTATGAAATAGCTTATTACATGGAACCTTAAAGTGGTCTGTTTTTATTCAAACGGAATATATATATATATATATATATATATATATATATATATATATATATATATATATATATATATATATATATATATATATATATATATATATATATATATATATATATGTATATATATATATATATATATATGTATATATATATATATATATGTATATATATATATATATATGTACATATATATCTTATATATCTTAATTAATAATCTTATGTGTATCTTAATTCCAGTTGTAAAGAAAATGTTGCCATATTTAATGAAAGCAAACACTGACCGCTCTTTTGTGAGTCAGTTTTAACATGTTTCAAATTCTATATGTTGTCTATATGACTCATGGGATGATACAAACGGATTATTACCTTCACACACACACACACACACACACACACACACACACACACACACACACACACACACACACATATATATATATATATATATATGTATATATATATATATATATATATATATATATATATATATATATATATGTATGTATATTTAGTACTTTATAGAGTTTCATGTGGGTGATTGAAAGTTGTACAGGTTTTACAGAAGTCAGGTGTAATATTCCATTTTGTTTAATTCGATCTTTCGAGGTTTTCAAGGAAAAGAGTCTATGAAGTCAATAGATGCCAATTATATTATTTATGCAGTTGATGACAGTATAAAAGAGAATAACAGTGGAACAAGTTTTAGCAACACGTGGCTAAAATGCTCTTTCTACTTGATATCAATATTTTTAAACAAACGACACCCATTCCACCATATATATATATATATATATATATATATATATATATATATATATATATATATGATCAATCAAAAAACAAACATGAAACCTATATTAATCGATCATCTTTGGCTTTTATTAAAGCTTCGTCAAAGTTTGAGAGAGAACAAAGCTGAAAACATTAAAATCCCACTAGACAGAATACACAATTAGACATGCACTAATCTTCACAAACTTACATATACATAGAATTATCTACAATTTTAATGTGCGTGATACGTTTCTGATCAATAAGGATTGACTGAAACATAATTGAAAATATCGGTGTCTCTCTTTTTGTCTGTTTTCTTTCAATCTCTGATGAACCTTTAATAAAATTGAAACATGTTATATTGATATCTGCTTCCTATTTGTTCTTTTAATTTATCATCTTTCTTACCTATATTTGATCTACATTTCATCTTTAACTCATATATATATATATATATATATATATATATATATATATATATATATATATATATATATATGAACACTTACACGTACATTTAATTTTATTCATCTATTTGAGCACATTCATAGTTTGCTTCTTTTAATCGAGCACGTTTATAGGTGTAATGAAACCTCAATATAATATACCTTAATCTTCACCGTGTTATGGATCTTTTTCCATCTAAAGTACTCCACTAAGAATATCTTGAATGACTGGCAAAAAATATTACGAACTGACCCTACCTCACAAAATACAGAGTGACATAAAAAGGATAAAATGGCAGCTAGTCGCCAAACCCAAAAGCCAACACCTAAATCGAAATGAAAATGAATCTTTTGGAGTTAAGTCACAAGAAACACGATCATGTGATGTGTAACTCCTGGGCTTTGAGTAGAAATTATTCTCAGTTATAAATAAAATCAAAGTTATCAACACCACTAATAACATTCAGAAAAAAAAAATCTATAAAGACATCGCAACTATCAACAAATCTGATAAGATTATTATCAACACTGACAAAACGGACAACCATTGCCAGATCGATGTCGACACATATCACAAAGCCATTAACATAGAGGTCAATACGATTTATCAAAAGGCGCCCAAACATTGTGAAAATAACATCAACATATTTTTAGGTGTCATGTCCATTCAGGAGGGAGGCGATCATTTCTCTCCACCTCCCTCTATCCTTTGCAGCCCTCAATAAGTTACTTCCCTCTGCCTTCTCGTTCGGTCATCCACGTCCCTAACCCCGCTAGGTATGTATGCGTTGTTTTGTCTTGTCACTCTTTCCCTCTATTCGGCCTCGTGAGTATCAGATTATCTAGGCCCTCCTTCCTCATTATGTGTCCAAGAAACCTCAGTTGCCTCTTCCTGATGCAAAAAAAACTTCCTCCTTGTTTGCACCCACTGTAAGACCTCATCGTCGCTCACACACTCGTTCCATGATATCATTAGAATCCGTTTATAGAACCACATCTCCGTCGCCTAGATTCTCTTCTTCACCTTTGATGAAAATCATACAACATTCGCTGGCGTAAAAAAAAAAAATGGACAGATGTCGCGTACCAGCTCAGTATTCTTTGTTACCAGAAATCCTCCTGTCTTGGAATGATCTGCCCAGCATTTGGAATGCGTCCTTCGTCATCCCAATACATCTACGGATCTCAGTGTCGCAATTACCGTCCTTTGCCAAAACGCTTCCTATATATTTATACTTCCCCGTCTGCTTGATTCTAGAGTTTCCGACATGCAAAAGGTATTTCGGGCGTATCCTTGTACTGATTAACAAGCATTCTGTATTTTTATATTTTATGCTTAGTCCTTTCTTCTCACTCTCCGTCGCTACCTTCTGCTGGAGATTTTCTTGTCTGTTCTGTGTCTGCTATCAGTACTGTGTCATCTGTGTATCTTATGTTGTTAAGAGTGTGGCCACTAATGCTAAATCCCAGTAGAGTTTCCAGTTCTTTCCGAATTGCTTCGCTGAATAAAAAATATTTACTAGATAAACAATAGTTCATAAGATTCTCTTCTGGCTTCAAGCTTTTCAGTTATACTGCTCGTTATGGTAAGATAAATATATTTACTTTAAACATACTACTGTATATCTGAAATTGATAGGTAATTTTATTTCTCGTTTACTTTTCCAATAAAAATCGCTCTCTCTCCGTAAATATACATAGGTGTTTAATTTTTTAATGCTGTTGTTTATTCTGGCCTCCACACATATTGCTATAACTACATGGAGATTTTGAGGTGCCTTTAGTAAGAAGGGCATGTATGACTGGGTTGTTTTGATGTAAGGAATATTATGGTATGTTTGGGTCAGTAATCGAGACTAGCTAGGTTAAAGATAAGATAGATGGAAGACAAGCATTCCTCTCCCAACCTTTGACCTCGTGCCACAGTTTTGCATTGTGCAAAGTAAATATTGGTCTTCTTTCTAGCTCGCCCGCATCAATTTAAACATACGTCACGGTTGAAAATGAGGTCTTATTGTTTACTGCTCAAATACGTAGATATAACAGAAAGTTCTATTCTGATAATGTCTTTCCCCGAGAAGCTGGCATGTGGAGATCTCTTCCAAATCCTTTCAGCTTCCTATGATATTCAAAGGTATAAATGGAACGCCAATCGCCTTCTTCAGTTTTTCTGAAACTTGTACTTTTACTGTCGTTTCTTCCCCCTTAGATACTTCTGATTGATTTTCGCTCTTAATAAGTTACTTTTCTTAGTGGCATTATCGCCTTACTTGGAGTTAAATGATTAAAGAAAAATACCGTAGTCTTGACAACGATTTCACTGATGTAGGCGTTTCTAGATCAAATCTGGCAAAAGTTCGTTTATAATATTCGTTTATAAATTCTTAAGTAACATAGGAAAGTGAAAATTATCAGGATGTACTTATTTGTCACAGTGAGTAATATTTTTCTTTCTGTCCGTAGTTTCATATGCGAATTGCATTTTTTACGATGTAGAATTAAATCTTTTGAAAATGTACGAAAAGATGAGCTTCGAAACGTTTATAGAAAAGCCACAATTATTCTTGATATTACGCGTGTGCTGTTTCGTTAGATATACAAGTTTCTACAAGGAAAGTAAAAGATTTATTTTTAAAAATAAATAAAAAGAAATAAACAAGAAAAACATATCTCCCCCTCTCTCTCTCTCTCTGTTTATATATATATATATATATATATATATATATATATATATATATATATATATATATATGAAAATTTCTCTGATTTAACCAGAGAAGACAATATTTATGAATAAAAATGACAATAGGAACACTGGTAATTGCTGACGCGTTTCGTCCAATGTGGACTTTATCAAAGCGAAATACGAAAATGAAATTTATTGAATAAAGTAACTAATAAAAACAAAAACAGAATGTACCTAGCAACTGGAATGTAGAGAAACGCTATTTTCATAGTTTTAACTGAAAAATAACGTCAGTATTTGTCAGGTGTGGAGAATATTGTCATTATATCTGTGTTGATGTATTCAACCATTTTCTTTTGATTTTATGAATCTGTTGTGTATATTTGTTTGTAAGAGCAGTAATTTTGTTAAGAAAGGTGAAATGGGGAAAAAACCTGGGCGTAGATTAATATTTGGGTAATTTTCTATGGCGGCACTTTTCCTTCTGAGTGAGTTATTTTCTTTTTTATGAGTGTAGCATTTTTAAAATCAAAATTATGGTTGAATTTATTTCTATGTATGACTTGTGCATTAGCAAAGTTGTTTTTTGTGAGGTCTCTTTTGTGCTCATAAATGCGTTTTTCAAACTTCTACTTGTTTCTCCAATATATTGGGATGAACAGTTTTGGCAGTTTATTTTATAAATGCCTACTTCAGAAATATTAGTGCTGTTATTGTTTGAAGATCTTAGTATATCTTTAATGGTTTTGGAAGTGTTTGTGACTATTTCAAGATTATTTAGATGGGACAGGTTATTCTTACAAACTAGTCAATCTCTGTTACAGTTGACTACTGAGGGTCATTTTTGTTTCTTCAATACTTACAAGGCCTACCCATAGAATGAACTGAATGTGCATATCATAAAGTTTCTGCATAGAGAACACCTGACATGATCGAAGTAAGCCTGTACGCTCAAATCCCCGTCCACGATGATTGTGACATCCGAAGAGTTCCATCGCGACAGCTTAGCTCACAAAGCTTGGGAAACCACATAGTATGATTTGAAGCTGCGTTACACGCTGATAACCTCAATAATTCATTTTCCTTAAATCGCTCTCAGTTAGAATTCAACACGTCTCTCATGATCGTAAATCTCACTGCTCAGCCTCGTGCACATATTAAATCTAAATCAATATGTCTATATTTCTGATATTAGGTATTAAAACTATTTACATTGTTTGGAATGTTGCCCCCAATGTCCAGTGGATAAGAAACGTTGGTTGAAGCAATCCAGTGACTTAACCCAATGAGTTGTCAGTTTAATAGTGATTCAGTGACTTGACCCAATGTGTTGTGAGTTTAATAGTGATTCAGTGACTTGACCCAATGTGTTGTAAGTTTAATAGTGATTCAGTGACTTGACCCAATGTGTTGTGAGTTTAATAGTAATCCAATGACCTGGCCCAATGTGTTGTGGGTTTAATAGTGATTAGGTGACTTGACCCAATGTGTTGTGAGGTTAATAGTGATTAGGTGAATTGACCCAATGTGTTGTGAGTTTAATAGTGATTCAGTGACTTGACCCAATGTGTTGTGAGTTTAATAGTAATCCAATGACTTGACCCAATGTGTTGAGGGTTTAATAGTGATTAGGTGACTTGACCCAATGTGTTGTGTGGTTAATAGTGATTCAGTAACTTGACCCAATGTGTTGTGAGTTTAATAGTGATTAGGTGACTTGACCCAATGTGTTGTGTTTTTAATAGTAATCCAGTGACTTGACCCAGTGTGTCGTGAGTTTAATAGTGATTAGGTGACTTGACCAAATGTGTTGTGGGGTTAATAGTGATTCAGTAACTTGACCCAATGTGTTGTGAGTTTAATAGTGATTAGGTGACTTGACCCAATGTGTTGTGAGTTTAATAGTAATCCAGTGACTTGACCCAGTGTGTCGTGAGTTTAATAGTGATTAAGTGACTTGACACAATGTGTTGTGTGTTTAATAGTGATTAGGCGACTTGACCCAATGTGTTGTGAGTTTAATAGTAATCCAGTGACTTGACCCAATGTGTTGTGAGTTTAATAGTGATTCAGTGACTTGACCCAAAGTGCTGTAAGTTCATTACCTGATCACAGCTGCGGTGAACAAACTTCAAAAAGTTGAATTACTAAGATGAAATAACTGAAAGAGGAAGGGGCATGTCAGATGAACTAAAACAATCTACTACAAGATTGGTCGAAATAAAGCGATCGATTCGAAACTCCAAACCCCTGAAGAAGGCTAGGGTGTACAGCCGCCGAAACATAGTGAATAGGACAAAAAAGACAATTGGAACAACAGTCCGAACAATTTAAACAACTCAAATAATATATAAGTAATGATTGAATTTGAAAAACCACTAGAAAATATATGTTCCTCCAAAGAATTGGTGGCAGTTTTTTGCGACCTGGTCATTTATCAAAATAAATATATTGCTTAAATATAAAACGCTTTCTACAGCACAAGGGAGATTAGTTTCAAGAAAACAATCGCATACAAAATTAGTTTATTTTGCAAGAGTTGCTACCGAGAAAGTTGATGCGAATGAAATGAAAGGAGATTTTAAATAATCTTTTTCATATTTTTTTGAAGGAGAAAAGAACTAACTGAAGAAGTTGAATGTAAAAAAAAAAACGAAATATAAAAAAATAAGTTAAATGAGAGAAAATATTGATAACACGAGACGCTGTAGAATGACAAAGGAAAACAAAAGAATTCAAGTCTGAAAGGATCAAAAGTAATGATGGCAATATGGAAGAATCGGTGATCTGGTTGATCTCACCATGAAGAATCAGCAAGCATGAAATAATTTTAATATTTGCCTCAAGGTTAGATAACATAATCTCAAGTAAATCTCCTTGAAAGAAAAGTTCCTCTAGTCTTATATGGTTCTTCTTTTTTTTCTTCTTCTATTTCTTTTTCTTCTTCTTCTTTTCTTTTACTTCTATTTCTTCTTCTTCTATTTCTTCTTCTATTTTTTCTTCTTCTTCTTCTTCTTCTTCTTCTTCTATTTCTTTTTTCTTCTTCTTCTTCTCTTTCTTCTTCTTCTTTTTCTTCTTCTTCTTCTATTTCTTTTTTCTTCTTCTTCTTCTATTTCTTTTTTCTTCTTCTTCTTTTTCTTCTTCTTCTTCTATTTCTTTTTTCTTCTTCTTCTTTTTCTTCTTCTTCTTCTTCTATTTCTTTTTCTTCTTCTTCTTTTTCTTCTTCTTTTTTCTTCTTCTTCTTCTTTTTTCTTCTTTTTCTTCCTCTTCTTCTATTTCTTTTTTCTTCTTCTTCTTCTTTTTCTTCTTTTTTCTTCTTCTTCTTTTTCTTCTTCTTCTTTTTTCTTCTTTTTCTTCTTCTTCTATTTCTTTTTTCTTCTTCTTCTTTTTCTTCTGTTTTCTTCTTCTTCTTTTTTCTTCTTCTTCTTTTTCTTCTTCTTTTTCTTCTTCTTCTTCTTCTTTTTTCTTCTTCTTCTTCTTCTATTTCTTTTTTCTTCTTTTTCTTTTTCTTCTTCTTCTTTTTCTTCTTCTTCTTTTTCTTCTTTATCTTTTCTTCTTCTTCTTCTTCTTCTTCTTCTTCTTCTTCTTCTTCTTATTATTATTATTATTATTATTATTATTATTTTTACCTGTCCACCCTGCCTTCAGTATATCCTGTGAGTGTCAAATTCCCCAAGTCCACTTTCCTAATGATTAAACCTAGGTATTTCAACTGTTTCTTTCTGGTGTTACCTACAGATGTGTTTTTCTTTTCAGTTTCCATAAAACTTTACTCACATGTTCAGTTCTTGCGATTATCTACATTTCTCTGTAGATATCCATTTAAGCTTTAATCTGCAAATATTTAAATGCAATGATAATAGTTAAATACTATCCTCCTGGTTACTCTTTCCTCGTTCAGCTCATTATTAATGTTTCTGATTCTAATTTATCCACATCCTGCAAATCCCTTGTGTCTTAGTGACATTACTGCCTTACATGAAGTGATACCGATTAAAAAATACTAGAAATCTTAAATCCGCTTATCATTGGGACCTATAGTTTTAGGAAGATAAACCTCACAATGCCTTTGAAGATGACGGTAATATATACTAATTCCGCAAGATTCCACCCAGATTAATTAAGTGTTTTTGACTGATTAGAAAGAATAATTGTAGTGTTATCGCTGACAAAGCGTTCTTCAGACAAAATATTAGAGGAAAATGAGACAAATATTTACAGGTTAAGAGATATGAGTGAGGACAGTGGTGTGAATTTTAGAGACGATGCGATAGGGCATCTTTTTACAAGTGAACTGGCATCTTATTACTAATCATTATACAATTTTGATCTTTCTATCGCTAGAACTATGACAAATATCCCAAAGAAATTCAATATTATTACAACAAGCTCAGAGTTCATTATACATGGAAATATGGAATAGAAATTTAACTTGTAGTTATCTATATATTCCAAGCATCTGGCCTGAAAAAAAGTGAAGATCTCATTTCAGAATACAAAAGCTAATGTTTGCATATCAAAGTAAATCTCAGTACATGACTTGTGAGCCACTCAAGTTCCGGAGTTACAAATAGAATGGTTATGATGAATCAGGGGAAATATGAGTAAAAAAAAAGGGGGCGATGGAGTGGAAATTATGAGGATAACGAGGAATGATAAAGATTAACCACTGATCTTATTTAGCGTTCATAGCTGAAGTATTTGATTCCTTCAATACCTTTGCTGCTTTGCTCATATGATAAGGGGCTCCATCTTTTTGGAAAGGTTAGACACCCTTGTCAATCTCATTGGTTTTAAACAGTGGGAATATTTAACTGTATTTTGGACTATTCAAGTGCTCGTAAACAGGAAACAAATCAGATTTCCCTCCAAACCATATAGCGCCCCACACCATTAATCTAATCCCTTCATGTTTCATGTTTCATGTTCGCCTATAAAATTCAGTGTTCCAAGTCTCATTCTGATTTCTCCAAACCGAAATCTGTCCTGAATTAGAATATTAGCAGAGTTTACTATCATCTAACCAAATTACAGACTTCCTAAATTCATAATCTTTACTCTCGAATTCTCTGGCCCATTTCATATGCCTGCTTCTGTTAACCTCTGAAATCAAAGACTTCTTTCTTGAAACTCCTCTTTGATAGCCGAGCTCTTTCAAAGTCTTTCTCATCGCATATGGCGGCATTTTCATGCGGTTAGCGATATCTTTAAAGGTCTGACGACGGTTGCTGATGACTTCCCTTTTCAGTGTCCTTTTCTCTCACTCAGACATGATGCTTGGTCTTCTTGAACGTTGTTCCACTCAACAATGACCTTCTTCATCAAATTTCTTGACAATATTATTAACCATTTGATGATTAACCTGGAAAAACCTAGCAATTTCTCTATTTGATTTGCCAAACTGATGCCATCCTATTATTTGACCTTGTTGAAATTCACCAATTTCCTTACATCCACGAACTTTCATTGCAAAATGTAAGTAATCTATTGTTCATAGATGAGATAGCTTGATACTAACATCGTATTGTCTGAAAAAAAAAACAGTCGACGTTATTACACAAATCAAAATTGCTGTCATCAAGGGTGGCTAAAAACGTATCATAGTCTACTTTATATGAGTTATACTTAAGTTCTGCAGCGAACAAGAAACAGAATAGACGTTCAAATATGGAGCCTCATTGAGATTACAGACGTTCGTCTATTTGGAAAAAACTCAGGGTCTGATCGATAGTAATTGTTTTTTTTTTCTGTAAGGAATGTTAAAATGATCAAGTTATTTTGCTTACAATTAATTTAACGCCGATTAAATATATTCTTATTGTTGATTCGTTGTTTTTGTTTAGCGGCATATCAAGTTTATTTTATAAGCAGTTTTTGTATTTTATTTTTTTGACATAATAATGGCTTTAGTGATAAAAATCTTACTAATTAAGCTATAGCTGTAGGAAGAAGAGGTGGGCTCATACTTTCACAAGAGAATTTGCGTGTAAGTGAATATAACAAAGGCAAGTGTTATTGAAACTCGACTCTCCGATTAACAAATCCAATCCATATTCCATTACACCATTCTCACATCGAAGTTTACAGCACCTGGTATTCTCAAACGGTCACCCACCTAGGTACTGACCAGGTTCGACGTTGCTTTACTTCGGTGATCGTACGAGAGCCGGGGGGGGGGGGTTAAACGGGATGTGGACGTACGCCCTTATTTTTCTTGAATCATTAAATTTGTAACTTCATTAATATTGAACTATTTTACGGGTGAATATTTTTACGACAGTCAAGACTAAATTTTAAAAATATAACTCTTTAAATACCACGTGTATTATCATGATTATCGTAGATTATCGCGATTATTACGATTATCGTGTATTATCTTGATTATAGTTCAACGATGTTGCTAATCGACAAATATGCTGTTTCGGTCGCCCTCACTACTCCGACTCGCCAGACAAAATACATTGTATTCGATCGGCTGTCTTAAGTCGATATGTTCATCGCTGTGCAGTTATGTCTCCTGTAATTGGTGAGTCTGACATTGTGCAGCCTTCGGCAAAGGGGCGGGGCAGAGTGTAGTGAGTCAAACTGCTCGGTACATTTCACTGCTTGACCCGGTAAAAATAGGCGCCGGCCATCATATATCACCAACATTTCAGTTGTTATAAATCTCGTCTGACGCCATTTTACCCGACATCATCGTCATGAAGCAAAAAAAAAAAATCTTCACATTTATTTACCCTCTGTGTCCTATTTCCAAATATCAACTCCGACAAAAATAAAACAATCAAGATTGCAATAATAAAATTAGGGAATGATGTTAATCATTAATATCCCATAATTCAAGCGTTCTTATTTTCTTTTCTTTTATCAATATTGTTTCCTTCTTTATTTACATCAACAAGATTTTTAAAATAATCAAATTTGTAATTCTCATATTAATAATAATGAAACAGGATGAAGAGGACCTCGCTCGAGATAGTACAGCATATTAAATTTTCATAGCTATAATAATACGACTGAAAATGTGTTGTAACATGAGTATCAAGACTGAATCGATTAAAGATCCGAAGATTCGACAGAAATACAGAAAAATACGTTAAACGTGCGGACACTCGTACACATCAGTTTTAGCTTCAACAGGTTTTTACCGAAATGAAAAGAGATAAAGAAACATGATCTTTATTGAGAGTAGTTGGAAAGTTTAACTTACAATCCTGGACAGTCTATGACGATAAACTACATCCGACATCAAGCCCTCTCTCCGGGAGGTTTTGAGGAATATGGAACCACCTCTTAATTGCTCTTGTTCACAGGTCCATCCTAACCCGAGGTGCTAGCAACTGTTAGGGTCCCATGCATTGGCAAATAGTGAACCACCCAAACTGGGGTCAAAACCCTATGAAAGTATAAAAATCCATGCTTACAGCATATGACATTCCCAAGCGGTCACCTATCTAAGTACTGACGAGGCTCGACATTGTTTAATTTCGTTGATCTTACGGAAAATGAAACTGTAACATTTTGTGACCGTAAACCTCCACGGGGTTGAATCATCCACATTTTCTCCGCGCTTCAAAGTATCCGAAGAATATTCCATACAGACAGCATTATTCCAAGAACCACCACTTCAATGCAATCATCATCAATCTGACTGTAACTCTTTAATCTTTGAATATCTTACGAGCCATGTACGAAGCCAAATTGTAAGAAAAAAAATCCGAAAACCTCCCAAGAGAAGCGATCTCAGAGTTACTTAAAGTGATGTTGGTCTCATTGCTTAAAAGCATTAACAGTGTTCTTGGACATTTAAATTATATATCACTTCTATTTCCTTTTGCAACAAATTGTAAAATTTATTAACAAAGTTTTTCTCTTCGCTATCTCATGTTTATGTGTGTGTATGTATATGTGTGTATGTTATCGGATGTTGTTTATGCGTTTCTACAGTTTTCATCAGATTATTATGAATTTTTTTTTTTTTTTTTTGTTTTGTTTGATAGATAATTCTTCAGTGCCGGTTTTGAGTCCAAATTGGCTGGAAAAAATTACAATCTTGAAGGTGAAAAATTGAAAATACTGATTTGTTTACTCTTTGGGCAAAAATCTAAAGCAAAATTTAATGTCTGTAAAAAACAGCGTACTGAGAGAACTTAGATAGTTGAAATCGAACGCAAAAGATTATTAGAATTATAAAAAAAAACATTATATTATAAATAAAAATTATTGTATATTATTATTATGAGGGTCCATGGAAGAGGTTCCTTCCTTGCAAGATTGAGAACGCGAAAACGGCTCTTTTCATTCAAATTGTTAACCCCACTATTTGGGGATAGGCTTCAGCTGCACCCAAATGTTGTTATTAATATTTATTTTCCGGTGGGATGACTTTAATCTTAAACTGCTCCAACTGAATGGCAAAAATTCCTAGTAATGAAACGGTCGGTCGGAGAGAGGTTATACTGCTAGTTTTCGCTATGACTTCTTATTTTTCCGTAGCTTTATATCATCCCGTTACTTTCTTTTCTAAAATGTCCGCTTCTCTTGTGATTTATTTACTTTCTACTTTATCGCATTTTCGAACACCATATATTATTACATCTATACCGTTTTCTCCGCTACTGATAAGTCGTTTTTATCAGTTATTTAACCATAACTGTTATTAATAATCATATATTAATCATGAAAACTGAGTGCTATCTCTGAAAATCAAGTGATCAGAAATCACTTCAAACGCCAAGCACTTATCACAATATTATTTGTCATTGGTCTGTTGTGAATCGGTTACTTACATCCATTTGCTTTTATTATCTTTTCTTTGCAAATTTCCAGGCAAGCGTTACCAGATGTACCATGATTATTGGCACGACAATCAATACAGTATTTACATTAGTCGGACTATTGTCGCCATATTTGTCACAACGTTTCGGCCGTTGTACGCTCCGGCCTTCTTCAGGTGGTTGGAATTTCGAACTGAACCCTTTATTTCGATCACTGGGGTAGACTGTTCTAGTTCCACGTGCCATGTTTGATGGATGTCAGTTATCAGTTATCTCCTGCTAATTTTCCCTCTGAAAGTTCTCCACTGCCTTAACCAGGAATTGAACTCACCTTCTTTGGGTCTGTCACTGGATCTAACCAATGCCTTTATCCACTGAGCCATGTGTCCTTGAGGCCGAAACGTTGTGACAAATATGGCGACAAAGATGAGGACAATAGTCCGACTAATGTAAATACTGTACATAATACCTCATCTCAGAAATATTGACAGACGACCATCAATGTTTGTAATTTTATATCTTGTTATTTAACAAGATCTTTTTCAGAGTGGTTTTTCGCTCCATCAGTTGTAATCTTCATTTCGCTTAAGTGACTATACATATTCTCATTAAGTTAATTTTTCTTTCTTTACAATGACATTCTTGTCGCCTAAATTGGGCGATATTTCTTGAGTGAATAGCAAGTACGGTTTTGATTCATTTTATGTAGAGTTTCTGTTTTGTCATTCATCGAGTTAAGCCTATGATTCGTTAAGACCACATTTCGAACAGCTAAAATATATACCCCATGGAATTCAAAAAATAATAAAATGATCAAGATGTTGATATTCAAGATTACTTGAAATAAAAGGTTAAGAAGGAACCCACCTGTAAAGCAGAGCGATAGCAGATACTAAAGTTAAGAAAACTATTTTCTTGAAAAAACATTTTTTAAAGAGAAAGGATTTATAAATTTCAGCCGACTGTAGAAACTTTACATTAGAAATGGCTTCATGACAGTTTCTACTGGGCATAGTTTGGAAAAAAATTAAATAAAAAAAAAAGATCGCACTCATTTTTACACAGATAAATATCTTCGTAATAAGGGAACTGTATTTGTGAATACAATATTTGTATTTCTTTAAAACGTGGGCTAACAGGAGTCCCTTCAATTAGTATAACGATACCTTTTCCAATGAATGTCATGGCTCCAACTACAGCTAAAATTATTTATGTCCTCCTGTGCCACATTTTTGAGGCTTTCAATTCAAGACGTTTGTAATTTATAGATTTTAAAGATCTTTCAAGATACTTTTCTGTTTTTGTAGTATTTAATCACGATATCTGAGCGATTAGCTATGATTGTTTTGTCTATGCGAATTGTAAAGTTCCATAAAAATGTTAAAAGTCCTATCTCTCTAACCGAGTCTGGGTGATCTTAATACCAGTGTCTTGCGGTTTCCTTTCTTCATTATTATTATTATTAGTAGTAGTAGTAGTAGTAGTGGTATGCTATGTTTTCTGCTCTGTACCCAGTAGAGCCGGGTCCAAACTATGGTACTTCGGCGCAGGAGGAGAATTGCCATTTTATTGATAGCACTTTTCTTAGTATATGGGATGTTCCTAGTAGGTCGCTGTTAAAATTTACCATTCCATTTCTCACAATTCCCAGAGCTCTGATTACTTCTGGTACAGTCTCTGTCTTCATTTCCCACATTTTGTTAATCTCAAACTTCAGGTCCTTGTATTTGGACAATATTTTGAACATTTTATTGGGGTCTTTCTTTCAGATGGTACAGCTATGTCAATAAGCATACACTTCCTGAATTCGTTTACTTTTATGATAATATCATGCATTTTGGCTTTTATTTCTCTGTCAGTTTGAACTGGTATGTCCAAGAGGATAGTTACATCGTTATTTTGGGTGACTATGTCTGGTTGATGGTCATACTATTTCTCAGTGGTTTCGATTCTGTGCTTCTTGTATAACTTCCCGTGCACATATGTCACTATTATTATTATTATTATTATTATTATTATTATTTTCTTTGATTTCTGGCGTTTACACATTTCTTTCCGGGTCTAGCCCAGTGACCTAATGTTAGAAATTGCGTCATGACACTTTCCACTGACAAAAAAAAAAAAAATTACATAGATAAAGCCTAATGTAGATATTATTATTATTATTATTATTATTATTATTATTATTATTATTTGAAACAGCAGTGGGCGAGATAAGTAAGGCTTGCGGAAAATAGACTAAGGCCAATATATCTATCATCACAACTTGTCTGTTAGCAGTAATCAAATCCAAGGTCATGTAACACATTGCGTCATAATCGACATCAAAATGAAAATGTTATAAGAGACGACATTAAATTTTACACAGAAATCTGAGCGCGCAATAATATGGCGATAGATACTCTCCAAAATTTGAAAAATATTAAGAAATGGAATAATTTTGATAGAATCAAAGGAAAGACTACTGAACTGCTTTACAGTATCTATCTAAACATATGCCATTTAATACTGGAACACACACATATATATATATATATATACATATATATATATATATATATATATATATATATATATATATATATATATATATATATATATATATCATTTGAAAACATAATTTTGGAGCAAATATGACTACAGTAAATGGCTAGATAATTTGTTTAAATGTATATATATATATATATATATATATATATATATATATATATATATATATATATATATATATACATATGTGTGTGTTCATCATTATTTTACTCTGTTCGTTCATGTTTGCACATATATACATGATTTTTTTTCATTTTCACTAAATTCAAACTAGAAAAAATAAACACGGATATAATGTTTAGTGCTAAAATTTTATGAGAAAATAGGTTACTGCCTAGAACACCTGAACTAAAAATTCCGTTACGTTTGCCCTAACATTTAAACACAGCTATATCGACAATACGGTCATCCTCATTCAAATATTTAGGATCATAACATAGATACACATACCCGAGCCGGTCTAGGCCGAAATATGCATCCATCTGCAATATATATTTTTTCTGTGTTATGCACATACAAATATGTGAGAAGTTTATAAACAATCATTCACCTTTTCTTTTCTTTTTTTTTTACATTTGACTTACTTTTAATTTCTTTTTCCTCCACTCAGTTTTTTTTCTAAGTTTACTTTTCGTCTGCATTCTTTTTGCCATTTCTTTAATTTTAACAGCGTCTTTGCAAAAAAGTTTATTTTCTTGTGCTAATCTCATTTTGTTTTTGTCTTTCGTAATTTTTTTTTGCCATTTTTCATTTTTCTCACTGTCTTTTATTTCAATTCATAATAAAGTAAACGTACCCTACATTAAGTTTTGAAGAAAAAATATAAGAAAAACAAGAAACAAAACAAATAGCACAAAGAAGCGTCCTTATGGACAATGTATTCAGTGTTGAAATTTTGACAACCAGCCAACAGAATATCATTCATTCTCGCTTGAAAAGTAAGGCTGAACTAATTTTTTTTTGTTTCCACGAAATAGAGTGAATGTGACAAGCCATGACATTGGAAATGGAAGCCAATTACTCTCATCAGCTAATTTGGTTTCTTTGACTTTCACTAATTAATTAGGCGTCTTTGCAAATGACTAATTGACATCATCTGATAAAGATACGCGCTCATTTCAGGATTTTCCCACACGCATGTGTATTTGCCTATATGTAATTGCAAATTCTACAACCGAATTTAATATTAACTATGAAGATACGTGTATGCGTGAGCTAGCGTACGAGAGTTTCTAGGAGGGTTTATCATATTTCATAGTAAAATAAATAAAGTTACTACATTCTGATCACAGGGCCATTTTCAGTACTTTCATACGAGGAAACATTTCTTAGAAGAAATGACATTTCACACAAAACTAATCCCGTCATTTTGATTATATCTGAGCTAAAAATAAAAAAAATAAATAAAAATAAACCAATAATAAAAAATAATTGTCTGATCTTGATTGGAGTGTTAAAATATACAATCTTGGTGAATTAATATTGGCTAGAGTAAATATGCAAATAAATAACACTAATTTTTACGACATTTGCCTGGAAATAACTAGTTAAGCATGCCACCCAGGAGTTGAACCACTATACATCCCTTTTATTGGAGGGAGCAGTGGGCTAGCATTATGGCCAGTTTGTTTATTTTTTGTGTTTGAAGGATGAGGAAGCCAAACCGAGTTAGGTGACATCTTTAGATATGTAGAGTCACTGTCAGTATGAATCTTGGATCGAACGGGATTTCTCAGCCAGAAGGTATTTCAAATTTAGCCCCACCTGTTAAGTTATTGGATGTTTCTGTCAGAATGTGTCGACAAATGACACACATATTGTTGTCCTGAGTCAATGCACATGGTATACTCATACGCATATCCGACTGGGTATTATAATTGGTATCTTGGATTTCGTATATTTCTATCCCAGGTACATTTTGTTGGCTGTATCACTATAATAATAATAATAATATTAATAATAATAATAATAATAATAATAATAATAATAATAATAATAATAATAATATAAACATTGAAGTCATTACAGGAAGCTCATGCCTTAAAGAATACAATTATACACACAATTACAACTCACTGATTATAAAGAACGTTATCTATGTAAAATGTGTTTGATCTTAGTTTGTTTTTGTTTTTTTTCTGTTATACTTTTTACAAAAATGATCAGTTGAAAATATATGAAGCCATTTATGACCGTAGGTATCATGTTGGGACCCGGGAGGAAATGTATATACAACATAAATCAAAGGAAATATTATTATTATTATTATTTACGGAGATAGGACCTGTTACAATTCTATGGGATTACACAATACACACTGACAGAACAATCAAGGCCAACCGGCCAGATATTGTTATTAAAGACCACAAACAAAAACGGCGCCTCCTTATTGATATGGCAGTCCCTGCTGACTGCAATGTATCTTTGAAGATATTCAAAAAGTTGTCAAAGTACAAGGTCCTTGAAATAGAAATCACGAAAATGTGGCATATGGGAACATCAACAATCCCTGTTGTAGTTGGAGCCCTAGGACTGGCTGGAAAAGATTGCAGTAGACTAATTGAAGGATTCCTGAAGTCCATGCCTCAAGGAGATACAAAAATTGTTCTGACAAGTACAGCCCACACCTTACGAAGGGCTTTATCTATGTAATTTAATTTTAATTTTTTTTTGTTTGTCAGTGGAAAGTGTCATGACGCCATTTCTAACCTTAGGTCCAAGGGCGGGACACGGAAAGAAATGTGTAAACGCCAGAAATCAAAGAAAATAATAATAATAATAATAATAATAATAATAAAATGTGGCATATGGAAACATCAATAATCCCTGTTGTAGTTAGAGCCCTAGGACTGGTTGGAAAAGATTGCAGTAGACTAATTGAAGGGATTCCTGGAAATCCATGCCTCAAAGAGATACAAAAAACTGTTCTGACAAGTACAGCCCACACTTTACGAAGAGCTTTATCTATGTAATTTTATTTTATTTTATTTATTTATTTATTTATTTTTTTGTCAGTGGAATGTGTCATGATGCCATTTCTAACCTTAGGTCTATGAGCGGGACACGGAAAGAAATGTGTAAACGCCAGAAATCAAAGAAAATAAAAATAATAATAATAATAATATCACCAACGCCATCAGGAACAGTGCCACCACCCCCAGCAATAACAACAATTCATAGTAATATGCAACTGACAGCGGGATGTAACATATTTTTCGTGTTTTTATTTATCATCTGTGAAAACCAACCAGCTAATTTCATATGCCATTTCGTTTCAGATTGGTTTTCCTAACTTCTTCTTTTTCCCTGTTTCCCGCGTTAACTTCTTACTCTCAGCTAGCCCTCGTTCTCTTTCCGGTATGTTCTGACATCCATTCACTCAAACACATGACAAGTATTTCCCTGTTTCCTTGAACTGTGACTGTTATATATTCTAACTTTTAATACTGGGGTGAAAACTCAATTAATGCAAATATTATTAATAATAATAATGTGGATCAACAGAGAATACATCAGTGCCTGTGGAGCACCGGGTTGAGAGCTGAGGCCTAAATATTACAGCTCAGTACCAAAGCCTCTGAACATAGCATATACTAAGAAAGGTGCTATCAATTCAGTAACAATTCTCCTATGGGGCATAAGAACCATAGTTTGGACCCGGCTCTTTAGGATACAAATCAGGAAGCATAGCATACACAAAGGATACTACTAATACTGCTACTACTACTACTACTACTACTACTACTAATAATAATAATAATAATAATAATAATAATAATAAGAGCGCACCTTGATAGGGTGTTGAATAAGAGGAAAATGCCATTGAAACATTCTCGAGAATCGTAAAATCATGGAACTGGAAACTACAATATCGTGACAATCTAAACAACCATACTACATAAAATAGCAAGAATACTGTCGAAAATTCTGGAAAATTGAGTATGGCACCTGCCAGTTGAACAGTGTCTCCCATCTGTTCCTATGGTGTAAATGGTTAAGTTTATAGAATGTAGATTAAAACAATTACTAGTCTTTGTGCTTAAAGCCTTTGCATGTTTTGGCCTCCTCGCCTATTCTTCACTAATTTGGAGAGCCACAACCGGTTTACTCTCCGACAGTAACATATATACTTACCCATACAGACCCTTATGGCAATGACTGCTGGACAATCCCCTCAAAGATGTAAAAGAAACTTGAAGCAATAGTAATATGGTTATACAGAAGGATGCTGAGGATACAATGAACCGAGCATGTGAAAAATGACGAGGTTTTTGGAGGAAGCAGAAACAAATATGAAACATCTAAATAATATCAGGAAGAGAGAGTTGAAATTTCTGGGGCGCATCATCAGAAAGGAGGGTATGGGAAATCTGATAGGCACATGACAGATTGAGGGAAAACGGGACAAAGGAAAACGGTGCATAACATACTTGATGGGCTTGAGTAAATGCATGCCGGAAGAAATAGCAAAAAGACAAAATATAGCAATAGCTACAAGGTCCATGATCCCCTACGTCCTGAAGGGACACGGCACATAAAAAAGAAGATGCCTTCTCTTCAATTCTCCCCCGGACTTTAACAGCAAACGAGCAACAGGCAAATATCATGATCGGGATTAAGACTGAATGACAAAATATTCCCCACGCAGCAGACTTTAAAAAAGTGTAAAAAAAGTCTGATCTTTTATAGAGCTCCAATGGGTCAGCTTATTCCAGTTAGAAGAGTGACATCTCAATTAAAACTAGTCCCTAAATTGTGGGTTGAGTTTTGTGAACTCGATCCCTGGGATGGGCAGTACATGTGGTAGAAAACCTTTCGACCACATGCAAGTAGAACAAACTTTTATTTGTTAAATTTCAACAGAAATCAGATCTGGTGAATGTCTACGTGACAGCAATCCTCTTTCTGTGCAATATTTAGTTGATTTTAGTAATGTTGTTTTTGAATTGTATCAGCTTTTTTTAATCCTTCATATATTCGCAAGTATACTTTGGAATGGTTCCAAGTGATTGATTGATTTCTTTGTTTAACGGCATATCAACTACTTATGGGTCATTTAATGCCGAAAATTAATATTACTGGGAGCTTTGAAGTAATAAATATATATGTTATTCTGATTTCACAAGTGAATACATGGTAGATGATACACAGATTTTGTGGTCGAAATAAGGATAGTGATATGTGTGTTCTATTTTGTAATTATAGTTGAGAATATAGTTTGATTTATTGAAGAAATTGTAGGAAATATCAAGAAAGATTTCTTTCATGTTGTTTCTTTAGTTGAATTTGTTTAGTGGCATATCAACTTCTATGGGGTATTTAATGATGAAATATAAATATTCCCAGAGCATAATGAATAAAAAGAAGAGCCTTGATTGCACATATCCTGAAGATACATTACACATAAAGTTGGTAGAAGACTGCGAAATATATACAAAAATATACATCAATACATTCCTCATAACGAAAAATGCAAAAGTTTAGGAATTTAACATAGATACACAGGGATATTATGGGATATTATATTTGAGTGTTGGGTACGCTGCTTCGTGAAAATAATTTACAGTATAACCGCAAATCGCGAAAACGAAATCCCAGAACAAAGCAAATGACACTTTTGAATCATATGTGGTTTTGAACGTTTTAACGAATTGTCACATTCGCCGATTTTCTCAATGGAATTAGGCAATATTCAGAAATTCCATTATCCAGGTCAAAAAGCAAAGTTTGAATAAAATTTTATCCATTTCCCGTACTATCATAGACTTAAGCAAATAGGAACTAACAGTTGTTACCCAAGTACAATAATTGTGTTATACTATATTATCATTTGATACTGTAAGCATTTGCACAAATATTATAATATAATAATATTGTTAGCATTTGGAATATATAAGAAATAATTATTAATCTGTGAAGATATGCAGCAGAAATGGTAACAATCCTTTCTCCTACATATCTTCACATTATTCATAAACATCCAGTTTCTTTCTTCAGATACTGTTGTGGGGCTATCCCCTTTTTATATAAGATGGACTCATCTAAAGTGTACTTATACTGACAGAGAGAATACCTGCTGTTGGAATACGTTGAGATACAGTCTCTGAATGTGTGCGACATCTGCCGAACTCTCTGTTTTGGCAGAGAGGAACCAGGACGAAGCTTTGGCGAAGAGCAAAGTTTCTTCCGGGGAGGTAGACATTTCCCGAACCCGATTATGCGGTTTCGAAGGAGATATTTTCTGGCTGAGCCTACGGGCTCGGAGAAACCCACTTTAAACTCGGCCTTGTGCCACATATTTTCCTCGTGGGTGGACTGTTAAATATCGAGATACGTGGAGATATGTTGAGATACGTGGAGATACGTTGAGATACGTTGAGACAGGTTGAGAGATACGGAGACAGGCACGGGGTGTTCTCAGAGGGTTATATAAGAGTCCAGAGCGTGAGAGATGATCACGGCTTTACTTACAGAGACTGGTACATATACTTTCTACTAACCCGCATTCCTGGACTACTAATCTCCACTTCAAGTCTGTATTCTTACGTTTAATATACTTATTTTCCTATCTCACTTACTGGCGTTTTTTATTTATTTGTGCAGGATTCCATTCAAGGAATCCATAACAGATACCCTCCAAATAACTAGGTTCATACTGCTACTGTACTTTTTGCTTATTTTCACATATAAGAATATTTTAATTTTTTTCCTTTTTTGGTTTTCTTGCTGTGAATTTGCAAGATTTTCTGATCATCCTTTTATTTCCGTTCCTTATTCTCTTCCTATTATAGCTTAGTAAAATGCTGGTTATTTTAAAAATCCTACGCATTCTAGCCTAAAATGGACACTAAATATGTACATATTGATTCGGGAATGCTTACCAAAATTATTCTCGCAGACCGTTTCCGCTGTTGGAATTTATATACTCATATGGTACACACCAGTTTCAGTCTTGGCGCATACGAAGCTATATTTAATACATTTCCAAAATACGCGCGAACCGTTTCATCGATTATATAAGTTAACTTTCAGCATCTGTGCACAAAATAGTGATGAATTAGAGAGAAACCAATCTAGACCATGCAGCGAGAAACCACATGATATGCCATGTAACAATCTAGTCAATATATGAACTAATAATTGCGTAAATTGACAACTCAATTTACACAATGAACAAGACTTTTCAAAAGGAAAACATTTAGCCTAAGTAAAGTAATAATCCCAAATAAAATATCAAAAGAAGCGCTCGAGATTCGAACAGATTATATAAATGTAACTGTAGCAGTTGCAATATCTTCAACATTGAAGTTGACTCTGTTTTTTCCAAAATCAATTTCCTGCTTTAATAAAATGTATGAAAAGATATTCAATGCATTATATATATATATATATATATATATATATATAAATATATATTGCGTTAAATAAACTTTCATACATTTCATATATTTATATATATATATCAGATTAAAATAGGTAAATTACATAATTATTTATGTGTGTGTGTTTGTATTTGTGTTTGTGTGTGTGTTTGTATTTGTGTTTGTGTGTGTGTGTGTGCGTTTTATCTGCTTTCGTTTAATGGCAGCAGACAGAAAATGCATGTAATACTGAAAATTTATTATACGCCTATACTGTGATTGACATTGTCATGAATGCGTTTATATTAAAAAAGATAGTTACTCCTGAAACTTATTAAATGTATTTCTATTCAAACAGTAAAAATATAATGTGCAATCATCAATTTCCCTGCTGGTAATATCAGAAATGTTTAGTTCGTTCAGGAAGAAATGATTAATACTAAGTAAAGCTGTCGCTGTAGAATTGATAATGATTTTTGGAATTGATTGGAAATACCGTTGCTCTTTCTCCGTATATTGAGATCAAAAGCATCTGAGTGCCAATAATATTGTTCTGTTTTTTTTTTTTTGTTGTTGTTTTTGTGTGTGTGTGTGTGTGTGTGTGTTGCTATCTATCAGGGTAAAAATAACGTTAAACACTGGATATGTTAGGTGTTTATCATTTTATACAAAATAATATATCATAGCTTGGTAAAGAAAGGAATGGCAATAAATATAGTTGGCATTTACTGCGTACGGAACAACAGTTTCTTCATTTATGTACCGTTTCTCTTCAACATGTGGCCGACTATGTCTCTTCGTAACTCCCCATCTATTGTAGTTCTTTGATATATGTCTCCTACTTATTCCTTTTCAATCACTGTTCTGCTTTCCATAAGAAACAATTAGGTTTGACCATCTTAGATTTTAAATATCCAATGAGAGTCCATTCATCCAACCCTCTTTAGTCATGATGAAGCGAAGACATTTCAATTGCAACGATATATTTCTAATTACGTGTGTTCGTTTTTTATCATTTTCCGTAAAATCTCTTTGCTCACATATTTTGCCCATGTTATTCACAACATCCTTCTGCATAACTATATTTCTCTTGCTTCAAGTCAATACATCAGGATGGAAGCCGTAGAGAATTAACATTCATGTAGCAGGGCTGATATTAAATAACAGTTCAAATATTTATTCTTTCTAAAGAAATCCTCATCTATCATTAAACATTGTTTAGTTTTCTGAAGAGAACGTCCACTATTTTTGTGGCCCGTGGAGAGCATTTGTCCTTGAACTTGTTGATTGACATCGCGAAGCAAAGTCGTAGTGGAATTAAAGTCTTCACACAGAAAACAGAGTGAGA
The DNA here is from genome assembly GCA_903632075.3 of Acanthosepion pharaonis. Classification (NCBI taxonomy): domain Eukaryota; kingdom Metazoa; phylum Mollusca; class Cephalopoda; order Sepiida; family Sepiidae; genus Acanthosepion; species Acanthosepion pharaonis. The sequence continues at coordinate 4,586,386 of CAHIKZ030004213.1, forward strand.
GGTATCCTGGGTATGAATACATTCTCTCTCATACAATATCCTGTGAGAATAGTAGCCATAACAACATGTGGCAGCAGGTTCTTAAACACAAGGCTGGTTCCATTGCGGAGCGCTGGCAATTCCAGGTTTCTCAGCAACATTATTGGTGCTACCATTTTGAGGCACAATGCATGGCACGGCAGTCCATACGTTTTCAATGTGTTTATAAACTCTCCTGGATAGTGAAGTACTTCTTGTGGATCGGCAATGGTGTCAATTGATTTGTAGGTTTGAAGGCTTCTCGGTAGGGTTTCAGCAGTTTTTCATTCATTTTGGCAGTTTTTTTTCGGAACTAATATTGCCCTCTCGCACAACCAACTGTGATTACCAAAAACTGTTAGCCAGATCTCGAAAGACAGGAGCGCTGAGGACGTGAACAGTATTTACAACTACGCATAATTGTGAAACTGAGATCTCTTCAGCTTCATCCGATGGTACTTGCCGTTACCGACTGCTAGAATGTTCTTTGAAAATTGCGCTGACTTTTGGTCCCCGAACAATTCAGCATTCATATTGGTTTTAAGAAGCCAAAATATTACATGTTGCCAGAAAGGTGATGACTTTATACATGTTTTCACCGCGCCCGCTCTTGTACCATTAGGAACAAGGGGGTAGATTTTGTCTGAAATCAATTGATTGAATGACATGTACTCCTAGAGTGTTCCTTTGTGCACTCATCCCACACAATGAGCTAACACATTTTCAGGACGTCAGCTTTATCCTAACTCTTGCTGATGTTGCATGTCGCTGAATCAGACGAAGTAAAATTTATTGGTTGCTTAAATGCGGAGCTATGTCCTACTGCCGAACTGAATTCTTGCTGTATTGCCAGAGGATGACACAGACAAGGCGATCCCCCTTCTTTTGCCGTACTTTTACGAAGAGTTGATTCGAGGCGAATGTTTTATCTGTTCCTCCAGATACATCCAAGAAGAAAAAAAAAAGCTTCCCGAAAGCTGACCGTGTCGAAAATGCTATTGTAAGCCAACTGCTGGTCCTTAAATAATTTTGGCCTGTTTTCGCTGACATACTGTTCAAGAGTGTCGAAATCGTAGGAAGGTTCCTCGATGACACCTGTTAGAAGAGTATTTACTCTCGTTCGGCGAAGTTGGGGCAGACCGTCATTTTTACGATTAATTTCCGCACATAGAAATGATCCTATCTTTCATGTCAATAAACGCACTGTTTATAAATTCGTCACAGAATCCTGCGTCAAAGCCATAAAACATTAGTTGCCAATGGTATTCGAAGTCTTCAGAAAGGTCCTGTTTGTTTTTCTCCCAGAAAGACAGAATCACAGAGCTCACACATTAAAGAGTTGTCGGAGACTTCTTGCTGCTCACAGTGCACTAGCCTCTGCGACAGTTGCATCCCACTTAACGCAATCTTCCAGTAGCCCATGTTTGAATCAGCCCTCGGGGTACGTGCTGCAAACGTGCCCATTAAAACTTTGGACCTCTTGTAATAAAAAACCGAAGACAAAAGCACTCCTGTCGGCTGTGGTGGACTCTACATATTCTTCTAAGGCAATAGACATACTTGATGCTTTGATGTCCACCAACAGTTTATCCTAACTTTCTTCTTGTCCATCGTGTTGTCTTTCCAAGTATAGTATCATGGTACTTGTGGGTAAAGAAAGGTCTGAACCAATGAAATTATGCCAGAAAATTGACTGGGTAATTAGTAGTGTTCATGTGAACAGGTCAAAAGTCATGTTCGCAGTTCACTTATCATTGTCATGTCATAGACATAAATGTGGTAATTGATTAAACACTAAGGACATGATATAAGCAGACGTTCAGACGAATTAAGGGGATAAAAGGGACATTATTAGTGTTTAAAGCACTGGCCAAGGCTTGTGATTGCAGTCATCCCCTTATTATCAGATAATGCCCAAAATGTATTAATGATTATGGTGGGGATAATGAGTGGTAAAAATGGTGGAAAAGAAAGTGAATAAACACTAAAGACGTGGTTAAAGCGGTAGTTTACACCTGAAAGTGGAGGCGCATTATTAATCACATATCAAAAGTCATGCTCGCAGTTCACCCCGTGTTATCATATCATGGGAGAAGTAAAGTTTAATCAGTTTAATTAAGTAGCAGAAGTTTAATCAGTTTAATAAAAAAATAGCTAATTTAAAGCGAATAAACTTGACAAAACATTAGTTTAAAGCAATCCCTTAAGCATGGGTAATATTCTTGCTAACTTTGGAGCGAAGTAAACTTTAATCAGTTTAATCAAATAACAGATGTTTAATCAGTTAAATCAAATAAATCGCAAATTTAAAGCGAAATAACTTGATACAAACTAAGTTTGAAATATTCCTTGCAGCATAAGTAACGTTTATGTAAAATTTGGAGCGAATAGATGAGAATGTGCGGAAATTAATGTAGAAAAACGAAAATTTACGCAGTTATTCGCGGATTTTTCGCGAGTCACGTGAATGATCTTAAAAATATTAATCAAAACAATTGTTGTACCATAAGTCATGATCGTATCAAATTTGGAGAAATCGCTTGAAAAATCAGGGAATTGTAGGAAAAAAAAATGATTTTCTAAAAAGTGTTTCGTGCTTTTACGTTATACCTGGTGGGTCGGGAATAATGACTGTAGTTTTGACCACGTTAGAGCATAGGCTCTCGGTGTGTTAGATTTGAGCGAGATCGGTTGAAAAATGTAGAAATGTAAAACGAACATACACACACACATACACACACATACATACACACACACGCGCGCGCTCGCACAAACACACACACATATATATATATATATATATATATATATATATAGTCAACAGAAGTTCTATATCAAATACAACAGTTAATCTACTTACACATACCTCATATATATATATATATACAATAACTCGTTTAACAATCATTAGACATTTTAGAATTTCGTAAGGTCGAAGAAGTTCACATTTTCATTACGTATGTTATTAAATACAACAGTCAATCTACTTACACGGAGTCATACAAATTTCTACTCAGCCGCCTTGTACGCTGTACCTTTTAAAATATAATATAGATAGATAAACATAATGAGATAGATAAACATAATTAGATAGATAGATAGATAGATAGATAGATAGATAGATAGATAGATAGATAGATAGATAGATAGATAGATAGATAGATAGATAGATAGATAGATGAATTACCATCAATACATGGAAAATATAGTGGTGCATTTTACCACTGCATCATCCGTCAATTGTTTTGAATTCAGAATTGTCCTTTCTCCAGATTTTCAGCCACTAGTTTAGAGATGACTTTCTATCCGTCTATTAAACTCATGTCTAAGGGTTGAATTGTATTCTTGCTTTTCCTAATGATATTAGTACCAAATGAACGCAACAGATCGTGAAATCGGCACGTTTTTTTTTCGAATTTCTGCCTGTATAACCGTTACCCAAAACAAACATGAATAATAACTCTCTTTTTTAAAATCCTTACACTAGTTAATGCACAGCAACATATATGCGTTTCACCTCTAGTTCCAAGAATAATGAAGCTACAATAATACCTAAGCATTGTTCATGTAGTACTTACAATAGTTATGGTACAACAAAACGTAGGCTTTGTGCATCTATTGCCAAGGATATTTAGGTTACAGAAAAGCCTATATTTTTCATCAACAGCGTAATGGTGTAAAGTAGTCGATAATGATGTTATTAATCCAACAATATAGAGTAAATGTGTCCGATCAATTGAGCATCCATATCTCCGCATAATGACACAAATTACTTGATGATTAAGTCCGAAATTCTTTCATTAGGCCAATGTCCAATGAACGAACGCAATTATTTCCCTGGCCCGAATGGGACATTTACGTTTGTACATTAGCGCCTTTTGTGTTCAAGGCGGTTCCATGTTATTGTCGGCTTAATTAATGAGAATTGCCAGAATGATTTCTCTGATGAAAGTACATGAGGGTTCACGCAAGCAATTTGATATCCGTCGAAAACGTCAGTTCACATTGTAATGAAGTTTGAAACTCTATTCGCATAAATATACGATTTTTTTTATATATAAATAGATATTGTTATCATTTTATGGAATATCACCGTTCGAAATAAAAAGAAAAAAAAACTTAACAAATCTCTGTGTTTATTTCTCCCCTGGATGTAAAATAAATAACAAATCAGAATTCGCAATAAGTAACTTCTACAGAAAGAACCTGATTCATGTCATGCATTATTCATTACAAGATTCTTACTTTGGCATCAGGGTTTAAATGACTAGATGCAACCGTAATTTCTATGATAACAGTTTTTTCTATCGCAGTTCTCGCGTTTGGAAGACTGTTCCTGCTTCTTGCTTCTCAGTTATTTGATGTTCGAACATTTAAATGAAATGTTGTTATCGGGTGTCTTCTTAATTCTTGTTCTGTTATTGTCTTCTCTCCTTAATTGTTTTTTCTTTTTTTTTCTTTTTTTTTATATTCTCTAACATTCAGTAATCCCTTGCGTCTTAGTGTGTTTATTGCCTTCCCTGTGCAGAAATGAGTAAAACAAAAACAAAAGAAAGTCAAATCAACCCAATAATGGAATATTGCTAACAGGAGCGCACCAGACCTCATTTTTCCACATTGAAACATTTCAAAATATTTTACATTGCCTTATTTTACATTCTGCAGTCGCTTTCCCACAGTCACAAACCAAAATGCCCAGAGGAATTTCGTCCATTAGCACCATTTGCTCAAAAAATTTACAAGGATGAAATATTAATTTAAAATTTAAAGGGGTTTAAAAAGCGGTTCTAAAATGAATTTAAAATATATAGATGAAATGATGTAAGAGATTAATGGTAAGAGAGTTAGAGATATATTAATTATTAGGAGAAAGTTTGTAATTTATAATTAATATAATGTAAAGAGGTTATAGAGGCGGCGAGAATATAAAGATATAGAAATTAGAATTAGTTATACTTTCGATAGTTGAAGACATAGAGGGGAGTGATAGAAATATAGGAGCTAATTAAGCAAAACTAGTACTGAAAATTTGAGTTTGCTTTTATATCTACATTTTAACACGAATTCATTTCTCTAATTCAATAGTTGGCTTTGATTATTGCACTTTATTATTCTAATAATGTCTATTTGGAGTATGTGCTGAACCTATTATTTTCTAATATATATATATATATATATATATATATATATGTGTGTGTGTGTGTGTGTGTGTATATATATATATATATATATATATATATATATATATATATATATATATATATGGGATAGAGTGTACGTATAAATATAAATGTGGACATTGATGACAATACTGAGAGACGACATTCTGTTTCATGCTAGCATGAAACCATATATTTATACATTGGCTGTATACCTGATACTGAACAATTTAACACATAAATACTGCATACCTTAAAAATATATTTTATCATATATATATATATATATATATATATATATATATATATATATATATATATATGAATGTGAATTGTCTGTATTTTATGATTAAGCAATTGTTTTCTCTTTTAACAATTTCTCTTTTCTTTTTTTTCATGTATTTCCTGAATTAACAGGTAAGTGTCGCTTTGTTTCTATATATGTTTCACTAACAAATTCTCAGTGTTTTCGTTTGAGTCTTACATTGTAACATGCAAATTCAGACCAAAATTCATAGGAAATTCTTGTAAAATTACCTTTACAAGAGCATTCAAATCAAATATTACAACAGTTAGAGAAGCACACGTGTATTTTCTGGCATGTATGTTACGACATTGATCAAGAAAACAATGTATACATATATATATATATATATATATATATAAGAAAATTGTGATATTGGTAAAAATGTTCAAATGAAGATTCTTACACTCGTAACTCGTAGAACGGTTTATAGGCGGTCGTTTTTTTACAGACAACCCAAAAGATTGGTATATTGTAAGGCTAGTTGGATTAGACCGCATGCTTAATAACAAATGGATCCAATTAAGGCTAAAATACACCGGCAGGATCACTTACTTACGTCAGGGATATAGACCCGTGCTCTAGACAATTTTTCAGTTATGCCACAATACCAATGTTGATATCAACCGTGATA
>CAHIKZ030004213.1:4597500-4605000 GCA_903632075.3 Acanthosepion pharaonis
TTCTGCATAACTGCGCACTTATAGATAGATAGATAGATAGATCAGGAGACAGTTGACATTTTTGAAGACATAACGAAGGAAGAAGGTTTGGGAAATTTGACACCCACATGTTATACTCAATGCAAGATAGACAGAGGGAATCAGTGACCAATCTAACAAACTTGTTTAAAAGTATGGCAGAAAGAGGAATAGAAGAGATTGTAAAAGGAAGTCTTATATTTACTCATTTAGTCAGATTTACTTCAAGTCGAGATTGTTTCTAATTTACAGACTTTAGTAAAAATATTACTCACATATACATCCTAGAAATGATTTCTACATAATGGTAGGATATTAACTCGATGAAAACACAATTGTCTGTTGCTTAAGCTTAGTGACATCACACAGCTGACAGTTTATGATGTGGGATGTAATTCTGTCATACTCTGAAGCTAATGATTGACCATTTTTGGAGGTATTTCTTGGTGGTGTACGTGGGAAGTATTTCTGCTGCACACTTTGTATAATATATAAAAAATATCAATAAGAGCTAAAAATGATAGGCAGTAATGGAAAGCCATGAAGCCTCAACTTTCGAAGGCACATTGCATATAACATAAGAAGTATATAAGATAAATGGACGAAAATCAGGTGTAACTGTTATTACATTTCTCAGAACTAAAATCGGAGGCTGATCCCAATTAATTCGATGATACTAGCACCATCTTTAGTCGTTTATTATAACATAAAACGTATTTATTGTAATACATCGAATGCTTTTATTAACATTTTTCCTTAAATTCTATCTAAATAGTTTTCAAATCTTTATGCGTATAAAGAAGGTTGTTTCTTTTACGCAATTGCAACTTATTAACCGGAAAATCGAAAACCGACATATAGGCTTGTATTTATATATTTAATTTCATATTTGGTGCCTCTGTTGCTGTTGGAGTAAAAAGCAGAGGTGGCGGATTGGGTATTAGAAATAAACATGAATTCAAATTTATTCAAATGTAATTCTTACGATGTTGCTACCTGTAACTCATGATGTTTCACGTTTGGAAACTCTTCGGCAAATATCAAGCAAACGGCAAATAATTTACCAGAAAAGAACGCATTTCATCCAATTGCCTGATAAAAAATTTTCTAAAGATGTTAAATCTGAAATAAACGTATAAGAATTTTTATTTTCAAAATCCCACCCAAGTCATTATAGTGTGTATTCTTTAAAATAAATCATTAACAAGTATTAATAATTTGTCCACATACTTTATGCTGTGATCTCTTTGTTTTCCATTTGTTTTTGTTTTTGTGCTTGATTTTGGTTGTTGTTGTTGCATTTTTTTGTATAACATATTTGACACTCTAATATTAGGTTGGTGCCAAAATAATGACGTAAGAATGTCGTTTTTTGACGTTAAAATACGTCAAAAAACGACATTATTACGTCATTATTTTGGCACCAACCTAATATGTATTTTATACTGATTATTCGTTCTCATATTTATCTTTATATTTCTTGTATTTTCTTACTTGTCCTTGATGACGAGCCGTCTTAACAAGACGACGGTATATCTACTGGCGTTCTGAATTATAGGTTTTTCAATTACGATTGAAAATCCGATAATTTATTCTATTTTAGCTCACCACCATCTATTTTGATCATCTCCACACGTGATTGATATATCAGAGAGCTATGACCTGTCTTAATAATTTAATTATTTTCCATTTTGTTTCAGTGAATGCGTGCCTGGTGTATGTGTTTCTGTGTGCCTTTTTTCTGAAATCTGTTAAACTGCAACATCATCTATTTCAAGATTTCCTATAAATTGCTACCAATCTTTTTACGAATATCAATTCGCGCGCTAAAGATGTTACTTCGCAATGATACGTTAGTTCATTCTATATTTTATGCATAGAGAAAAGAAATTCCGTTCTTCTCCTTCAAACAAATTGAATATCCTCTGACACTGTGGAAAAACAATTTCTAATATTATCTTTTTTCAATACTCAGGCCCCAACATTTGACATTAGCAATTTGAACGGTATCTATTACGAATCATCAATCGAATAACTAAGACATCCGTCATCGAAGTTGATTCTAATATCTTTCTGAATACGAATGTTAATCGATTTTAGTCATTCTGTTTTTTTTGTTAAATTACGGTGCCAGGCTAGACATTTTTGTATTAACAAAAGAATTTTAACAGAGTTTCTTAATAAGATGAAAGCAAATGCCAAGTATATATAAGAAATATATTTCATAAAACTTAATATCAAATATATATTAGAAAAAAAATCTCGTCTTGAGAGAAAATCTGATCAAATAAGTAAATATACGATGTCAGTTGAAGTGTTTCTTCGTTTCATCAAGCACTATTAAGCATTATTTCGCTTAGCCCCACAAAAAATGTGTATTAAATATTCCGACACGATACATAGGAATTAGATATGACCATATACTACGAGGTTAATAGCGAGTCGATGATTTTATTTGATCTCTCTGAATGACGCCTGCTTCGCCTCGGATCAAGCATTGTAAGAACTCTATAAAAAGTCTTTATATTACATCGGTATATTTAATTATGCACGTGTGAAACAATATATGTTTTTTTTAAAATGTATCACTCTGTATGTGACTTCATTTTTTGTACAAAAAGTAATACTGCCACTGAAGATGACTGCGATCCGTGAAAAATAGTGCGTTTGAATTATAATAGTTGTTTTGTCATATACTGCTATAGCAAGAGAAAACAGATTCGAATGAAATCACTATCTATAAAAGGCAGGATGTCTGTGTGTGTTTGTGTGTGTGTGTGTGTGTGTGTGTGTGGAACGAATGCATGGCCGCAATTTTCGATGGATTTGCACCAAAATTTACATCCGCAGGCTCCAAGTTAGCGGGAAGGCCAAGACCCACTTTGCATTTCCTAACTCCTATCGATAGTGGAAATAATCGATTTTTTCATTCTTCTACGGCAGTTTTCATGTAGTTTGCGGCCATTTTGTACTGGCCAGAGTGTGAGCCAATAGCTGGCTGCCACGAATAGGCAGGAAGATTCTATTGGCCAGCGTGAGAGCCAACAGCAGACTGACACGAATATTAACTAGCATGCAAAAAAAATCGATAGCTGCATTCGTCACAAGTGGGAAAAATTTAAATCTGCATGGCACTTTACTCCAATTGGCTCATTCGCTTGCTTAAACTCAACATTGATTCTGATTCCGCAGAACTGGGTTGGGTTTGAAAAGTATTTGTAGTTAACATTCTTTTTTCATTCGGTTTTTCCAGTTACGAGTTATTTTTTAAAGCTGATCGTTTTGTGTTCATTTTGTTTAGTTTACTTTTTTCGTAACAGATTTAATGTTTAGTATAGAGCTGAGAAAAAAATTGGCAGTGTGAGATAGGCAAGAAGTAAGACATGTAGCAACATCAAAAAGGACAAAAATATTTCAAGTCAAGTGATAGCGATTGCTGTATGAGTCGTACGATTTTTGAATCAAGCACGGGCAACTCCGGGCCATGCTGTTAGTTAAAAATAAATAATACTGCATTGAGAGGCATTGAAAAATAATGCAATAGAAAGGGAAACAATATTGATAATGCAGATTACTAAAAGTTAATTTGAAATTTTTTCCCAATTACCTTAGAATCATCAGAAAATAAAATACGACATGAAGAAAATGTACGCTAGAGAGAAGACGCAGGATTGCGTTAAGCGTCTGGAGGCTTTGTGTATTCTTTCATTGTATCGTTATAGTAATTAAATTAGAATTAAATTTAATTAATTTTAAATTTTGTTTCAAGCAATTAATTGTTTTATAACTATGTTTGTATATGCTGGTTTAAATTTAATGTTATATCAAATGCTTATTGATTTTTAAGCGTTTTCTAAGCAGTTATTACAATGTATTTCGATATGCAGATGATACAGTACTGATGGCAGACACGGAAAAGAAATTACAAAATTTCCTACAGCGGGTAGCGTAGGAGAATATGAAGAAGAGACCAAGCATGAACTACGAGAAGACGGAATTCGTGGTCATCAGTAAAAGGATGAGCCCGAAATGCGATTTGCAGGTCGGGAACACGCGCAAGTCTAAAAAACTGGAAGCGTTGTTACAAAGGGCGGTAAATGGAAAATTGAGATCCGTAGACGTATTGGGATGGCCAAGGACGCATTGCAAATGCTGGGCAGATTATTGAGAGACAAGAGCATTTCTTTGGTAACGAAGAAAAGAACACTAAGTTGTTATATGACATATCTCCTTTACGGCAGCGAATGTTTGACGATTTCCTCAAAGACGAAGAAATGACTCGACGCGACGGAGGTTCTACAGGAGGATGCAAAGGATATCATGGACGGTGTTTGTGAGCAACGCTGAGATTTTAGAGAGGTTAAAAACAAGGAGTAGGCTTATACTTGATATCAGTAAGTGTTCCTGGGAGAGATAATGAGGAAGGAAGGTCAGGTGAATCTGATACTAACGGCTCGACTAGAGGGAAAGGTAAAACAACGCATAACATACCTAGCGGCCTTCAGCAAGTGGATGACAGAATGTGGTTTGGGGGAGGGGGCAGGGAAGGAACTTTTTAAGAGCTGCAGAAGATAGAGGGATGTGTGAGAACAATGATCGTCTAGTTCTTGAAAGAACATGGCACATAGAGAGACTGAGGTAAATCAATACCATTTGGTCCATGGATGTATATTAGTAGTGAAAAACTATTAGCAGTTTAGAATATGAAAATTTACTTACAAAGCCCCATTGAATTCCTATGCGTAATGTATTTTAAAACACATATCTATGAACATATACATAAATGGATGTATGCATACACACGCACAATTTAAACTATTGATATAATTCTTAAGTCTGTATGTAAAAAATAATTCAATTCCGCTTCCATCCATCAAAAACAATATTCTCAAAAAGTTATTGCATGTCTGCACAAATAAAGTCCGCTTATACGACCGTAACAGCAACATTTACACTCAAACTAATGGAGAAAATATGGGAAATCCTCTCTATTACATGTCATATATAGAAACATGATTTTTTTAAATGTTACTAAACAGGAAATATTTGTCCGCTATGTAGATGGTATTTTTATTTTAGCTAAGAAGAAAAAAAAAATCTCAAAATTACATTCGAAAAAATTCCGTCCTGAACTTTACTGATGAACTTAGCCAAAAAAATAAAGTCCCATTCTTGGATATTCTTGTGGCGTTTAGTAATGCATTCTCTATATTATTATATAAAAAACAACACAAGTAAAAACTCTTGCCATCTTAAATTTACTAGTTAATGTTCTCTCAGATATAAAAGCGGTGTTGTTAAAAATTTTCATTATGAGACCGCAAATAGAATTCATCGACTCGTCCGTTTTTCATTAAAGCACTTAATAATGTGAAACAAACGAATGTTAACGGTTTTCCCAACCATCTTGCAGATTACCATATTAGACATTTTTTTAAGATGACCAATAGCAACATTGAACACAGAAGAAAACAATAACATTAACATTTTCTACAACAAAATGCATAGTAACTAAAGCAAGACGAACCTGCACTTAGAAATATTATAAAGAAATACATAACTCTAGTTGACAAAATCAAGAAAATTAAATCGATATTTTATTATAAAAAATAAAACTGATAAACTCATTGTCAAAAATAATAATTCACATGGAAGGTCCAAATTATAGAGAACCAATATTATTTACGAATTTACACGATCCTTAATGGACTGTTTTTGACCAATGCAAATTCTTAAATAACTGGACTGGATCTGGTAAAAAATGTTTACCAAGAAGACTCACGTTACATCTCTCTAACCAAAGCTCAATTACGTCCCAGTTAAATATACATGTGTCATAAGACTAAAATAATGGAAGCATTATTAATAAAGAAAAGAAAAGGCCAACACGCAATAATAACAACTATGAACACGGCCACAATGTTCTGACCGTGTTTGGAAAATAAAACATTCATATAACTCTAGATACATACTAAAGGAATCCATATATTCAGTTTTTTTTAATGTTTTTTTTTAAAGCATATCACCCTAAGCAGACAAGGGGTTACAGAGAGTGGGAGCGAAAGTAAAGTGATTGGAAACAAGGATGAAGGAAAGGACAGGGAGTAGATCAAGGCATCTGTAGATATCGATTGACATTACATTTCAATGGTTTGAGACTATAGTTGTCATGGAAACAAGTAATAAGAAGAGAAATTCCACAGACGGGAGGTGCGACACACGAAGCTATTGGTGTAAAAGACACGTCTACATTTAACCGTTTCGACAGTGAAAGATTGGGACCGAGCAGCAGGCTGGGAACAAGCGAAAGTAGTTCGTTGAAGCAATTACCTTGAAATTATTTGTAGAAAAGACAGAGGGAGGCAACGGCACGTCTGTGAGAGAGCGGCTGTAGACGAGACGCTAGATCAGGGCCAATCACATTACATATCCGTCCCTGGATTTTTCCAAGCAGTTTAAGACGAACATTAAGTCAAATAATCGACCTGAATTCCGTATCCTTGAAGCTTGTAAAGAAGGCCGGCATGCCAAACCCTATCAAACGTTTTAGAGATATCTAGAGCCACGGAACGAGCTTCTCCGTTACTGTGAAATGCTTGGTAAACAATTTTAGTTATAGCCGTGAGCACATCAGCAGTAGAACGGGCGAAGCGGAAACTATATTGCTTGTTAGGGAGCAGATCATGAGATATAAGTTGCTTAACCACTTCGGCGTTGATTAAAGCTTCAAAGACTTTGCCAAAGAATGGTAGGAGACTGATAGGACGGTAGTTAGATGGGACAGAAATGTCTCCAGAGTTCTTAAAGACTCGTACAATAGACGAGAACTTCCAAGAGTCTGTAAAGCAAGATTCATTGAGGCAATAGTTATATAATTTGGAGTTTAGAGGTGGAATAAAATTATTTCTTGCTAATGGCTAAACGTATAGCGGAAAACTCTTGAAAAACATTCGGAAAAATTATATATAATTTATGTCCTGAAAAGAAAAATGGTATACGAAATATAAGAGAAACTATATGAAAAACATTACCGACAGTAGGTTGTCAGTCGTTTTCAAGGAAATTGCAGAAAAGTGGGATTGCTTCCCAAGTGAGAACGTCCTGATGAAGTTGAAAAAATTGGCGTATTAGTGATAACTAAGTAATATTTAGTGAATAGTGGTCAGTATTAGAGATTGACTTCAGTAAATATAAAAGTGATATATATATATATATATATATATATATATATATATATATGAAGATAAATTTGGAAAAAACAAACAAAAATCCTTAAATGCAATTATGTTGTTTAAAATGAATGAAATGTCGACGTCTGACGTTTCGGTTTAACTAACCTTCTTCAGGACAATATTCATTAAAATACAATTCAGTTCAATTGTATTTTAATGAATATTGCCTCTATTTTCCAGATGATCAACAAATCTTAATTAAACTATACATTTATTAAGAAAAACCTTTATTAATTAATATGGTCAAAAG
>CAHIKZ030004213.1:4612500-4634785 GCA_903632075.3 Acanthosepion pharaonis
TCCCCACGTTTTTTTCTGCATTTCCTTTGTGATTTTGATCGATAATTTTTACAAAATATCATCGTCTTTTTCATTCTTCATCTCATATGATGTTGAGATAAGCTTGACGAATAAAATGTTTGATCATTGGTTTTCTTCTTCTTAAATGTTCAGTACGGTCGAACTCTGTTTTCATCAATGAATCTGTTTGACCACGGCTCAACTGTATCACTTTGGTTATTTCGACCTTTCTATATGCTTGAGTCAACTGGCTCAGTGAATAATACGAATACTGGCACCGGTTTTCATTTATTTGTCAATTACAATTAAATTACTTGTAAATATTTTTAATATCTTAATATATGATTATATTAAAAATCAATGACTTTTTTCTACGAGGGAATGGCCTTGTTCATAGTTGACGTAAAACAATTTTAGTATGGAAACATCTTTCGAAGTGCTCGGAAAAGCTACATTCCTTGGTTGCACCAGGTCTAACCTTCTCAGCTGGGACCCGCTATGCCATTTACATTGTAGCAAACCGCCCACATTCTCTCCGTATTCCATCGGTGGGATGGAAGGTCCACGAGAAAAGCTTCTTCCCGAGAAGCACTAATCTGTGGAACAGACTCCCAAAAGGATGTTTCACTCATCCTTACAATATTAACCTGTTCAAGTCTAAAGATAACGGTTATCTTCCTCTCCTGTCCATATAAAGTTCTACTTAACGTAAGCCTCAACCTTGAGAGACCCCGTTCATTGTACAGGTTGAAAGTTACTGAGAATTGCCAGTTGCCAAGAGAAATATTTTATTATCAGTCATTTATGTGCCATGCGCGATACACACTTAGGCAATCAAGTTTCTTTCGATACATGACTGACGAGAAAGATTTTTTTCCTGCAGTAGGTTGCCTTTTCTTTCTGTGGTAGACCAGTTTCCATCCAAGGCTAGAGGACCCGTTCTGTCCAGCTATTTCCCATAGCTGGAGGGAGAAGAAGAGGATTCATACCTTTTCTCAATGGTATTATCACGTCAGGGAATATAATGGATTCAACTGGAATTCTAACTCGGCTCTCCGAATCCTCATTCCGTGCCTCTATTCATTACTTTACTGTGTCATTTTATTATAAGCACGGAATATTAAATATATTTTACTTAATATTACGCTATTAAGACGATCGTGAGTCAAATATTGAAATCAAAACCCCAAACTTACATGATCTGTCTGGATTTGCTATCTGTTTATATACGTTCGTTATTCATAGACGAATATTTTGAATCTATGAAAATGCTGTCTAACATGGTCACTTTGTTTTCTTCATTTAATATTAATTATTTTTAATAATTTTTAGCTACCGATTTTTATGAATTTTACGTAACTTAGGATCATCTGCCTTAATTAAACAGTGTTGGATAATCTCAAGCATATGAGTTTTCTATATGGTTTGTACATCATGATGTTATTTCTCTCTAGTTAGGTTTTACATATTTTTTACGGCTCATATATACATTTCAGAGATTAGTTATTTCATTCTAAGTTTTTCACATGAATAATTATCATTATTATTCATTGATTTATTCAAACTGATGTCTAGTAGTTTCGGGGCTTGTAACGTTCGTTTCTTAAAGAAAGAATAAACGTACAACAAAAAAATTCATTAAATTATCGTTTTTATATATATTTTAAAGTGGATATAAATATTGGTTAAGTGTTCGCCATTTAAATGGTATCCGTCTGGGCAGACAGGGAAACATGTCCATCTATGATTCTGTGAAATTTGCAGATTTTTTTTAAGAATAACATAAACAGCAAAATGAAAATTAAATACTACAGCCACAAGATTATGGTAAGATCCTGCAATAGACAAGAGGTTTTAAATATGAAGAGAAGAATTCAAATTCCTCATCGTAGGCATTCACAGAGACAGCACTAAATTTTAGCGATTTTGCTGCTAGATGCGCTGGCTAAATTCTACCAAAATAAGAGGCAGACAAGATAGGAATTTGCAACGATTAATCTAGAACTGGGCCATGTTAATACAGTAACCATTATGGATCGAATTTATTACACTCTCAGTTCCAACTCCAGAGAATCTTTTAACTATCGGACTAAGATAGGCGCCTGTCTGCTTACGTATGACAGTGTTCAAGGTTCAGTTTGCGAATGGCGTTCACAGAAATATTTTATCCTCAAGTAAGTTTTCCAGACCACATACCAATATGTTTTGGTTGATTTCAAATCGAAATTTCTTCGAGTTATAAATAACTGCTTGCTGTTTCATAAATTGTCTCAGATTTCGAAAGAAAATAGATGAGTACACGACTTTTTGCGCCCGTGATCGATATTCGGATTTCCAATCAGTCGATAACCCAATGTTCCAATCCCATGTGCTTGAGTTTGACGCCTGTACAGAAAAGACGTGGAGAAAAAAAATAACGACGACAAAAGTGACAGCTGTACGGCAGCATGTGTGCCATCCAATAGAGACAGACTTCTTCAAGGATTATGTCTCATGCGTTTTCATTGTCCGTTTTTTTCCCCTTTGTTTTCTACCTGCGAGCTTATGGAAGTTATATTCAGTGTTCAGGCTGGAAAGCTCTCAAAGAGTTTGAGAGAAGAGAGAGACAGAACGATTATATTATGAAGGAAAGTGAATATTTCCTTCAAGACATAAAAAGGAAAACAAAAACATTGTGGAAAAACGAAAAAGTGCATATAAAACCCGCGCACACATCTATCTATCTAGATAGATAGATAGATAGCTACAAAATACATTATAAAGATGATTATTCTTTAAAGTAGTTAATGCAGTATTTTGTAACTGGATGAAATTAATATGTAGACAACACTATGATACTTCTTGATAGATAGATAGATAGATAGATAGATAGATAGATAGATAGATAGATAGATAGATAGATAGATAGATAGATAGATACTTTGTCGGTGTATGAAGAACTGTACACATAAAACTATTCAAATATGTCTATGAAATCAATGTGAATGAAGACATGATTTGTGAATGGTGAAAAATATGTGTGTATCATGCAATATGTATGTGGCTCTATGAGGTTATATGTGATTACATGCACGCGCACAACACATACATGTGTGCAAACACACACACATACATACATACATACATACATATATATATATATATATATATATATATATATATATATATATATATATATATATATATATATATATATATAAAGACATGATAAATAGAAAGGTAAATAAGAAGTGCGATGCCAACCCTGGTAACTGATGTTAACACTGACTGGTGATGGTCTGTTTCATTAGTGAAAGTAATCCCTAGGTTATATATTATATATATATATATATATATATATATATATATATATATAGAGAGAGAGAGAGAGAGAGAGATAGATAGATAGATAGATAGATAGATAGATAGATAGGGTTATTTTAATATATAAGGGGTACATGAAATTAAAAAGCACTGCTGGTATTAATTCTGATTCTGAAAGTTATGTTACGATGAATTAGTTTGCTAATCAAAAGTCTAAGATAGGCATTCATTTGTTGGTACAGATAAGCATGCACACAGACGCGTTTGTGTGCGCGAGAACGGATCGACGAAAAGTAAGTGATAAAAAGTAAGTCTTAAAAAGGTACGTATACATGCACATAAAATACCCACTGAAAAAATGCATGAGGAAATCGGCAGTCAATTGCTGATACCTCCCGACGAGTGGAACAAACGATAGCAAAACTGTCTAGGAATATAGCATTAATTTTAATACTATATATATATATATATATATATATATATATATATATATATATATATATATATATATATATATATATACAATAGTATAGTATATATATATATATATATATACAATAGTATAGTATATATATATATATACAATAGTATAGTATATATATCTATAGTATATATATATATATATATATATATATATATATATATATATATATATATATATATATATATATATATATATATATACAATAGTATAGTGTGGGAAACATCTATCATTTTCTTGGATTCCTATGCATACTTGATATATTTGATCTTATGAATATATATATATATATATATATATATATATATATATATATATATATATATAAGAAAAGTGTATATATATATATATATATATATATATATATATATATAATTATTTATATATTATATGCATATGGTACATATTAGAAAGCGCTCAATATTAGAGAGAGCTGATATATTTGGTTGGGTTGATGTGAGTTTGTAACACTGGGTTTTTGACGATCGCAAAGCGTGAAACCCAGGGTCAATCACATCAATCTATATATATATATATATATATATATATATATATATATATATATATATATATATATATATATATGTATATATATATATATATATAAACAGAGAGAGAGAGAGACGAGAGGAGAGAGAGGGAGATATGTTTTTCTTGTTTATTTCTTTTATTTATTTTTTTAAAATAAATCTTTTTACTTTCCTTGTAGAAACTTGTATATCTAACGAAACAGCACACGCGTAATATCAAGAATAATTGTGGCTTTTCTATAAACGTTTCGAAGCTCATCTTTTCGTACATTTTCAAAAGATTTAATTCTACATCGTAAAAAATGCAATTCACATATGAAACTACGTACAGAAAGAAAAATATTACTCACTGTGACAAATAAGTACATCCTGATAATTTTCACTTTCCTATGTTACTTAAGAATTTATAAACGAATATTATAAACGAACTTTTGCCAGATTTGATCTAGAAACGCCTACATCAGTGAAATCGTTGTCAAGACTACGTTATTTTTCTTTAATCCTTTAACTCCAAGTAAGGCGATAATGCCACTAAGAAAAGGAACTTATTAAGAGCGAAAATCAATCAGAAGTATCTAAGGGGGAAGAAACGACAATAAAAGTACTAGTTTCAGAAAAACTGAAGAAGGCGATTGGCGTTCCATTTATACCTTTGAATATCATAGGAAGCTGAAAGGATTTGGAAGAGATCTCCACAGGCCAGCTTCTCGGGGAAAGACATTATCAGAATAGAACTTTCTGTTATATCTACGTATTTGAACAGTAAACAATAAGACCTCATTTTCAACCGTGACGTACGTTTAAATTGATGCGGGCGAGCTAGAAAGAAGACCAATATTTACTTTGCACAATGCAAAAATGTGGCACGAGGTCAAAGGTTGGGAGAAGAATGCTTTTCTTCCATCTATCTTATCTTTAACCTAGCTAGTCTCGATTACTGACCCAAACATACCATAATATTCCTTACATCAAAACAACCCAGTCATACATGCCCTTCTTACTAAAGGCACCTCAAAATCTCTATGTAGTTCTTGCAATATGTGTGGAGGCCAGAATAAACAACAGCATTTAAAAATTAAACACCTATGTATATTTACGGTGAATACAATTTACCAAAGAAGGGATCTCATTTGAACAATTATCAATTTATCGAAATAGCAGTGGGAAGCGACATCATGGCGGCGAGAACGATATTGACGGGGCGTGTTACGATGCTCGTATGTTTTGTCCAGGCTCGAACCCTGAACTTCAGTTTTGCCAATACGAATTAGGAATCTGTATGTTCAAACAATATTTCTTACGTAAAATATTTTTTTATTAAATTTACTTCTCTATTCAAACATGAAAACTTAAATGCAAATAAATGTATGATAAATTGACTGAGGTGAAATATCAGAACAAAATATGATAATATATAACCTACTGAATGCTTACGATTTATTCTGTTGTCAAGTATTTCGCTCTGTGTGAACATCATCAGAGCAACTGAAAAATACATTAAGACAAATTATTATAGTAACTACGCTACTTGTAAAACGTTGTGGATATTTTCAAAACAAATAATAATTAATAAATTTAAAAAAAAATAACTGTTATCAAATCAGTCTCAATTGCAATTGGCAAAATTGTAAATTAAAATTTAATTATGGTTATTTAATATATGGAAATAAAAAGGATATAGGGAAAAATATAAAACAGTTATATCCAAAAAAATGAGTACATGCAATTTAAATTATAATGTATGATAGCTGATAAGGTAAAATCGATGTAATTAAAATTTGCATTAAAATTTTTAACCATTATATGTTTTAGAACTATTTTCCATAAGGATTACATTACAGAGAAAATGGGCTGCTATATCAACCTATTAATTTTCGAATGGAATCGTGATGTCATAGATGAAAAAGGGGGTAGTTTTTGCTGAATCAACCTGTTTTGAAAATCGAACGAATGTTTTGGATATTGTTTATGGGAGGATAATAAATTTAATTTCTCCAAGATTTTTATTAGCTTTTTGGCGATCCTAGATATGTTTTCGCAAACTTCGTTGTGTTTCACCCAATATTAATTTGATTATATTTATATGTTCAGATATACGAGACGTTGCTGAAAGGACACAGACAAAACTTTTATTTTATGGAATCACTTTTCGGTTGTTTCAACAATATATATAAATATATGTATATATGGATAACTGGCATCCATTAGACATGGAACGTGGGACTAGAACAATCTACCACCAGTGAGCGAAATAATGGGTTCAGTTCGATATTCCAACAATCTGAAGAAGGCAGGAGCGTACAACGGCCGAAACGTTGTAATACATATGGCGACAAAGATGAGGACAATAGTCCGAATAATGTAAAAATGTACATAATACCTCATCTCAGAAATATAGTCTGATACGTATCAAAAATACTTTTACAAGCATTGGGGTCGGTTTCCTCACATCACAACAAGGAAAATTGTCCATATCAACATAACTGAGGATCACAACAACAGATCCGCTCGTGAGTGATCAGAGGGTAAAAGACCCTGCACACATTGCAAATGATATGGATAAAGGTTCTGCTCTTGAAGTACCCGACATGCCGTACTATGAGATGTACATGTTAGCGTCACTTGACGTGGGCTGATAACTCGATTGCCTCCATCTGTCTGTAGAATGCGTACTTCGTAGTCAGGGGTACGAACAGATTTCGGTTTTCCAAGATCCATAGTGTGTGGGGCCACAGGTCCTGTCTCGGCAACGCGTCTATAAAATGCAGAGGTTGGATGACCCGGATACCTTCGGTCTAGTACCTCAAACTGATACAGCCGTTCACCCTTGCGTTCATTACCATTCGCGTGTCGATATGTAAAATTCGACACTCTCGTCTCACGATATGAATACCCGGTCATTGTTAAAGGGAACACCTCTCAGTTAACACACTACTACTCAGGTCATTTGTTATATATATTGTTGAAACTTGACTAATGCATGGAATAATAATGCAACACAAAATGTACTTAGAACAAAATGTATTGAAACAAGAAAGTGTACACAATATTTACATATAGTCTTTTGTATATTCCTGGTAAGACCGTTCCTGGAGAATGTGTTGACTGAGTCGCAGTCGGGCAGAGTCTCTGGTTGAATCTCTTGATTCCTCCATCTCTTCCCGGTACCAACCATATTTATATGGTCGGTATCCACTATGCAAATTAGGTGGATCCTACCACAAATATATATATATATATATATGTGTGTGTGTGTGTGTGTGTGTGTGTGTGTGTGTGTGTGTGTGTGTGTTAGAGAGAGAGAGAGAGAGAGAGAGTGCGTGTTGGTGTCTGGGCGCACGCGCACGTGTGTGTGTATGTTTACTGTTCCATTTGTTTTGTCTGATGGTAGGGTCCAGAGAGGCGCGAATCTATAATACCATGAACCGTACCACCATGCATGTGCCAAAAATGATAAAGAAATATCAGGATTTAAATTTGGTTTGGTAGGCGGTATCTGCGTACATCTTAGAAAATATCAGAAATATATCAGTGATAATCAACACCGGGTTTCGAACGAGTCGTGATTGAGTGTCTAATGGATGTGAAATTCCACTTCTTAAATTGTCAATTTGATTTATCTTATCACATTTCTACCGTGAATATCTGATGGAAAAATTCCCACCAAATGTCTGCAGAACAGGGTTCGACGACGAATGCTTAACGATTGTGACTACAGACAATTGGTTAAAATTGTCTGTGCCAACAGACAATAGACTCTGGCCCAAATCACACACACTGAACCAAGTACCAGTCGGATATCCAACAAACCAATTCTGTGTCCTTTAAATTCTATGGATACCGACAAAGCTACATCTGTTAACGGCACGATATAGGATGCTGCATCCATCATCTCACCTGCACTATTTGGATCTTGGTGGATTGGCAACATGTTTCGGGATCAAATGAATCAAGTTTCTAGTGGATTGGCAACATATTTCTAACATTCAGTGCATTAATTCAGAAGAGAGCTCAATATCAATAGTAGAGGAATAATTATATATTATAGATATTTACATTCGGGCAAAAACAATTACTCAATTGTTTTTGTGTGTATGCAAAATCTATTTTTATATATATATATATATATATATATATATATATATATATATATATATATATATGTATTATATATTATATATATATATATATATATATCACGCCGCTGGAAGTCGTCAGTCCATATGTCTAACAAAAAGATTTACTGTGAAACAGTCTGTCGCCTCTGGACGTTAATTGAAATGTTAACTTTAATATTTACATACAACCTATGCCTGATATTGAGCAGTTTAACAAATAAATATAGCATGTCTTGAAACTATATTTTGTAATTTAATGCATATA
The DNA here is from genome assembly GCA_903632075.3 of Acanthosepion pharaonis. NCBI lineage: Eukaryota > Metazoa > Mollusca > Cephalopoda > Sepiida > Sepiidae > Acanthosepion > Acanthosepion pharaonis. The sequence continues at coordinate 4,621,198 of CAHIKZ030004213.1, forward strand.
TATATATATATATATATATATATATATATATATATGTGTGTGTGTGTGTGTGTGTGTGTGTGTGTGTGTGTGTGTGTGTGTGTGTGTGTTCTGATATGTAAAAATAAGAAAGAATACATTAGGTAAATAATCCGGAGTTCTTTAGTATGTTGGGTTTTATTTAAAAAAAAACTGTGCTTCATACAGAAGTACAGCTTAAATTTTAATTATTTAAAAAAAATGATTCCTTCGCTACATAAGAGTTATCAAGTTTCAAAAATGAGTGCCGAAAACGTTAATGTAATTATTAAATTCAAATTCAGTTAAAGTATCAAGACGTTGTTTTCATCATCAAAATTTAGGAATAACCAGTCTTGAAATATACGCATCTTTATAAGCATGTTCATTCGCAAAATTAATTACTATGGAAACAGCTGAGGCGACTATTTTGATAAGGGGCCTAAGAGTTATTTCTTATCCACATATCAGCCACCTTCGGAAAGAGGTCAAGCCGAGGCAGGGTAAGAAATGGGTATTCATTTCATAGCGAATGATGGCATTCATGTGTGCACATCGTCTGGTCAGTCACAGCGAATTATATCTTTTAGCACTATAATATGTCGTTAAGTGTTTAGTGAATTGTATTTTATTTTATTTATTTTTTTTATCCTTTTATTTTCTATTTTTATTTTTTCTAAAGGGCTGTTTCGTACTTAAACGCGTCGCACTGAACTACAATTTGTTTTTTGACGACTTCATAAAGCGTCTTTCTATCTTATGACTGGGTTAAGTTTTTAAACCTTGTATTAGACTATGCAATTTCATATTTTTATGCTAATTATTTAATGCGAAAATGTGTTGATGTCGGCAGAAAACCGTTAACTCATGTCTATGGTTTAATAAATTGTCATTATTAGAAACTTAATAATGTGTAGTTTTTCATGTAGGCATAAAGGGCATGGGTCATCCCAGTTATTACAAGTTCTTGTTCTATTTATTATTTTCCGTTTTACTTTTGGTGTTTTATTCATTTCTTTTAAATGCCAAAAATATTTGGATAGAGATGTCTGATTTCTATTTCTAATATTATTGAAGGAGCTTTTGTGTTGTCTCCATCTAATTTTAAATTCATTCTTCGTTGAACCAATGTATATCCTATGAGTTTCAGGACTCTTAATCGATGAGATAGTGCATTGGTATACCACAGATTTTGTGTGGTATTTATTTTCCACAGGGCAGTCTTCAGGGTTTCTACAATCACATAATTTTTCATTATTTTTTTTAAAATAAAAGGATAAAATAAATAAATAAATATAATAAAATAAAAATTTTCGCCTCTCGTTTTTGAAACTTGATAACTCTTATGTAGCGAAGGAATCATTTTTTTTAATAATTATAATATATATATATATAGAGAGAGAAAGAGAGATAGATAGATAGGGAGAGAGAGAGAGAAAATAGGAATATGACAATTGAAAACGCAATAAATGGAAATTATATGTGAATAGCTATACTGGAAGATTTCTGTGAAGTCGCACAGTATGAAATCTAAATAAGTTCGATAAAATATGGAATTGTATCGTGTTTTAGAGATATTTAATTATAACAAACATATTTGAATTTTATTTTATATATATATATATATATATATATATATATATATATATATATATATATATATATATATAGTGAAAAATAACAATCGCAAGAAATGTTTAACCATAGCATCTATCTAGTCACATGAAATGACGCACTTTATACAAAATTAATAAAACGATTGTAAAATGTTAAATAACGAATTTATTTAGTTGCAATAATTATCAGCTTGATGAATTAATGTCTTCTAACGTATCTCTAAAGTTTTGAAGCCATCTTTAAAAATATTCGCTTCCTTTGATTTGATAAACTTTTCAAAACTTCGATTACATCTTCCGTATTGAAGGACGTTCTATTCTGTAAGAAAAAGCTCAAATGGTTGAAATAAGTGACAGTCAGTAGGATAGAGATCAGGTGATTATGGAGGATGAGGCAAAATCTTATTATTCAGGTTATGCAGCTTTTGGACAGTTGACTGATAAGCGAGCGGCCGTCCGTAGTCGGGCAGCAAGATTGGACCAATGCCTATACAACAGTCTAAGTTGTATCATATATTTTCTTTTTTCGTTTTTTCATGCATACACCAAGTCTCTCCACAGTACGGGGTAGCTGTTATTGTTTAACCTTTAGATAAGAATGAATAATAAATAACCCCTTTGAAAGGCCACCATATATTGCCCTTTAATTTTTTTTAGGTAGTAGTGTGGTTTTTGTGTAGTGTTTTGGTGATCATTTCTATCTAACATCTGGCTTACTCTCTGACACTTGTCAAAGAGTATCCATTTTTCATCGCATGCAAAAGTCCGATGCAAAAATAGTTATTTTTCCTATTTTTTTTATGTACTCATATATTGAGATTGCTCAACAGTAATTTATTGCAAACATTTTTGGTTTGCTTATGCGTAAAAAATTATTGGAATAAAAATTATATGAAAAGAAGTATCAGGAATAAGTCAAGATTTCTTTTATATATTAAGGAGGTTACTTGGTTAGATGAACGGATCAACAACCAACCAAAATGCATCATTTCATGTATAACAGACAAATATCTACCTACCTATCTATCTATCATCTATCCTATTTATTAATATCTTTTTATCTATTTATCTATCTGTTTTAGTCTGCCCTCTCCCCCTCTTACTGTCTCTCTCTATTTATCTTTTAATATCTGTTTTAGTCTGCCCTCTTCTGTTTTAGTCTGCCTCTCCTTTTATTTAGCTCTCTTACTGTCTCTCTGTTTTAGTCTCTCCCCTCTCTGTCTTCTGTTTTATTTATTTATCTCTTACTGTCTCTCTGTTTTAGTCTTCCCTCTCCCTTTTATTTATCTCTCTTACTGTCTATCTGTTTTAGTCTTCCCTCTCCCTTTTATTTATCTCTCTTACTGTCTCTCTGTTTTAGTCTTCCCTCTCCCTTTTATTTATCTCTCTTACTGTCTATCTGTTTTAGTCTTCCCTCTCCCTTTTATTTATCTCTCTCTCTGTTTTACTGTCTCTCTCTCTCCTTTTTTTAGTCTGTTTTAGTCCCTCTCCCTTTTATTTATCTCTCTTACTGTCTATCTGTTTTAGTCTTCCTCTCCTTTTATTTATCTCTTTACTGTCTATCTGTTTTAGTCTTCCCTCCCTTTTATTTATCTCTCTTACTTCATCTGTTTTAGTCTCCCCTTTTATTTATCTCTCTTACTGTCTATCTGTTTTAGTCTTCCCTCTCCTTTTATTTATCTCTCTTACTGTCTCTCTGTTTTTAGTCTTCCTCTCCTTTTATTTATCTCTCTTACTGTCTATCTGTTTTAGTCTTCCCTCCCGTTTTATTTATCTCTTACTGTCTATCTGTTTTAGTCTTCCCTACTGTCATCTGTTTTATTTATCTCTCTTACTGTCTCTCTGTTTTAGTCTTCCTCTCCTTTTTTATTTATCTCTCTTACTGTCTCTCTGTTTTAGTCTTCCTCTCCCTTTTATTTATCTCTTACTGTTCATATCTGTTTTAGTCTTCCTCTCCTTTTATTTATCTCTCTGTTACTGTCTATCTGTTTTAGTCTTTTATTTATTCCTTACTGTCTATCTGTTTTAGTCTTCCCTCTCCCTTTTATTTCTCTCTTACTGTCTCTCTCTGTTTTAGTCTTCCCTCTCCCTTTATTTATCTCTTACTGTCTATCTGTTTTAGTCTTCCTCTCCTTTTTATTTATCTCTCTTACTGTCTATCTGTTTTAGTCTTCCCTCTCCCTTTTATTTATCTCTTCTTACTGTCTCTCTGTTTTAGTTTCCTCTCCTTTTATTTATCTCTCTTACTGTCTCTGTTTTTAGTCTTCCTCTCCCTTTTATTTATCTCTCTTATCTGTTTTAGTCTATCTGTTTTAGTCTTACTGTCTCCCTGTTTATTTATCTCTTACTGTCTATCTGTTTTAGTCTTCCCTCTCCCTTTTATTTATCTCTTACTGTCTATCTGTTTTAGTCTTCTTCCTCTCCCTTTATTTATCTCTCTTACTGTCTATCTGTTTTAGTCTTCTCCCTTTTATTTATCTCTCTTTTCTCTGTTTTAGTCTTCCTCTCCCTTTATTTATCTCTCTTACTGTCTCTCTGTTTTAGTCTTCCTCTCCCTTTTATTTATCTCTCTGTCTATCTGTTTTGTCTATCTGTTTTAGTCTTCCTCTCCTTTTTATTTATCTCTTACTGTCTCTCTGTTTTAGTCTTCCTCTCTCCCTTTTATTTATCTCTTACTGTCTATCTGTTTTAGTCTTCCCTCTCCCATCCCTTTTATTTATCTCTCTTACTGTCTATCTGTTTTAGTCTTCCCTCCCTTTATTTATCTCTCTTACTGTCTATCTGTTTTAGTCTTCCTCTCCCTTTTTATTTATCTCTCTTACTGTCTCTCTGTTTTAGTCTTTCCTCTACCCTGTTTTATTTATCTCTATTTACTCTCTATCTGTTTTAGTCTTCCCTCTCCCTTTTATTTATCTCTCTTTTTTATCTGTTTTTATTCCTCTCCTCTCTTTACTGTCTATCTGTTTTAGTCTTCCCCCCTCTCCTTTTTATTTATCCTTTTTATTTATCTCTTACTCGTTCATCTGTTTTAGTCTCCCTCTCCCTTTTATTTATCTCTCTTACTGTCTATCTGTTTTAGTCTTCCCTCCTTTATTTTTATTTATCTCTGTTTTACTGTCTCTCCTTTTATTTATCTCTTTACTGTCTTCTGTTTTAGTCTCTCCCTTTTATTTATCTCTTTACTGTCTATCTGTTTTAGTCTTCCTCTCCTTTTATTTATCTCTCTTACTGTCTATCTGTTTTAGTCTTCCTCTCCCTTTTATTTATCTCTCTTACTGTCTATCTGTTTTAGTCTTCCCTCCCTTTATTTATTTATCTGTTTTAGTCTTCCCTCTCCCTTTTATTTATCTCTCTTACTGTCTATCTGTTTTAGTCTTCCCTCTCCCTTTTATTTATCTCTCTTACTGTCTATCTGTTTTAGTCTTCCCTCTCCCTTTTATTTATCTCTCTTACTGTCTCTCTGTTTTAGTCTTCCTCTCCCTTTATTTATCTCTCTTACTGTCATCTGTTTTAGTCTCCTCCTCCTCCCTTTATCTTTTTAGTCTCTCTCTTTATTTATTGTCTATCTGTTTTAGTCTTCCCTCCCTTTTATTTATCTCTCTTACTGTCTATCTGTTTTAGTCTTCCCTCTCCCTTTTATTTATCTCTCTTACTGTCTATCTGTTTTAGTCTTCCCTCTCCCTTTTATTTATTTCTTTCTCTGTTTTAGTCTTCCCTCTCTTTATTTAGTCTTCCTCTGTTTTAGTCTTCCTCTCCCCTTTTTATCTGTTTCTCTCCCTTTTAGCTGTCTCTATTTTTTAGTCTTTATTTTTTCCTCTCCCTTTATTTATCTCTCTTTTACTGTCTCATCTGTTTTAGTCTTCCTCTCCCTTTATTTATCTCTTACTGTCTATCTGTTTTAGTCTTCCTCTCCCTTTTATTTATCTCTCTTACTGTTCATCTGTTTTAGTCTTCCCTCTCCTTTTTTATTTATCTCTTACTGTCTATCTGTTTTAGTCTTCCTCTCCCTTTTATTTATCTCTCTTACTGTCTATCTGTTTTAGTCTTCCCTCTCCCTTTTATTTATATCTCTCTTACTGTCTCTCTGTTTTAGTCTTCTCCCTCTCCTTTTATTTATCTCTTACTGTCTATCTGTTTTAGTCTTCCCTCTCCTTTATTTATCTCTCTTACTGTCTATCTGTTTTAGTCCTCTCCCTTTTTATTTATCTCTTACTGTCTATCTGTTTTAGTCTTCCTCTTTTATTTATCTCTCTTACTGTCCATCTGTTTTAGTCTTCCCTCTCCCTTTTATTTATCTCTCTTACTGTCTATCTGTTTTAGTCTTCCCTCCTTTTATTTATCTCTCTTACTGTCTATCTGTTTTAGTCTTCCTCTTTACTTTTATTTATCTCTTACTGTCTATCTGTTTTAGTCTTCCCTCCCTTTTTTTATCTCTCTTACTGTCTATCTGTTTTAGTCTTCCTCTCCTTTTATTTATCTCTCTTACTGTCTCTCTGTTTTAGTCTTCCCTCTCCCTTTTTTTATCTCTACTACTGTCTATCTGTTTTAGTCTTCCTCTCCCCCTTTTATTTATCTCTCTTACTGTCTATATCTGTTTTAGTCTTCCTCTCCTTTTTTTATTTCTCTTACTGTCTATCTGTTTTAGTCTTCCTCTCCTTTTTATTTATCTCTTACTGTCTATCTGTTTTTAGTCTTCCTCCCCTTTTTATTTATCTCTTACTGTCTCTCTGTTTTAGTCTTCCCTCCTTTTATTTTTCTCTCTTACTGTCTATCTGTTTTAGTCTTCCTCTCCTTTTTATTTATCTCTCTTACTGCCTATCTGTTTTAGTCTTCCCTCTCCCTTTTATTTATCTCTCTTACTGTCTATCTGTTTTAGTCTTCTCCCTTTTATTTATCTCTCTTACTGTCTATCTGTTTTGAGTCTCCTCTCCCTTTTATTTATCTCTCTTACTGTCTATCTGTTTTAGTCTCTCTCTCCTTTTTATTTATCCTCTACTTCATCTGTTTTAGTCTCTCCTTTATTTATCTGTCTTATCTCTGTTTTAGTCTTCCTCTCCCTTTTATTTATCTCTCTTACTGTCTCTATCTGTTTTATCTTCCTCTCCCTTTTATTTATCTCTCTTACTGTCTATCTGTTTTAGTCTTCCCCCTTTTATTTATCTCTCTTACTCTCATTTCTTTTTATTCCTCTCTATTTATTTTCCTCTTTATTTACTGTCTCTATCTGTTTTATCTGTTTTCCCTCTCCCTCTTACTTTCTCTGTTTTATCTCTCCTTTTATTTACTGTACTGTCTATCTGTTTTAGTCTTCCTCTCCCTTTTATTTCTCTCTCTTACTGTCTATCTGTTTTAGTCTTCCTCTTTTTTTTTTTTATCTCTTTCCTATCTGTTTTAGTCTTCCCTCCCTTTATTTATCTCTCTTTACTCTCTGTTTTAGTCTTCCCTCTCCCTTTTATTTATCTCTCTTACTGCCCTCTGTTTTAGTCTTCCCCCTTTTTATTTATTTTACTGTCTATCTGTTTTTTCTCCCTTTTATTTCATCGGTTTCAGTCTTCCTCTCCCTTTATTTATTTGTCTATCTGTTTTCTCCCCTTTTATTTATCTCTCTTACTGTCTATCTGTTTTAGTCTTCCCTCTCCTTTTATCTGTTTTATCTCTTTACTGTCTATCTGTTTTAGTCTTCCTCCTCCCTTTTGTTTTATCTCTCCTTTTATTTGTCTCTCTGTTTTGTTCTTCCCTCCTCCTTTTTTTTATCTCTCTTGTGTCTCTCTGTTTTTAGTCTTCCTCTCCTTTTATTTATCTCTTACTGTCTATCTGTTTTAGTCTTCCCTCTCCTTTTATTTATCTCTCTTACTGTCTCTCTGTTTTAGTCTTCCCTCTCCTTTTTTTTTTCTCTCTTACTGTCTATCTGTTTTAGTCTTCCCTCTCTTTTATTTATCTCTCTTTGTCTATCTGTTTTAGTCTTCTCTCCCTTTTATTTATCTCTCTTACTGTCTATCTGTTTTAGTCTTCCCTCTCCCTTTATTTATCTCTCTTACTATACTATCTATTTTAGTCTTCCTTCTCCTTTTATTTATCTCTTACTGTCTATCTGTTTTAGTCTTCCTCTCCTTTTATTTATCTCTCTTACTGTCTCTCTGTTTTAGTCTTCTCCCCCTTTATTTATCTCTCTTACTGTCTATCTGTTTTAGTCTTCCCTCTCCGTTTTATTTATCTCTTACTGTCTATCTGTTCTTTTAGTCTTCCCTCTCCTTTTATTTATCTCTTACTGTCTATCTGTTTTAGTCTTCCTCTCCCTTTATTTATCTCTCTTACTGTCTCTCTGTTTTAGTCTTCCTCTCCCCTTTTTATTTTATCTCTCTACTGTCATCTGTTTTAGTCTTCCCTCTCCTTTTATTTATTATCTGTCTCTCTGTTCTATCTGTTTTTAGTACTGTCCCTGTTTTAGTCTCCCTTTTTTTATCTCTCTTACTGTCTCTCTGTTTTAGTCTTCCCCCCCCTTTTATTTATCTCTTACTGTCTCTCTTTTTAGTCTGTCTTCTCCCTTTTATTTATCTTTCTCTTACTGTCTATCTGTTTTAGTCTTCCCCTTCCTTTTTTTTGTCTCTTACCGTCTATGTTTTAATCTTCCCTCTCCCTTTTATTTATCTCTTACTGTCTATCTTTTTTAGCACCTCTCCCTTTTATTTTATCTCTCTTACTGTCTATCTGTTTTAGGTCTTCCCTCTCCCCTTTTATTTATCTCTCTTACAGTTTCTCTATTTAGTCTTCCCTCTCCTTTTATTTATCTCTCTTGTCTCTCTGTTTTAGTCTTCCCTCCTTTTTTATTTATCTCTCTTACTGTCTCTGTTTTTAGTCTTCCCTCTGTTTATTTATCCTCTTACTGTCCTATCTGTTTTAGTCTTCCCTCTCCGTTTTGTTATCTCTCTTTCATCTATCTGTTTTAGTCTTCCCTCTCCTTTTATTTATCTCTCTTACTGTCTCTCTGTTTTAGTCTTCCTCCTTTATTTATCTCTCTCTTACTGTATCTGTTTTAGTCTTCCCTCTCCTTTTATTTATCTCTCTTTACTGTCTATCTGTTTAGTCTTCCTCCCCTTTTATTTATCTCTCTTACTGTCTCTCTGTTTTAGTCTTCCCTCTCCTTTTTTATTTATCTCTTTACTGTCTCTCTTTTAGTCTTCCCTCCCTTTTGTTATATCTCTCTTACTGTCTCTGTTTTAGTCTTCCCCTCCCTTTTATTTTTCTCTTACTGTCTACTGGGTTCCATCTCCTTTTATTTATCTCCTCTGTATCTGTTTAGTCTTCCCTCTCCTTTTATTTATCTCTCTTACTGTCTCTCTGTTTAGTCTTCCTCTCCTTTTATTCCATCTCTTTACTGTCTCTCTGTTTGGTCTTCCCTCTGCCTTTTTTTCTCTCTCTTTGTCTATCTGTTTAGTCTTCCTTCCTTTTATTTATCTCTCTTACTGTCTATATTTTAGTCTTCCCTCTCCTTTTATTTGTCTCTCTCTTACTGTCTCTCTCTCTGTTTTAGTCTTCCCTCTCCCTTTTATTTCTCTACTGTCTCTCTGTTTAGTCTTCCCTCTCCCCTTTATTTATCTCTCTTACTGTCTCTCTGTTTTAGTCTTCCCTCTCCCTTTTGTCTTTCTCTTACTGTCTCTCTATTTTAGTCTTCCTCTCCCTTTTTATTTATCTCTCTATCTTTTTTGTCTTCCTCTCTGTTTTGGTCTCTCTTCACTGTCTCTCTATTTTACAGTCTTCCCTCTGATTTATCTCTCTTACTGTCTCTCTGTTTTAGTCTTTTCCTCTCCCTTTTTTTATCTCTCTTGCATGTCTATCTGTTTTGGTCCCCCTCCCTTTTATTTATCTCTCTTACTGTCTGCTCTGTTTTTTAGTCTTCCCTCTCCCTTTTATTTATCTCTCTCTACTGTCTCTCTGTTTTAGTCTTCCCTCCCCTTTTTATTTATCTCTCTTACTGTCTGTCTGTTTTAGTCTTCCTCTCCCTTTTTATTTATCTCTTTACTGTCTAATTGTTTTATATCTTCCTCTCCCTTTATTTATCTCTTACTGTCTATCTGTTTTAGCTCCTCTCTCCCTTTTATTTACTTCTCTTACTGTCTCTCTGTTTAGTCTTCCCTCTCCTTTTATTTATCTCTCTTACTGTTGGTTTAGTCTGCCCTCTTTTGTCTCTCTCTTTATCTTCACTATCTGTTTTAGTCTTCCCTCTCCCTTTTATTTATCTCTCTTACTGTCTCTATCTGTTTTGGTCTTCCCTCTCCCTTTTATTTTATCTCTCTTACTGTCTATCTGTTTAGTCTTCCTCTCCCTTTTATTTATCTCTCTTACTGTCTCTCTGTTTTAGTCTTCCCTCTCCCTTTTATTTATCTCTCTCTTGTCTCTCTGTTTTAGTCTCTCTGCCTTTTTTTTTTATCTTCCCTATCTGTTTTATTTATCTCTTTTATCTGTCTCTCTATCTATTTTAGTCTTCTCTCCCTTTTATTTATCTCTCTTACTGTCTCTGTCTCTCTGTTTAGTCTTCCCTCTCCCTTTTTTATCTCTCTTACTGTCTATCTGTTTTTAGTCTTCCCTCTCCCTTTTTTTATTTATCTCTTACTGTCTCTGTTTTAATCTTCCCTCCCCTTTTTATTTATCTCTCTCTTACTGTCTATCTGTTTTAGTCTTCCCTCTCCCTTTTTTGTCCTCTCTTCTGTCTGTCTGTTTTGTCTTCCCTCTCCCTTTTATTTATCTCTCTTACTGTCTATCTGTTTTAGTCTTCCCTCTCCCTTTTATTTATCTCTCTTACTGTCTCTCTGTTTTAGTCTTCCCTCTCCCTTTTATTTATCTCTCTTACTGTCTATCTGTTTTCTCTTCCCTGTCTCTTCATCTGTTTTAGTCTTCCCTCTCCCTTTTATTTATCTCTCTTACTGTCTATCTGTTTTAGTCTTCCCTCTCCCTTTACTATCTGTTTTAGTCTGCCCTCTTTTATCTCTCTCTTACTGTCTATCTGTTTTAGTCTTCCCTCTCCCTTTTATTTATCTCTCTTACTGTCTCTCTGTTTTAGTCTTCCCTCTCCCTTTTATTTATCTCTCTTACTGTCTCTCTGTTTTAGTCTGCCCTCTCCCTTTTATTTATCTCTCTTACTGTCTATCTGTTTTAGTCTTCCCTCTCCCTTTTTTTTATCTCTCTTACTGTCTATCTGTTTTAGTCTTCCCTCTCCCTTTTATTTATCTCTCTTACTGTCTATCTGTTTTAGTCTTCCCTCTCCCTTTTATTTATCTCTCTTACTGTCTCTCTGTTTTAGTCTTCCCTCTCCCTTTTATTTATCTCTCTTACTGTCTATCTGTTTTAGTCTTCCCTCTCCCTTTTATTTATCTCTCTTACTGTCTCTCTGTTTTAGTCTTCCCTCTCCCTTTTATTTATCTCTCTTACTGTCTCTCTGTTTTAGTCTTCCCTCTCCCTTTTATTTATCTCTCTTACTGTCTATCTGTTTTAGTCTTCCCTCTCCCTTTTATTTATCTCTCTTACTGTCTCTCTGTTTTAGTCTTCCCTCTCCTTTATTTATCTCTTTACTGTCTATCTGTTTTAGTCTTCCCTCTCCCTTTTATTTATCTCTCTTACTGTCTATCTGTTTTAGTCTTCCCTCTTTTTTTTATCTCTCCTTACTGTCTATCTGTTTTAGTCTTCCTCTCCCTTTTATTTATCTCTCTTACTGTCTCTCTATTTTAGTCTTCCCTCTCCCTTTATTTTCTCTCTTAATGTCTCTCTCTTTTAGTCTTCCCTCTCCCTTATTTTATTTCTTCTCTCTTATCTGTCTATCTGTTTTTAGTCTCTCCCTCTCCTTTTTATTTATGCCCTCTCTTTTATTTACTGTCTCTCTGTTTTAGTCTTCCCTCTCCCTTTTTATTTATCTCTCTCTTACTGTCTATCTGTTTTAGTCTTCCCTCTCCCTTTATTTATCTCTCTTCTGTCTCATCTGTTTAGTCTTCCCTCTCCCTTTTATTTATCTCTCTTACTGTCTATCTGTTTTTTGAGTCTTTCCCCTCTCCCTTTTATTTATCTCTCTTACTGTCTATCTGTTTAGTCTTCCTCTCCCTTTTGTTGTCTCTCTTACTGTCTATCTGTTTTAGTCTTCCCCTCTCCCCTTTTTATTTATCTTTCTTTTTCCTCTCTGTTTTGATCTTCCCTCTCCTTTTATTCATCTCTTTTTACCTGTCTATCTGTTTTAGTCTTCCCTCTCCCTTTTATTTATCTCTCTCTCTTACTATCTTTCTGTTTTAGTCTTCCTCTCCTTGATTTATCTCTCTTACTGTCTATCTGTTTTTGTCTTCTCTCTCCTTTTATTTGTCTCTTTCTGTCTCTGTTTAGTCTCCTCTCCTTTTATTTATCTCTCTTACTGTCTATCTGTTAGGCCTCCTTCCTTTTACTTATCTCTACTGTCTCTCTCAGTTTTAATCTTCTCTCCTTTTATTTATTCTCTTACTGTTCATCTGTTTTAGTTCTTCCTTTATTTATCTCTTAATGTCTATCTGTTTTTAGTTCTTCCTTTATTTATCTCTACTGTTCATCTGTTTTAGTCTTCCTCTCCTTTTATTTATCTCTCTTACTTGTTCATCTTTGTTTTAGTCTTCCTCCTTTTATTTATCTCTTACTGTCTCTGTTTTAGTCTTCCTCTCTCTCCTTTTATTTAATTCCTCTTAATGTCTATCTGTTTTAGCCTTCCTCCTTTTATTTATCTCTCTTACTGTCTATCTGTTTTAGTCTTCCCTCTCCTTTTATTTATCTCTCTTACTGTCTCTCTGTTTTAGTCTTCCTCTCCTTTTATTTATCTCTCTTACTGTCTCTCTGTTTTAGATCTTCCCTCTCCCTTTTATTTATCTCTTACTGTCATCTGTTTTAGTCTTCCTCTCTCTTTTTTTATTTATCTCTCTTACTGTCTATCTGTTTTAGTCTTCCTCTCCTTTTTATTTATCTCTCTTACTGTCTCTGTTTTAGTCTTCCTCTCCTTTTTATTTATCTCTCTTTTTGTCTCCTCTGTTTTATCTCTTCCTCCTCCCTTTTATTTATCTCTCTTACTGTCTATCTTTTTAGTCTTCCCTCTCCCCCTTTTATTTTTATCTGTCTCTACTTGTCTCTCTTTTTTAGTCTCTCTTACTCCCTTCTGTTTTATTTCTCTCCCTTTTATTTGTCTCTATCTGTTTTTAGTCTTTCCTCTCCTTTTATTTATCTCTCTTACTGTCTCTCTGTTTTATTCCTCCTCCCCTTTTATTTATCTCTCTTTTGTCTCTATCTGTTTTAGTCTTCCCTCTCCTTTTATTTATCTCTCTTACTGTCTATCTGTTTTAGTCCCTCCTCCCTTTTATTTATCTCTCTCTTACTGTCTATCTGTTTTAATCTTCCCCTCTTTTTTTTATTTATCTCTCTTACTGTCTATCTCTGTTTTAGTCTTCCCTCTCCTTTTATTTTATCTCTTACTGTCTCATCTGTTTTAGTCTTCCCTCTCCCTTTTATTTATCTCTTACTGTCTATCTGTTTTAGTCTTCCCTCTCCCTTTTTATTTATCTCTCTTATTGTCTATCTGTTTTAGTCTTCCTCTCCTTTTATTTATCTCTCTTACTGTCTATCTGTTTTAGTCTTCCCTCTCCCTTTTATTTTATCTCTTACTGTCTTATGTTTTAATCTTCCCTTCCCTTTTATTTATCTCTCTACTGTGTTTCTGTTTTTTTCCTCTCCCTTTTATTTATCTCTCTTACTTTCACCTATCTGTTTTATTCTTCCTCTCCCTTTTATTTATCTCTCTATCGTCTATCTGTTTTAGCTCCTCCTCTCTTTTATTTATCTCTCTTACTGTCTATCTGTTTTAGTCTTCCCTCTCCCTTTTATTTATCTCTCTCTTACTGTCTCTGTTTTAGTCTTCCTCTCCCTTTTATTTATCTCTCACTGTCTATCTGTTTTAGTCTTCTCCCTCTCCCTTTTATTTA
>CAHIKZ030004214.1:7500-42500 GCA_903632075.3 Acanthosepion pharaonis
TTTAGACATTTTCGTCATAGTGAATTGGTTTTCTCCTTTGGTCAGTATAGTATTTTTTATGTCAGAATTGTGTCCAGCCTCATTACTGTGGATAACCAACGCATTTAATATATTATTTTTGTAAAATGTCTCTCTTGTGTTCATATAATCGTTTATTTAGATTCCTTGAGGTTTCTCCTTTGTATTTTTGTGACAATTATTACAGGTGATCAAGTAAATTCCGCTTTCAAGTTTTAGTTTATTGTTTTGTTTAGTACTGACTAAGTCTTTTATTACTTTAGATCTAATATATACTGCCATAGAGGAAGAAAATGAGTATTTATGAATATATGTTTTCCACTAGGTGTATAAATAGCGGTGTCAGGCTACTCACTCGAGTGATTATTGAGTGACTATTTAGTGGAACTGTCCAGTCGAATTAGTGTGAATTTTTGTGCGTCGATGATTTGGGTTTTGATTTAAAATATATAAATTTATAACATATACATGTTATCAAATCAAGTGATTTTATAACATGAATATGTTATAAATTTGAATAAATATTATTGGCTATACTAGGTATCGAGCACTATGTTAAGAATAATAATTTTGATTATTGGAATTTTTTTCCATGTACTTGTATATATATATATATATATATATATATATATATATATATATATAGTTTATGCAAACTTAGGTAATCCGTATGGGTAGACCTGAGAGGATGATATCAGAGAGCTCAATGTAAATTCAGAGCAGATATGTTTGAATAAAAAACAGACCACGTTAAGATTCCATGTAATAAGCTCTTTCACCATAACCCCTTTAACAGGGTTCTGGATCATCAGACTTTACTTCCAAAAGCTGAAATGAAAATGAAAAATATATTCACGTTTTTGACGGACCTCATCAAGTATACGTAAAATTAACGAAGTGAGGAAGTGAGGTGGAGAGAGGATATGAGTGTGTCATATGTATCATTTTAGTTTCCTATTTTTAACCTCAGTGTGTCGGCTAGATGTTGCTCAAATTTAACGCGTCTCGTCTCTAGATATAGATGGCTAAGGGGTGAATGATAAGAACGACATTAAAGGAAGACGTTACAACAATCCCAATAAATTACACGACAGGTTTCATTCAAATTCTTAGACGCTGTCAGTTCGCGTTACTTTAACGTGCATATTTGGGAGGTTAAGGCTTGATGAATATCTAAATGTTAAAACAATCTACGAAGAAATTAATTTGAAATTCGGTGGAGTTTTGGGTATTTTCTATGAAACAGTCGATTGGAAAAATTCATAGACAGAACATTTCAATTTCTTTTCATTTTTCATTTCAGCTTTTGGAAGTAAAGTCTGATGATCCAGAACCCTGTTAAAGGGGTTATGGTGAAATAACTTTATTACATGGAATCTTAATGTGGTCTATTATTTATTCAAATATATATATATATATATATATATATATATATATATATATATATATATATATATATATATATATATATATGCTGGACTCTCAAGTCATTATTCAACGTATGAACGTCAAGCAGCTCAGTTCCTACGATCCGACAGCCAGGCACCTGCACAACGTGCCACAAGTTCCCCCAAACAACCCTTCTCAGGTTTTGAATTCAGAGTTGTCCTTCTCTTAAGGCTATACAACCCAGTCAGTCCTGCTATTTAAAGAAAGGGGGAAGAGAATTCATATTTTTCCCAAGGGTATTAGCACGTAAGTGAATGCAATGGATCCGATTGGAATTTGAACTCGGCTCTCCGATTCCTCAATCTGAGCCGCTATACATTTCTCCACGGGATGTATGTAATGTATGTATGTATGTATCTCTCTCTCTCTCTCTCTCTATATATATATATATATATATATATATATATATATATATGCGTGTTACTTATTGGAAATCGATTAATATAAGGATAAAGCTAACATACTTAGTTGTATTGGTATGAGTTTTAGACTATGGGTTTCACCCCTTGCGATCGTCAGACAGGAGTTTGTCTAACGGTCGCAAGGGGCGTGAAATCCAGGGTCACAAACTCAAATCCAACTATATATATATATATATATATATATATATATATATATATATATAATTGCATGCTTTGTTTCTTTTATTCAACTGTTGAAACTATTTAATCCATTAGTGCATAGTATCCAATTTTTTGAGAGGTGCTTACCTAAATTTTTAAATCTACCAGCCCCATGGTTGCCATTAGCCAGCAAAACGGGCTAAGATTTTAAGGAAACTTTATGTAGTAATATGTTAATTTCATTATTATTAACACTGAGAGAAGTGCACGATTTAAGAAAAGGAAAAGAAAAGAAATGTTTAACAATATTTTTACAGTATATCCGTCTTCTGTGTTATGTTTAAAAATTGCATACAAATAGAAAACGTATTTAAAAATCTACCAGTCTTTGTACAAGTGTCGCTTGTCTATGATTTAATACTGATTGAATACAGTAATTGTGGCACAAGACTGAAAAAGTGGGGAGATGGGTCAAAGCTTATACCTAGCTAATCAGAATCACGACCAATTCATTCGTTCCAGTTTATTCATTCACCATAACAATCTATCCAACATTCGCTCCTACACACACCAATATACCTCACACACACAAGGCACCTACTGAAGAATATCCTATGACTTAAAATTTAAATATGCACGATTGTATAAAAGTTCTATCAATGTTATGAAATGATAGAGGATAATCACACCGAAAACAAATTGAAAAAAGAAAGATGTTAGTAAGATCCGACCAACCCTCAAAATTACAGTTGCCGCTGTATTCTGTCTTCCGACAAAATCAAGAGGCACTCTCTTTAGGAAGGTGGAAGTGTTGTGGTGTCCTCCATCTAAAGAGTCCTTGTTGGACTCTTCCGCCTACTATAAGATTAGTAAGAGAGAAGGCCTTGGGGGAACGGTCGACCAGAATGTTCATTTCTGTCGAACTATCTGCCTTCAGCAGAGAGGAACCCGGACGAGGCTTTGAAGAAGGGTAAAGTTTCGTCCGGGGAGGTAGACTGGCCATGAACCAGTTTATGCGGGTTCTAAGGGAATATTTTTTGCCGAGCCTACAGGCTCGGAGAACCCACGATAAACTCGGTTTTGTGCCACATACATCCATCGTGGTGGCGGGAGCTGTTAAATATAATAGTCGACCAGATTGTTCAACTGACGAACTTTCTTCCTTGAGCAGAGAAGAACCCGGACAAGGCTTTGCCGAAGGGCAAAGTTTCGTCCAGAATGGTAGACAGACCTAGAACCCGTTTATACGGGTCCTAAGGGAATAATTTTCGCCGAGCCTACGGGCTCGGAGAACCCACGGTAAACTCGGACTTGTGCCACATACATCCCTCGTGGGGCGAGGAGCTGTTAAATATAACAGTCGAACAGATCTGTTCCAGCTGTGCTGGTCAAACTCTCTGCCTCCGGGTAGAGAGGATCCCCAGACGAGGCCATGTCGAAGGGAAGAATCTCGTCTCGGGAAACAGCTAGCCGACCTCGTTTTATACGTGGTCTGTGGGCAATTTTTGGCCGAGCCTACGGGCTCGGATAGCCCCACATTAAACTCGGCTTTGTACCACATCATGCCTCGTGGGGAGGCTGGTAAATATAACAGTCGAATAGATTGAATGCTGGTCAACTGATACACACTCACTAGTTGTGTAATACTCTTCTGTTGTACTTACTGTTTAATATATGATATATCTGGAACACTTGTTTTGTTATTTCTTTAACCATTTACTTGGTCACAAGAGGAAGGATAAAAAAAAATATAGGAATTAGAAAATTCCAAAAATTGACCCAATCGAGATGAAATGCGCAGGCCAAAACAAACTGGGGAGGTTAGGAATCTCGAATTGGATCGTAGGAAGAAGCCGGGCACTTACTCACATGAACTAGAAGAAGAGTCTATCTTAACCATGATCAGGGACACAATAAGAGTCAATGTTAACTAAGGGATGGCTCCACAGGAAACCGCCCCGGATATGACTTAAAAAGAAAATTAAGGCTAGCCACGTTCACGCGGACCAGGCTCGCCATAGTTACCCACATTTCGCTGAAATCTGTCAATACCAACCACTTTTTATCAGTTCTAATCTTCATCTTCATCTGATTCTCAAAGTATCTGATTATAACTTGATGAAATAGCGATCACATCGCAAGATTTCCTCTATCCTCGTCGTCCAGACCACCATTCTAGCCGTGGCCAGCAGTGTCAGAAACACCATCTGTTTCATCCCAGAATCCAAGGGTAGGGCGATACGTTGTCATATGTGTATAGCGCCATCAATGAATAAGAAATTTTGGGAGTGATACGAGCCGTCAACTCGCCGATATTGTCCCTGAGGGGGCGAGGACAATGGTAGAAGGCGTGCGAAGCCATTTCTAAGTCAAGGTCACATTGATGACAGTCAAATCCGTCATTGAGATGTAGCCTATTCCGAACTAATCGCCTCAATGTTGATGAGATAATCCGCCGCTGGCGCCCAAAACCAGAAACTTGGTCGCCGACAAACCGAACCGGTCGCATAGGGTATCCTTCGCGATCCCTTCCACTAATTCCCGATACAAGACCCCGCTTGGCCGAGAAAGGTCACTGGACCGAAGAATGACCCTCAAGGCAGATCGACCTTTAAGAAAAACGGTTCTACTAAAACGAATGAAATGCAGCCAACGTGAATGGAATGCAACGGAAACGTAACATGATGGTGATCGTGCTAATCTTGAAATTTACCGTTAATTGATTAGTTAGTAAGAGCAATTAATGAACGAAGTCAACGGTCAGGGTTGAGGATTTTCCTCGAGAGACTGAACAAGATCATGTCCGTGACCAAGTCGAGCCTTCAAGATGGATGAGTTCCGCCAGGTCTACTTGCCCAAGACATCCTACGCTTGACTGAATAACTCTCCAGCTTTCAGTATGTGGAGTGAGCTGTTCAGGTACACGGTTGCGCAGCGACACTACAACCACAGCAGGTCATTGGTCTGATGATGATGATGATGATAAGTTTGATTTAGAGTTTCTCTGGAGGAGATAAATGGTAATTATAATATTAAAATTAGCCATTTCCCTACAGGAAACATTTCACATTCTTTGACCGAACAGTTCGTGTTACTGTACCTTGAAATTTACAAATCTTTTTTCTTAAAACATTATTTCCGGATATTGGACATCGTGCATCCAGTAAATATTATATAGCACTTTCTAATAGTGATAGGAATCTCCTTATAATCTTTTGTTTTTGGTAGTGTGAAAAGTTGTTAGTTCCAAGGCTAAAAGTCTCCACTTCTCAAATTTACAGACATATTATACAGATGCATGATGGGATTTCGTCTTAGTAAAAGAAAACAACTTTCAATTTCCGGTCTTATCCACACATTTTTCTTTCTTGCCTTTAAGTAAAAAGACTATATCTACTTGACAGTATTCTTTTTGCATATGAACACTATTTCTATTTTATGAACTTTTTACTCTGTTACTGTCTTATAGTTGCTTTGCTTTGTCATGCATTACATTTCTTGTTTCGTATTATTTTGCCCCGTTCTTCTTTTTCCTCCTATTGTTATTGAGAATCTTTTCAATTTCGTTTAACCATGTCTGCTTCTTCAACAAAATTAAACAGTTTAATTATATTATTATTTTCTCTATTTTTTTTCCATTTTAGTTGCGAATGTTAGAGATTTCCAACTGGTGCCGTTATTTGTTATTTGGCGAGTTTAATTGAAGTTAAACTAAATTTACTGAATAGTTCAAAGAAGTAATAAAACCACCATACCGATGTTACTGAGCTTTGAACGTTGCTTTTAAAAGAAATGTTTTGATATTCATTAAACTGTTCAAGAAGTCTTTAAGACTAACGTGATAATCATCTGGCGACATTAGCCACTGTTGTGTTCCGTGTCGTCTCTGTATACCAACGCTACCGCGTAGATGGTATTAACGAAAAGACGCTTTTTATCAGAGAAGAACCGACGTGGCAGCTGGAATTCCAAGAGGCAGCGGAAGGAATCATTTCAAGGGAACGTTGACTTATCTTCTCTCTGCGTGTGGTTTTAGCCTGTCTCTGCAACATGGGTGTGGGAAGCGTATCTACCCTTCAAAAGACTTGCGGCCTCTGTTGAATTCGAGCCGATTTGGAAATATACCCAAAACCCAGACAAAGGCAATCCATCACTGCCAAAATAGCACGCCCACGGGGTATTCTGACCAATAGCTGACCATACTGGCCCCGGCATTCGCATTCTGTAACACCGCTGTTAACACAATTATAATTATTAGAATTGATCAAATATATATAATTATATATTATAAAATATAAATTCAGCCAGTTATGTCATGTGTGATACACGCTTAGGCGATTATGTATCTTTCGATACATGACTGACGAGGCAGATTTTTTCCCGCAGTAGGCTGCCAATTCTTTCGGCGGTAGACTAGTTGCTATCCAAGGTTACAGAACCCAGTTTGTCCTGCTATTTACCCATAGGTGGTGGGAGGGAGAGAAGAAGAGGATTCATATCTTTCCCAAGAGTATTAGCACGTAAGCGAATGTAATGGATTCGACTGGAATTGGAACTCGGCTCTCTGATTCCTCAATCTTAGCCGCTATCCATTACTCCACCGTGCCTATATATTACATAACATTACATTGTTTGATTTGTTTTTTGCAGGTTATTTAAAGCCAGCAAAATATTTTATGTAAAAATATTTTGAAGATAATAATGATTCCCTAGCACAAGTGCGACTAATTAACCCATAGCTGGGGAGAGAAGAGGTGGGTTCATACCTTTCCCAATGGTATTTGCCTGTAAGTGAATATAACAAACCCGACTGGGATTGGAACTCAAGTCTCCAATTTCCAATTCCGAGCTGTTATCCATTACCCCACATGAATATTCTAGTTTGCAACCGCCGCTATTCTCAAGCGGACCCCCCCCCCATCTAGGTACTGACCAGGATTGATGTTGACTATCTTCGGTGATCGTACCCGAAACTGCGTTTAAACGTGATATGACAAATCCTATATGTAAGCCGAATATAAATATAATTATATATAATGTAAATTATCTGTCTGAGTGGAACTTCCTTCTTATATGTGGAACACGAGGGGACCGAGGATGATTCGATTCTGTGATAATAGGATAGCGTTGTCCTAGCTGTAAAGGTATGACCTGGTGCAACTAAAAAAAGGGAGCTCATCTAAACATTTGCCATGGAAATAGCGATAGAATATTGGCAGGTTTGCAGCATTTTGTCTGTCACAAGATCGTGTAAACGATGTTGAATTCTGTCAAGGCTGGAAAGTGAGGATTGGGTATATCCAGGATAAATCTGGAAATAATCTACAGTGTCACCCAGATATAAGAGAGTTGTCGGGACCGGATAAGGATTTTCTTATATCCGGGTTTCTCTTATATCCGGGTTTGGTCTATTTTGTTTAGGTAAGTATGGGCTCTAATTTGGGACCAGAGAAAATCTCTCTTATATCCGGGTTTCTCTTATATCCGGGTCTCTTATATCCGGGTTACACTGTATTATTGGTCTAACTCTATCATCTTTCGGGATATATCTTTTTTTTTCTTTTCTTTTCGATTTATCTATTTATGGGAATTATATTTTTCTTGTCCCTTGGTCGTGATTTCCCTAAGCTTACGGCAATATCACGTTGAAACACCGCTTCTCGCACGAAAGTTAAGCAACATCGTGCCTGCTCAGTACCTGAATGAGTGACCGCTTGGGAATAGCAGGTGCTGCAAGCTCGGATGTGCGGACAGTTTAATGGATAACAACTTAGAATTGGAGAGCCGAGTTCAAATTCCAGTCGGGCTCATTATATTTACTTACGCGCAAATACCGTTGGGAAAGGCATGAATCAACCTCTTCTCCCCCAGCTATGGATTAATTAGTAGGACTTGTATTAGTAAATCATTATTATCTCCAAAAGTTTCTTACAATCTAAAAATATTTTCTGGCTTTAAACAACCTGCAGAAGGTTGATAGGCTGCTATATACCGTACCTATGGACACTAATGGGTATATCCTAATCCTCATAGATACGTCGGACACTATTGTATATGCTATCCAAGTAGTCCACCACTAGCAGTGGTTTACCTACTTCCCAACGCTGGCGAGTATTGTATTTTGTTGGTGTTATAAAGATTATCATTTCATTTCTAACCTCCGTTTTGGTTATTCCTCATTCAGGTTACAACAGGTTGACATGTCATAAAACAACCAAACTAAATAGGCACCTCGACGTTGCTTGCATATCTAGAGGGCTTGCGGCCATATCATGTTGAAACACAGGTTTCCCTACGATCACCCAAGGTAAGCAACATCGGACGGGGTTCGCACCTAGATAACTGACCGCTTGGGAATACCAGGTGCTGTAAGCTTGGATGTGCCGGTGGTCTAATGGATAGCGACTCGGGATTGTTAATCAGAGAGATGAGTTCCAATTCCAGGTAGATTCCTTAGTTCACTTCTGAAATACCCTTGTGAAAGGTATAATTCACCTATCCGCCCCAAGAATGGGTTTATTAGATGTGAAATAACCTAACAGTAGTTGTGTTATATACTGTACC
Organism: Acanthosepion pharaonis; assembly: GCA_903632075.3. Taxonomy (NCBI): domain Eukaryota; kingdom Metazoa; phylum Mollusca; class Cephalopoda; order Sepiida; family Sepiidae; genus Acanthosepion; species Acanthosepion pharaonis. The sequence goes on from CAHIKZ030004214.1 coordinate 16,095, forward strand.
TATGAACACTAATAGGTACCCCCCAATCCTCATTGGACACTATTGTAAGTGGGGGGTAAGATGCTGTCTAAGTAGTCCACCATTAGCAGTGGTTTACCTACTTCACGCCGCTGGCGAGTATTGTATTTTGTTGGTGTTATAAAGATTACCATTTCATTTCCCACTACCGTTTTGGTTATTCCCCATTCAGTAACCCTTCCTAGATTACAATAGATAGATAGATAGATAGATAGATAGATAGGAACAGAATGAGATAGATAGATAGGAACAGAATGAGATAGATAGATAGATAGATAGATAGATAGATAGATAGATAGATAGATAGATAGATAGATAAAGACTTATATACCGTACCTATGAACATTAATGTGTATGTCTCTATACTCATAAATACATTGGACACTATTGTAAGTGGGGGTAATATGTTGTCTATGTAGTCCATCACTAGCAGTGGTTTACCTACTTCACGACGCTGGCGATTAATGTATTTTGTTGACGTTATAAAGATTACCATTTCATTTCCAACCTCCGTTTTGGTTATTCCTCATTAAATAACCCTCCCTAGAATACAATATAAGCCATAAAAACTAATCAATTATTCAGTTGGTTTCTCTATTGTATTGTTTTCATTGCAATGATAAAAAGTTGTTCTCCCTGAAAAATTTAAATAATTTTATTCTCGGCCTAAAGAATGACAAATTGTATTGTTTTTGTTTGGTTTTTTTTGTGTCTTTTTTCTTTTGTTTTTCTGTAGCAGTAAAGAATAGTTTTTATATGAGTTCCAGTTTAAATATACAATATTCAATAATAATTAACACTTTCACAGCTGCATTATTATAACACTGCTGCCTGGCTGTAGAGGCCCAATTTGAGAAAATAGAAAATTTCCGTTTTCTTGAATCAATGACTATGAAGACGCCAACGGTGATTTCTCATAGCCACCACCATTTTTGGTTCGATCGGCTAATATGCAGCACAAACCAACCTAAACAACACCCCCTAATACTATGTACTCTAAATAACTCACAAAACAGCTTGTATTTTGCACTATATATATATATATATATATATATATATATATATATATATATATATATATATATATATTAATTTCAATTAAAGGTGCAGTTATAATTTATAAATTCATGAATCATTCATACAAAAAACAAATATAGAGGTTAATGATTTAAATGGCGAGAATACATCATCGCAAACAATATAAATAAGATACATCAACCCCGAACCTGTATATGAATGACATGATCCCTGTTTATAAATTCCAGTTGCATAAGGTCTTTTTACAAGCTTTCGTCTGTTCCTACAGACATCATCAGGTATAGAAGTAGATTTTGTTCTTGTTTTTACTTCTCAGTAATAAGAGGACAACGAAAATAGATATATAATCCGAAAAAAGGCTATGAGAAATGTATTATTGTTTTGGAACGTGCGGTCGCAACGCTGAGTTTGAATTTTAAATTTTATGGTCGTGCGTTTTTGTACAAATATAGTAATAAGAGAATTCTTTTTTACTGATAAAATCTACCAATAAAAAAGAATTCTCTTATTACTATATACCAATTACGACAGTGTAATGAGTTCGATCCTCACTGGGTGCTCCATAATTTTCGACCTAGTGTTACATCTAAACTATGCTTAGAAAATCAATTTGAGCAACTCGATGTGGTGTAATGGTGAACAAGCTTTTCTATCTAGAACAATTACCACTGAATACTGGGCTTATTCCTCACTGGGTGCTCCATACGTTCGGCCATGTGCCACATCTAAGCTATGCATAGAAAATCGCCTAAATATTCAAAAAAAAATTATATTTTACACTAATATATATTTACACCGAGGTCACTTCGGCGTGGTGTCATGGTTAACAAGCATGTCTCGAAAGATCAATTACGACTGAGTAGTGAGTTCCATCCTAACTGGGTGCTCCATACTTTCGACCTAGTGTCACATCTAAGCTGCGCTTAGAAAAGCATTTTGGGCGCCTCGACGTGGTATAATGGTGAGAAAGCTGTTCTCGCTAGATCAATTACTATTGCATAGTGAGTTCAGTACTCACCGTTTCACAAAACGGCCTGTATTTTACACTAATATTAATCTATACCGAGTGCGCTTCGAGATGGATTAATGGTGAGCAAGATTGTCTTTCTAGATCAATTACGACTGAGTAATTTGGATAGCGGCTCGGATTGAGGAATCGGAGAGCTGAGTTCGAATTCCACTTGGTATGTGTTCTAGAAATTTTAACGCTTTCTGAATTTAAGTATAAGTGCTCCTTTTTCCATTAAAACTTTCTAATTTCTCACCTATACCGTCTATGATAGTCTCAGCACCCTCTTATTGAAGCACGTGCCTGTTATCTCAAGTCTTCTTTTCATCTATGCCAAGTCATATTTTTATTCATTGCCATATTGGAAGATCGATATATGCAAGGAGGCACGGTGGAGTAATGGATAGCGGCTAAGATTGAGGAATCGGAAAGCCGTGTTCGAATTACAGTCGAAACCATTACACTCACTTACGAGCTAATACTCTTGGGAAAGGTATGAATCATATTCTTCTCCTCCCACCCCAGCTATGGGTAAATAGCAGGGAAGACCGGGTTTTATAGACTTGGATGGCAACTTGTCTACCGCAGAAAGAAATGGCAACTTACTGCAGGAAAAAATCTGTCTCGTCAGTGATGCATCGAAAGATACATGATCGCCTAAGCGTGTATCACGCAGGGCACATAAAATAGAAGGACAGACCGGGTTCTATAGCCTTGGATGACAACTGATCTACCGCAGAAAGAAATCCCAGCCTAATGCGGGAAAAATCTGCCTCGTCAGTCATGTATCGAAAGATAAATAATCGCCTAAGCGTGTATCACGCATGGCACATGAAATAGGAGGACAGACCGGGTTCTATAGCCTTGGATGGCAATTGGTTTTCCGCAGAAAGAAATGGCAATCTACTGCGGGAAAAAAAATCTGCCTCGTCAGTCATGTATCGAAAGATACATGATATATATATATATATATATATATATATATATATATAAAGAAAGAACAGTAACATATATAATCCTGTGTTCTTATTGATATTTTTTATTTTTACAAAACAGTGCTCAATGTAAATTTACAGAGCATAAATATTATAAATTAACTGATTGCAAAGATGGTTTCTTCGCTACACAGTAATAATCATGTTTCAAAAAATTCGCTTGAAGATGAAACAGAACTAATGCTTTTATATTTAATTATATAATTAAATTTGAAGTTTTTAGCTTCAGTTTTTGAAACATCGTTATTACTGTGTAGCGAAGAAACAATATTTTAAATCAAAATCAGTTAATTTATAATATATATATATATATATTTATATATAGCAAACAACATAATTTTTGAATGAACATATAATTACATCGACACCAGCAGAAGTGTTAAATAACTGACTGAAATGCACCGTTTGGGACTCTTTTGCAACGAAAATTGAGAGTCTGTTGGCGTCTCTACATAAACTGGAATTCTGGCTGGGTGATACTTTTAGTATCTTTATTATCACGCAACCATCGTTTTCCTCCGACAATATTATCAAAGTGATTTCCCAGAATGATCCAAAGTTGTTCCTTTGCAATCCCATATATTGGTGAAATATCGGATGGCATGGAAAAACATAATCGCCGGGAATTATCTTTTTCTGCCAAGCCTCTTCACTGCAGTTAGTCAGGATATATGACGGCTCGGATGTTAATCTGCTCGCTTGCTTCGCTAGTTAACGTTTATTTATTTTCATCCGAACAGGAAGCGTGTGGTTATTAGGCGATTGTCTTTACCATAAGTATCATCGATTCGTAACTAGCTTTTCCTCGTACAATTCAGCAAATGCACGCAAGGTAGTAATATTTTCAAACCGGTGTCATCAACGCCCACACGATTCCATGAAAAAAAATCAAAGCTAGTTTCTTTCGAGTCCCTATATTGTTCATTATCGCCACCATAAAAATCATACGCCCGGTGATAGTCTTATGAAACCCACTGGAAATTTTAGCCGGTTTATGAAGACATGTTATTATCCTTAGAAGCGAGACAAACCTCTGATTTACATTGAGAGCCTATCCGAAAAGGCAATATCGATTTGAGCCTTTTATCCGGGAAACCCAACTGAAGTCGGCCGAGTCGTACTCGGAGAAAAATTACCGACCCGGGGGTGATGCGCCCGCGCACGGCACCTAAACTCGACGACCTAAATCGTGACTAGTTCAAGCCGCGGGATCTCACCGGTGGAAGGAAAGTTTGAGGCTGCACCCCGCGAACGACCCCCGTGAGTTTTCCCCCTGCCACAAGTTATTGAATATTTTTGAAATCATTTCACCCCAAGCGAGACAGTAAATCCACTAAGACACAAGTGGATATTGAGTGTGAACGAATAAGAAACACATTCAGAGCGAGAACAATAAAAAGAAGAGGAATCAAGAAGACAGTAGATAACGATTGACATTGCATTTAAATTTTTGATAATGAAAGTTGGCGAAAAAGCAGGTAGCTGGAAGGGAATTTCTCAAGCGAGAGAAGAAAATGTTAGCATAGATCTTGCAATTACATATAGCCAATTCAATTGAAATTGATAAGACCTTGCTACCAATCTAGTACTGTGCTTGAATTAGTCTAGTGAAACAATTACCATGAAAATATTTATAGAAAAGGCACGGCGAAGCTAAGTTAAAGCGATGGGAAAGTGACTGAAGACGAGATGCCAGATCAGGACCAATAACATTGCAAATTATTCTTTGGATTTTATCAATAATATTTAAATAGATACCAGGAGAACCAGACTAGATGTCGCAGCAATATTTTTAGCATGGTCTTATAAATATGTAAGATAGTTTCTGTAGAGAAAAATTGTCTAACAGAACACAGTGAACTAATTTTCATATCAGCAAACCGGGCAGTTGATTCAATATTAACAGTAATTCAATCAGTCGAGTAATTCTGAAGTTTTTCTTCCATTCCTTCTTTAGCAACAGACCCAAACACACATATGCATTGGTTTTTAAATTTAAAAATAATTTGATATCTATAATATTAATTCTGTAATTCCTAACCAATAGATTTCTTTTTTTATTTTCAATTTATTTCTATAGAAAATTTTTATCTCTTACACATATAATATTCCTATTCTGTAAGAAATGCTTGCATTAATTCCTGACCACTCATAATCCCTTTCTTCTTGATTTTCAATGCATAAATACAGTAATTAGAATTCTGGTCTCCGATTCTTCAATCCTCACGGCTAGCCATTACTCCAGCGTGCCACCACGGAGTTCGAGTTCCAGTCGAGTTCGTTACCTTCCCTTACATTCAAATAACCTTGGGAAAAGTATAAATCCATCTCTTCATCCCTTCCACCCTCCTATCGACAGACTGGGTCATGGGTGGCAACCAGTCGAGAGGAATAACAACTCTGAATTTAAAAAAAAAACGCCAACTATAGGTTAAACGGCGTAAGCAACCGGCACTTGACCAAGTGTGGTCAGTAGGGCTACACCCCTGAAGTCATGGTCAATCAGGGAGAGTTTCCTCCAACAGGAATAACAAGGCCTTGGATTTGGATTATACAATAAATATTTATCTCTTTTGCATATAATAACACCATTTTGTCAATAACACATTAATTCCTGACCAGAGATCATCCCTTTCGTCTTGATTTTTAGTGCTTCTTATAGTTAGGTGAGTTTTCTGGCATATCAACCCTGTGGGTTATTTAATGCCAAATCATGTTTATACATATGATTTGAAAATGAATAGTTTAGAGGTAGCATTGTTTCAAAAACATTCTTATAATAAATGTTTATTTATTATGCATGTAATGTCCCTATTCTGCATATATCGCTTGCATTAATTCCTGGCCACTGAAAATCTATAGGTAAAATTTTCAGTATATACTCACATCTGTCGTATATATATATATATATATATATATATATATATATATATATATATATATATATAATGGACTCTCCCGTCGGTTTCGACTTATGAGGATATGACAGCTAAGTTGATTCAGTTATGAAAGTTTGTGCGATAATCTTAAGTGGCATTTAAGACCCGCTAGTGATTTACAAAGGAGGCCACATACGGAGCAAGAGTGAGGATTGTGAGATGAGATCACTGTTAGATTGGCTGACCTTTTAGATAGTGCTCTCGATTCTTGAAGATGATTCAGACAAGCAGATTGAAAATTGCTCAGTCCGCTAAAACACGTTTGTCTCCATTCTACCCGCCCCAAAGCTAAGCGCTCAAGGGTGTTATGTGGTATATTGACTATTGACAAGTTGCTTTTCAGCTTGTCTTTGTATCTTAGCCATGGGCGTCCTACTTTCCTGTAGCCCTGATCTAACTGGCTGTACATTAGGATCATTAGAAAATATATATATATATATATATATATATATATATATATATCACTTGAATTGCAGTTAATAATATCTGGGGTTGTTGTTGTTGTTTTTTTAATTCCAGATACTTAGGAAAATTACTTGGTAGTGCAAGAATTTATTATGCAACTCTAATGTTGTTCATCTCATTATAAATAAATGTATTTAATAATAGTCCCATGATATATATTTAAAATAAATATATTCAAAATAGTCCCATGATATTCATTTTTAATTCCAGATATAAAACAAAATTGCTATGAGTCGTAAGAAACGGAAATAAGATATTGTAAAAGTTATTAAGAGAATAGTGTACCCGTGCCGTGAAAAATGAAGGATTATTTTTTTATCATACTTTCATGTTAATTGCTCTGATGAAATTTCCGCTATAGTACCTAGACTTTATGAATTTAAACGCAGTACTAGATTGGCGGCAAGGTCTCACCATCTTACAGTTGAATTGGCTAGATTAAGTGAAAGTTTTATGCTAACAGTTTCTTCTATCGCACTTCTCGCTTGTGGAACTGCCTTCTGGCTTCTTGGCTTCAACTTTGATCTTCAAAAATTTAAATGTAATCCTTATCTTCTGCCTTCTTATTCTTTTATTGTCTTGTGAGTATCAAATTTTCCAAGCTCCTTTTCCTCATTATGTGTCCTGGAAATTCCATCAGTCTCTTGCTAATATTAAGTATAATTGTCCTTTATTTTCCATTTTCTCTAAAATTTCGTCGTTGTTCACATGTTCGGTCTATGGTATTCTCAGCATTCTTCTATAAAACCACATTTCTATTGTTTCTAGTTTCCTCTTCATCTGTGAGGAAATTGTTCAGCATTCATGGTTGTACAGAAGGACAGACATTATATAACAGTTCAGTACTCTTTTCTTATTTTGATTACAACAGACATGAGGACAATAACCCCCAAGTAAATAATGCAATCTTCTGATGAAGAGATGCATTCTTTCGAAAAATTTAAATAAATTGAATATTGTTATCTCATTAAAAAAAATCAATGTAATCTTCGAACTAATGTCACCATCTTTGTATTTCGGTTACTAGATTATGATCTGGGAGTCCATTGGCTTTTTTATAGTCTCGTGAGTTGTAATGCGAAATATTGCCGAATCAGTTCCACAAATCAATTTCACAAATATCTTCATCTTCGACTACTTTGATTACTACATTACAATCTTTGGGTTCTTCGAACTTCCTTGGAATTGTCTAGAGTTATTGATTCCATTCAATAAATTAATTGAACTAGTTTTGTAACCTTCCTTGTTTCCACAATGAGTTCAGAAATGGCTCTCCAACCTCTCCTTCCTCATGTGTATGTCTATTACGATAACCAATAACTGTTTCTCGATCTACACCAATTCATTGATTCCACACCAATTCATGCGTGTTATTTTTAAGATTTTAGCACGGCATATATATATGTGTGTGTGTGTGCTTTAGGGTTTGTTGTATGGGAGACACTGCAAATATATTAGACGTTGATGCATCCAGATTATTTTCTAAGCGTAGCTTAGATGTGGTACATGACAGGAAGTTGGGGAAACCCAGTGAGGATTGAATTCAGTATTCACTCGTAACTGATGCAGCGAGACAAACTTGCTAACCATTATACTACGTCAGATGATCTGCAAAGCGTAGCTTAGATATGGCATAAGACCGAAAATATGGGGTACATGATAAGGATAGAATTCACTGTTCATTCGTAATTGATCCAACGAGACAGGCTTGCTAACCATGACACCACGTCAAAGTGGCCAGATGATTTGCAAAGCGTTGCTTAGATGTGGCATAAGACCGAAAATATGGGGTACATGATAAGGATCGAACTCACTGTTCAGTCGTAACTGATCCAACGAGACAGGCTTGCTAAGCATGACACCACGTCAAAGTGGCCAGATGATTTGCAAAGGGTTGCTTAAATGTGGCACAAGGCCGAAAGTATGGGGTACGCAGTGAGGATCGTACTAAATGTAAATTTTCGCTTCCACATTTAAAGAAATGTGCTTTTTTTTCACCGAGAAACATTTTGAAGTTTCCGCTTCCTTCTAAATTCTACTTCAGCTCTATATTTCCACCTTTTCTGTTTACCAAAGCATTATACTTTCAACTCAATGCTTCGTTTACTCGATCAGGTTGCTGGAAATAAACGTTCTCATTAGTGGTCCTTCCATGTTTCTAATGATCTTAATGGACGATACCTTTTACATTCCACAAGCAAGAATTTCTGTGGATAGATTCCTGCTTTTAGAGTTGGCACTCAGACCCATTTTGGGATAGGCATTGTCTTTGCTATTTTCTTTTCATATGCAAAACCTATTTTTCATCACCTGTAACAAGGCGATGTAAAAAATGAAAGTTTGGTATTACCTGTTAAAAGACAGTATTAGAAGGAAGCGGAAACCCAGTCCTAAACAGGAAACGAGGGTAGAGATTTATCCCTTGTTTCCTGTTTGGGACTGGGTTTCCGCTTCCTTCTAAATTCTACTTCAGCTCTATACTTCTAATATTTCCACTGTCTGGATCACCGTCCTTCCTGGTATTTTCAGCAGGATTTGAGGTTTATCCCTTGTTTCATGTTAACGACTTTCCGCTTCCTTCTAAAGTCTACTTCATCTTTATGCTTCTGGCGTCTTCGCCTAAACTCTGAAATTTTATTTACTATTTTTCCACAATAGGAGTAGATAAGTTTGCCTAGGTTTAAGTTTAATTGGTTCTCACTGGCTCAGTTGGTTAAAGCGTGTCGGATTTCACGATAGCCCCCATCTGCCTAGGTTCGAATCCTGCCGGAGAGACTAAATATCTCTTTAATAAGATTTCACGAACATTCAGGCCGGTAGACAAAAAATCAATAAATATATACTGTTTAATAAATAAATTTGAATATGAGTATCCCCTAAAATGTATTTTAAAGGGGGAAAAAAGTACAAAGTATGAGAACAAAAACACCAGGTCATGTTAGCATCCATGTCTGGCACAAGAAGTTTATGGAAACAGAAAGTGTCTTACAGAAACTGAATACTGTCAAGATTGCCCGTGGGGAAGTATTCTTATGTCTTTAAATAAAACTGTATTAATTTACCTATATTTTTCAATAAACCTCGAGGAGTTATCTTCATTTTTTTTATGAATCTATCTATATATAAAATAATGGGACATCCGTTATCCATCTATCTTCTAAAATTACCATACATTAACAAATGGCAAATTTTGAAGAAAATTGCAGGTAATGGGGTTCAAAGTACAGTTTGTTTTGTTAGTGTGCGTAACTTAGTACAATAAATTTTCATTAATTTTGGGGGAAAGTTTAAAAGTTTTTTTTTTTTGTTATTTAACATACAAAATACTCGTACTATTTTAAAAACAATTTAATTCACACTTCTGTCCGATCTCTTGAACAAAAGTAGATTTTTATTTCTTGTTTCCCGTTTAGAATTGTGTTTCCGATTCCTTCTAAAGTCATCTCATTTTCTCTCACACCCAGTAACCCCTTGCATTTTAGTGGTATTATTGTCTTCCCTTAAAGCTCATGAGGAACCACAAAAATCCCTCTTTGTAAGTTTTTTCCAACTCTCAAATGCTTCATAATCCAAACGCTATCAGATAGAAGAGATGATAAAATAATTCTAGACACAGTTTCCTCCCTTGTTTCTGACTTGGTTTGTTAACTCATAACTGAAATACGTAATTATTTTCCGAACACCCTATTAAGTGCTAAATCTATGACCATTTTCTTTCTTTAAACTTTTAAGTCACAGGCGGTGTAGGAGAATGAGCTGTCCTGGGTATGAAGATAGACTACATCCGCGTCCTGGGTAAGACAATAACGTCTAACAGCAAGGCCTCTGATCAGTAGGTTTTGAGGAGTGTGGAACCACCTATTAATTGCTGATGTAAAAAATTATTACCAATTATTAGCAATACATTTTTGAAAAAAGATATTACCAGCAATACATTTTTGAAAAAAGATATTACCAGCTATATATTTTTTAAAAATATCTACCAGCTATATATTTAAAAAAAAAATTACCAGCAATACATTTTTGAAAAAAGATATTACCAGCTATATATTTTTAAAAAATATCTACCAACTATATATTTAAAAAAAAAATTACCAGCAATACGTTTTTGAAAAAAGATATTACCAGCAATACATTTTTGAAAAAAGATACTACCAGCTATATATTTTAAAAAAATATCTACCAGCTATATATTTAAAAAAAAAATATTACCAACAATACATTTTTGAAAAAAAATATTACCAGCAATACATTTTTTGAAAAAAAATATTACCAGCTATATATTTTGTTAAAATATCTACCAGCTATATATTTAAAAAAAAAAATTACCAGCAATACGTTTTTGAAAAACAAAAATATTATCAGCTATAGATTTTTTAAGAAAAAAAATTTACCAGCTATACATTTTTGAAAAAAAAAAAATGTTACCAGCAATAAAAATCTTATCGGCATTAAATAATTCATTGAGGTTGATATGCCGTAAACCAAACCAAACCGAACCAAAACCGAAGAAACAGATATAGGGGCCTACTATTGGGTGAAAATTAATAGGTCAATTTTCTTCGCCAGGTTAGCCATTTACTGGTTTTATCTGAATCTAGCATACGTTTTCTAGTAATCTCTCCTTGACTAAAATGGCATACAGTAAGGTTGGCCTGTATATATTCGTGCCAAAGTCAATAGAAGGTTGTCTGTTGATTTTTCGCCAAGAAATTACTCAGTCATGATGTCACATATATTGCTGGACCTTTGCATTTTCTCCAATAAATGATAAATTTATGTTCCGTGTATAAATCCAAAATCTTTAATCAATAAATCATATGCTTCGGGTATATTACGACTAGTAATTTGTGACAAAGAAGTCATTCATCTATGATATGTATCGTATATAAGTCGAGGATTTTTAATCAATCCTTCCCTTACGACATGATTCATGTTTAAATCGAAGATTTTTAATCAGTAAATCATTCATATATGATATTCCTCGTGTATATTTCGACCCTTGATTTGTAGACGAGAAATCATTTACGTTCTATAGGTCGACTCCCGTTGGTAATCGAACGAAGTGTCTCGGATTGAGGAATCGGAGAGCCGAGTTCGAATTCCAGTCGAATTCATTACATTCACTTACGCGCTAATACCCTTGGGAAAGGTATGAATACTCATCTTCTCCCCCCCCCACTATGGGTAAACAGCAGGACAGACCGGGTTCTATAGCCTTGGATGGCAACTGGTCTACCGCAGAAAGAAATAGCAACCAACGCGGGGAAAAATCTGCCTCGTCAATCTAAGCGTGTATCACGCATGGCACATAACTGACTGAATCGAACGAAAATATCGTTAATGATATCGTTAATATAATATATTACGGTGTAAAAATGGTCATTTCGGAAAAAAGTTTTTTTGTTTTTTTTTTCTAAATTTACATCTAATCTATAAAACAAAGACGAAATATTTCCCATTGATGACGTGCTACCCAGAAATGTGGGGACCTATCGGAAAAAAGTGTATATTTCTAATCAATATTTTATTCAAATCCTTTCACTAGTTCTTCTTCTTCTTTTTCTTCTTCTTCTTCTTCTTCTTCTTATTTTTCTTCTTCTTCTTCTTCTTCTTCTTCTTCTTCTTCTTCTTCTTATGCTCCTCATACTCCTCCTCCTTTTTCTTCTATTCCACCTCCTCTTTCTTTTTCTTCTGCTTCTCCTACTCCTTCTTCTTCTCCTCCTCCTCCTTCTTTTTGATCCTCCTTCTTTTTCTTGTACTTTTTCTTCTAATTCCTTTTCCCTTCTTTCTTCTTCTTCATGTGTTGTGAGCCTTCAGTATGTGGGCGTTGTTTAATTGATGAGTGGCGAACCATGTATGACTTGAACTATCACTCGTCCTTTTCAGAATTCTTCTTACTAGATTATGGTACCTGATAGTTCGAGTGGTATTCATGGTTCTATCACTATAACATCTCGTGTTGGGCACCTCGAGGCGGTGTAATGATTAGCAAGCTTGTCTCGCTAAAACAATTACGACTGAGTAGTGAGTTCGATCCTCAATGGGAACCTAATACTTTCGGTCTTGTGCCACATCTGAGCTACGCTTGGAAAATCACTATAATCTCCCGAGTAACAGGAGTTTTTTTTACATGAAAGGAAGTTCATCATATATACAGTGGGTTCAAAAATCATTTATACATTGTCCACAGTTTATTGCGTTCATTAAAGCTAAGATCCATCAATGCACTTTTTTGTACGTTAAAGAAATATTATGAAAGTTTTAATTTATATATGTTTTTGTTTTTTGTTTTTTTGATTCACTTTCGTTTGTCTTTTCGTGTAGATATCAAAAGTACTTATTATTGATTCTTCAGTTTAATAAATATAACAATATCACAAGAGAAAGCGCAATGTGTATCCCGGTTCATAGCGACCAATTCCGATACACAGGTCCAGCAAAACTACAGCAAATATTTTTTGGAACGGATTTTTATAAATCCGACAAATTTTTATCACTTTAAAAATCTGTCGAATTAGTAAAAATTAATTCTATAAAATTCTCTTTATTTACATTTGGAGACAAAACTGTGCAGAGATAAAAAATTTCGGGAGATCTTTGACGAGAGAAGGTTCGCTTAAAGGTACTTTTCGAGCCTAATTGCTTCTCACTGACTCAGTTGGTTAAAGCGTGTCGGATTTCACGATAGTCCCCATCTGCCTAGGTTCGAATCCTGCCGGAGAGACTAAATATCTCTTTAATAAGATTTCACGAACATTCAGGCCGGTAGACAAAAAATCAATAAATATATACTGTTTAATAAATAAATTTGAATATGAGTATCCCCTAAAATGTATTTTAAGTGATAAAAAAAGTACAAAGTATGAGAACAAAAACACCAGGTCATGTTAGCATCCATGTCTGGCACAAAACGTTTATGGAAACAGAAAGTGTCTTACAGAAACTGAATACTGTCAAGATTGCCCGTGGGGAAGTATTCTTATGTCTTTAAATAAAACTGTATTAATTTACCTATATTTTTCAATAAACCTCGAGGAGTGATCTTCATTTTTTTTCATTTTTTATGAATCTATCTATATATAAAATAATGTGACATCCGTTATCCATCCATTCTCTAAAATTACCATACATTGACAAATCGGAACCAAATTTTGAAGAGAATTTCAAACAGTACATTTGGTTTTACTAGGGTACGTAGCTTAGTACAATAAATTTTCATTAATTTTTGGAGAAAGATTAAAAGCTTTTTTTGTTAATTAACATACAAAATACTCCCACTATTTTAAAAACAATTTAATGATTAAAATAACAAATACTTATTTAATAAAAATGCAATATAGTTCTTTGCATTTCTTTTTTTTACTTTGAAAATACACTCTTTACCGCTAGGGGGCGTCGTCAGTGATGTTCTGTATTGGGTCATTGGGTAGTTTCGGGTCTTTCAAACATCATACTCCCCTCACCAAGTCGACCCCATCTGATGCGCCCCCCCCCATCTAAATTAACAGCCTGCAGACACTGCAAACCATACCCCTCTGTCATGCATTTGATTGGAAGATGACCAGCAGTCAATCGCAATGGTGTGAGATCTATTTAAGTTGTTTACTTTTTCTTTTTTATGTGGATACTCATCCGATACTCAGAAGGTAATTATGTGTTTTTTTTGGGTTTTTTTTGGGTTTTTTTTTCCTTTTTTTCAAGTTTCATCTCCCCAGCTGATAATTACTGTTTAAAATGTTTAAAAATGCAACCTTAAAATATAAGTTTTTATATACAAGAATGTAGTTTCCAGTTCGTCCTGCCTTTGCAAGAACTATAAACAAAACAAAACAATTGAAAACATTTAAATTTGGTTCCAGAAAGGAATATTTGCGCATGGCCAGTTCTATGTTGCGTGCTCAAGAGTAAGAAATCCTAAGAATTTATGATCCACTGTTAAAAAGGACAAAAAGACATTTTCTTAAAAAATATTGTTTACTATGACGTCTTAAATTAAATTAAAGAAATTATTAAACCACGAAGTAGGGTTTCTTGTCAAAGTATTTTTTCCAAAACAAATCAACTTATTTAAATTTCATCGATTAGTTTTCGAAATTGAATGAAACGTAGAGTTTGTAAATCTCGACAAAAATGTTATCGATAACTTCAACAATACTAGATACTGTGAGGATTTTAACATGCGTTAGTGTGCTTCCAAAAATTCTAGTTTTTAAAATTGTACTGATAATTCATGAACCTATTGCATTATTATTATTATTATTAAAGAAGCCGGTTATGCACGAAAATCTTCATACGTGACAAGTTAATCCAGAAAAGAAGATCTCCAAGTGTCATGACTTTGATTGGCAAGAAAATCGGATTAAAGATTCTGGAACTATGGAATCCATCGCAGGTGTTAAGTTAATGAGGCTCGGTATTACAAAGCCATGATCATTCGGATTTAAAACATGTGAAAAATAAAAAAAAACATTCTTACCTATTTAGTACTTGTAAAATATTTAAAAATCATTAGAGAAATGTTCCATCTTCCTGGCGCCGTGGTGAAGAGAGATCTTGGTTTGTGAAGTTAAATAACTCGGTCGTGAAAGTACCATTCACTCGACTCGGTCTGTCAATTCCAAAAACAATATAGAAGCTACATACAAAACGTACATAGATATCTATGCATATATGCACACACACACACACACACACACACACACACATATGTATATATTGTTGTAACATAGAAAAAGGTTACTGAATGAGGAATAACCAAAACGGAGGTTGGAAATGAAATTATAACATCAACAAAATACGGCGTGGAGTAGGTAAACCACTGCTAGTGATGGACTATTAGACAGTATATTACCCCAAACTTTAAATAATGCTCAACGTATTTATGAGAATTGGGACATACGGTATATATATATATATATATATATATATATATATATATATATATATATATATATATATATATATATAGATAGATAGATAGATAGATACACCTAGTGAGCCAGTGTCTGGCTCACTAGGTGTATCTAGGTCTGCTCTACGGTAGTATTGAGCTCTTTTGTTAGTTAGTTGTTACTCGTATCGGGGTTTTTTCTTTTTGGGCTTCAGACCTGCATCTGTGCGATTTTTTTGTCGGCAGAAGTTCATGTTTGTAGCTCTTTCTTTTTTAAAACGTTTTTTCCCTCGAGATTGATTTGATTAGCAAATCAAAAATTCGAGGGTTTTTCCAAAACGAGTCTAGTTATCTATATATATATATATATATATATATATATATATATATATATATATATATACCGTACCTATGAACACTGATGGGTATGTCCCAATTCTCATAAATACGTTGAGCATTATTTAAAGTTTGGGATAATATACTTAAAATTTATACGATCGTGGTGATGTTCTCTGTCTCGTCTCTTTTTGTGTGTGTGTGTGTGTATATATATATATATAAATATGTCTGGGTGCTTATATATTATAATCTGATTGCGTTTGTTTTACGCGTGAGTTTAGGACCCCATTCACACAGGACTAAAATGTATACTTTGTCAAAGGACCGGATATAAAATTAGCTAAAGTAACTTCAATGAAGTAATAAATTGAATAACATATATATTTCTTCTTTTTTCCTCAGTAATTTTATGGTTGTAAATTTAATAGCGATTAAATTTTGATCTTGAAATTAGCAGTTTTTAATTTTAATATTAAATTTTATCATATAATTTAGTAATTATTGGTTAGAATAAATTCTTTTTTAATACTACCCATATTTTAAACATCTGAATAGCTATTATAACATGACTTCGTTGTCAAGCTTTTTGAATTTTCCTATACTTGTATTTTGATTGGTCCATCTAGTTTTTGTAACAACGTTTTCCCCTTGTGAAGGATTGTTAATTAATTCGAAACTTTTAAAACCATTTATTTTACATTCAACATCATCACTTGATAAGACACCGAGAGTGTTGAAACAAAATGGCTATTTTTATAGTGATTTTATAACATATTTATGTTATAATTTTTTTAAAATAAATAATTATACCTGCTATACTTTGTATTGAGCACTCTTTTAAGAATAGTATTTGTTGGTTATTGGAATTCATTCCATATATACCAATGATATACTTGGATATATATATATATATATATATATAGTATTAATGTGAGTAGAACTTGTCACTTAGCTGATTCATATTACCTTTAGACATGTTCGTCCACTCTTCAGAGGATATCAGCAAATTACCACTTATATTTATTCAATTTTTCCATTTTATACACATTTAGCATTAACGTAAATTTTCTTCTGTATTCTCTGTGTTTGTGTGTGCGCTTGTCCGCAGGCTCGCGTACGGCGGTCTGCACGGAGGTGCGTCGAGATTATGTTGCCATTTTTCTTCGTTTTTTGATTTTTATCTGTTGCAGACTTAGTCTGGTTTTGATCAGGCTCTAAACATGTGGCCTATTTTTATTTATCATTTATTTTTCTTTATGGGCATTTTAGTTTTTTTTTTTTTTTTGCTAGGGAAGTTGTATTTCGTTTATTTAAGTTTTTATATAAATAATTGTTATTAATGATTTCACGATATTATAATATATATATATATATATATATATATATATATATATATATATGATACCAATGATATTAATATTTAAATGGTAAGCACGTAGACATATACATAATCACACACACACACACACATACACACACACATAGATAGATAGATAGATAGATAGATAGATATACTGCGTGCCAAATTATTATCGAAATCACTTTTTTTCTAATATTTCAAAAACCATCCAATCAAGTCACATAAAATTTTCAAATAATGTTGGCAACACTGATCGACGTAAGCACTGAAATTTTCGTACTGATCTGCGCAATGTTAACAAACTGCCGCCATATTTGTTTTCAGCACGGTGATTTGACCGTGCCAAATTATTAGAAAGTTTTAGTAAAATTCCCAGAATTGAGCAAACAAAACGTTTATTAATGTTGAACGTGAATGTTTATGATCAAAAGAAGCTAATAAATAAGATAATCAAACAAATAATAACAGATACAAACAAAGGCACAATTTTAAACAAATTAAGAGGGAATGTGCTTTCCCTGTTTTGAAATTACTTGAAAAAGTCGACGATCCATAGAATTTGTTAATTGTAGGATGCCATCTGTTGTAATGCCGCGAGATATGTCAAGACTTGCTTCCCACAACTCTGCGTTGCTCCTGAATTGTCGTCCGTTGGCGTACAGTCTTCGCTTCATGATGTTCCAAAGGTTTTCGATTGGATTCAAATCCGGAGAATTTGCTGGCCACTTCATTTTTCGAGGTTCATCGAAGCCTATTTCAAATATTCAGTAGTCTTGTGAACAGGATGTGAGGGAGCATTATCTTGCATAAAAAACAATGGCCCTTCTGAAGGCAACTCTTTGCCTTTTCATCCACGGTTCAAGATGCTCCTTCATAAATGCTATGTATGCATTAGCAGTCATTTTGACGCCATCAGGTACTCCCCATGGGCCCACTAATGTGTTTCCAATAATACCACCCCATGTTGGCGTCTCAAACACTGATGGCGATTCTGTCCGTTCATTACCCAGCCTTTGCACCATCCATCTGGCCCATCAAGTGTTGCTCGAGTTTCGTCTGTGAACAAAACTTTAGAGAAGTCAATCTTCATATTGTCCTCGGCCCATTTCAATCGATTTTGAATGTGATTTCTCGTCAACGATACAGGTTTGACTGTTGTTGCTATTTCCCTCAGATACCGACACCGAGTATTTTTAGACACAGTAGGATCCCCAGTGCGACTGAAAAGCTCTTGACTGGTAAGTCCAGGGTTCTTCGTGGCCTCTCGTTTGTCGTGACATGAGATGACGTGAAATAACCCTCGGCTTGCCTTTATATGCCCTTTTGCGTACTTGTGTAGGGTCGGCGGTGAATTGTTCACTGTTTGATGACACTTCTCTATCATTTTAAAAATTTCTAGGGTAGATTTACTTATTGAGAGTTCTGAGGTAATAGTTTTCTTTTCAGCATCACTTAAACTGCTTTTACGGCCCATCTTTTCACTAAATTCTTATACTTTTCTAATAATTTGGCACGCTCAAATCACCGTACTGACAACAAATATGGCACCAATTTGTTTACGTAGCGCAGATCAGTACAAAAATTTCAGCGATTGCGCAGTTCAGTATTGCCAATATTGTGTGAAAATTTTCTGTGAATTGATTGAACAGTTTTTGAAATATTAGAAAAAAGTTATCTCGATAATAATTTGGCACGCAGTGTATATACACACAGAGGCATAAATACGTATATTTATATATGTTCACTGGGTGGTTATTTAGTTTTTTAATTGAGTGATATCCTAAATATTTATTACAGGAGTTTAGATTAAGTTTATTTGTTATTGTTACAATTTATGTGCATATGTCTGTAATTATTATTTAATTTTATAAATATCATTTTTACACATACATATATATACATATTTATATATATATAACCGATTTCACAAAGCTTTACAAATGTTCAATGTGTGCACATCACACGTCAATCAGTAGTCCAGTTCCTGCCAAACTACTCTTGTAGCATGTCTTGCGTAACATTCTACAGCGCCTCAGTGATTATCTGCTTAAATTCCTCCGGCAATGTAGGAAGGATGGAATACAGGCCTTGCCTTTTCACAGAAACCCATAGAAAAAAAATCACAAGGTGTCAAGTAAAAAGTAGTGGCCATTTCAACATCATGTAATCATTATCACTGGCACGCCATCTTCCCAGCAGATTCTCATTAAGATTTTTCCACACAAGTCAACTTAGTGTTTAGACATTTAGTTAAAATTTGAGATTATTTGAGCGATAATTGGCTATATTACAAATATATATAAATATATATATATATATATATATATATGAAAAAAAATTTGGAAAAAACAAACAAAAATCCGTAAATGCAATTATGTTGTTTAAAATGAATGAAATGTCGACGTCTGACGTTTCGGTTTAATAAACCTTCTTCAGGACAATATTCATTAAAATATAATTCAGTTCAATTTGACAAAGACGATCATTTACATTTGCTTATATATATATATATATATATATATATATATATATATATATATATACACACACACACACATACATATATATATATATATATATATATATATATATATATATATATATATATATATATATATACTATCTGAACTTATTTAGCAAATCATATAAACTTCAATAATTCAAATTTGGTTTGAAAAAACATTGTCAAATTTTAAACAACTAATTTAGATGTCAAAACAAACTGTGATTTAAAATTTTAGGTCGTATCAATATGTTTTATTGGTGTTATTGGAAATATTTGATGTCTTCTTAAAAAACCTTCAGTTTAATGTTATTAGGCAAAACCAATTAATCACATTTTACTTCAATAAAGATGTCATAAAATCATCAAAACGTGATCAACACGTATAATAGGACAAATGGCAAACACATATAAGTATCTGAATCCTATACATGTTAATATAGTTACCATTGTATGGGATAACAGCCAGTAATATACAGGTGTCCATAAAGTTCGTGTGCACTTTGAAAAGTTTATAACATCGCGATAGAAATAATTTGTAAAAAAAATGTTATAAAATTTAATGTACCTATTTTTAAGTATAGCTAAAATAACTAATGTGATTTCAGACATTACTATAAATCAGTTGGCAAATGTTTTCCGTGCACTGCAAAATCGTATAACCCTTTGTATTGCTAATGATGGAGAACATGTGGAAACTTAAATAAAATTGCAATAAAACCTTACAAAATATAGATTTACTTCTTTCTAATTATTTTTACAAATTATTTCTATCGCAAATACAAATAAAGTTATAAATTTTTTAAATTGCACACGAACTTTATGGACACCCTGTATTATCGATTTTGTTAATTTTCACTTCAGCAGGTTCAATTTCCAACATGGATGTGTTAATTGCTTCCCACAGTTCAGCTTTGCAGTTATATTGTTTGCCACATTTATATAATTTCATCTTCACGATTGACCATAGATTTTTGATCAGATTCAGATCAGGACTTGACATTGGCCATTCCATTATCGTCTCTCCTGTAAATCTTTTATGCTGAAAGAATTCACGAGTAAGCTCAGATACATTAGAAGGAGTATTGTGGTGCATAAATACACACTTCACTTTGAATCTGCGAGACTGGGCCTTGTACCATGCAAGAAAGTCCTGTTCATAATTGCTTCATCGACTTTGAATGATCCAATAATGGTTTGCTCAACAATTCCAGCCTATAACATAACACTACCGCCTCCTTGTTGCCTTCTTTTAACCCCAGGCGTGTTTGAATTGAATAAAATCCATCCTTTGGTTCATCCATCAGGTCCATCAAATTTTATTCGGGATTCATCCGTGAAAATTACTTTAGAAAAGACAATTTTCATGTATTTCTTGACCCAATTTTGACGCTTTAAAATATTTCCTTTAGTGAGAGGAGGTTGCCTAAGAGACTTTTTTTTTTTTAAAGATTATAATTCACAAAATATTCTATACATTTTGTCCTACTTGACTCCCTCAATTTCAGTATTTTAAAATTGGTTGTTTCGCTATAACTTATTTTAGTTTACGTTCACCTCGAAGAAGCAAGTTCTTAAGGCCTTTTCCTTTGCTTGAAAAAGATAACCGTAACATAATTCACTCAGACAGAAATTTTGAAACGGGACGCTATACTGCTTGTTCCAATATGAAGATTTCAGTGTGTTTGCATGTCAATCTGAGGACAGTGCAGTATATTCGGAAAGAGTTGAATGAGTCTAATGGTGATTACGAGGTGTTTGGAGTGATCACTAGTGATGGCAACGTTAAGTCTCCATTCATCTTCCCAAATGCCCTCAGATTCAACACGGAGGCCTACATCAAATGCCTTAAGGAGATATTGCTGCCCTGGGTCAAGTGGTTGGTTGCTGGAAGACCCTATGTCTGCCACTCGGCACCATGCCACACAAGCAGGAAAACCCAGTCATGGCTATCAGACAATTTCTGCGACCACATCACACTTTACATCTAACTGCCCAGACTACAACCCTCTTGATTATTATGTGTGGGGCGCAGTTAACCGAGAGACCAACTAAACTCCTTGTGACTCCAAAGATGAACTGAAGGCAACATAAATGGCAGTATTCACCAACTAAAACAAGGAGACAGTCCAGAGGTGACGCAGGAGATTCTGAAGTCTTTTGAAGGCCGTGGTTGAAGCCAATGGCGATTTTATTGAATAAATTTAGTCTTTAGTATTTAAAGATAATTTTTTTGTAATTTCGGTAAATATATTTGTTAAAATGAGATGTCTGTATTATTTTCATTTTTGCGTTATTTAGACGACAATAAATTCATCGCACCTCTCTCTCTCTCTCTCTCTCTCTCTCTCTCTATCTATATATATATATATATATATATATATATATATATATATATATAAAAGTAATTTATTTTTATTTATTAATCAAACAGAATGTATTATTTTAAATATTATTTTTAGTGGACACTCGTATTTGAGTAGACGCCCCCTTTATTTATTAAATAGTATATTTATTTATTTTCGTTTACCAACCTGAATATTCGAGTAATCTTATTAAAGAAAAATATGTAGTATTTCGCTTAAAGGCACTATTCAGCCATGGTTGAATGCCAAAGGTTCGTTGCGGCTGAGTCGATTGAAACACGTCAGATCTAACGCTGGTTGCCTCTGCCCAGTGAGAACGCAGGTTCGGATTCTGCCAGAGAACGCATATTTTCTTTAATAGATTGTTTCCAATATTCATGCTGGTAGACGAAAATAAATATACTGCTAAATAAATAAACATAGCGTCTACTCAAATATGAGCATATATATATATATATATATATATAGGTATCTATACTCGTTTCGAAAAGCCCTCGAATTTTTGATTTGCCAATAATCAACTCAATCCCGAGGGAAAAAAAAGCTTTTAAAAAAAGAAAGAGCTAGAAACATGAAAGTCTGTCGAAAAAAATCGCACAGATACAAGTTTAAAGCCCAAAGAAAAAACCCCGACACGAATAAACAACTAACTAACAAAAGAGCTCCAATAACAATACAACCGTAGAGCAGACCTAGATAAACCTAGTGAGCCAGACAAACCTACCTATGTTTCACCTAAGCGGATCGTCAGGGAAAGCTTTTTTGTCTGGCTCACTATATATATATATATATATATATATATATATATATTTCTCTAATTTTAGAGGATACATATTTTTATGTACACTCTCTAATTTTTCAAATTAGATTTATTGACCCGGAATAACTCTTAATCTTCTTGAATAATAATCAAAAATATATTTTTAATATATTCTCCTGCGATTGTTATTTTAACAGCTATGATTTGGTATTCCATAAATTTTTCAGCAGGTAATATATATTTCTCATTCATTCAGGAATTCAGAAATAAAGAAAGCCTTTCTAATAAGATTCGAATTTACTGTATCATTGCTGTAGTACGGATATGCGAGTGGTCGAATAGCGGCCCGCAATTAGAAACCAGTGAACTAAGTTCGAATTCCAGTTTAGTTCGCTATATTCACACGCACAAATACCCTTGGTAAAAGATATAAATCCAGCTAATAAATGTCCATCAATGGACCAAAAAACAAGGCAAAATGGAATCTCTAATCGGGACTGGCAACTCAAATCAAGAATAGCACCTAAAAGCCATCCCTGTCAGGATTAAAGTGAAGAGATTAGAAGCAGAATGTGGGATGTGGTCAATGGAAGAATCTAAAGGAATAGATTCGGAATTGAATTGCAATGGTGTCAAAAGATTCATTCTAAACAATGGCGGAGACATTATTATTCAGCGTCTGAAAGAAATAGAAACCATATGTTGCTCTTGGAATGAAATGATTAGTTACACTTTGGCAAGACATAGCACCTGAAAGCCATCCCTGTCAGGATTACAGTGAAGAGATCGGCTGTAGGATGTTGGATGTGGTCAATGGCAGAATCTAAAGGAATAGATGTGACATTGAACTTGAATGGTATCTTGTAAAAATCCTTTATTTCTTTGGTTAATGGATGAGCCTTAAATTTTCTGCGCCAAATGGCAACTTCGAGAACATATAGAGTAACGCCTTGTCTTTTTATATACGCGCAACCCAAGCATCTATGATGACACACAGGAGTAGCACCAGGAGAAGGAAGCGTGTTGATGCCATGGCGCGTCCCGACGGACGACCTAAGCAGTCTGTATCAGCTAACAACGCCTCTTATAGTTGTTAATTCAAGAGGCGTTTTAACCTGATACAAACTACCTAGGTTGTCCGGACGCCCCATGACATCAACACGCTTCCTTCTCCTGGTGCTACTCCCGTGTATCAAATAAATGGTTCGGATGCGCATATATAAGGAAACACGGCGTTATTATTCATTTTTCTTCATTCAACGTTGAATATTGAATGCATCTGAATAATAGTAGTAACGTTGTAACCTCTCTATGACCTTGCTATTTCGATGGCAAACGTTCAGATGAGCTCTGTTCACCGTATTCACAAATTCGAACCTTTTCAGCTAAGACACTCCATGCAATTTTCACAGTCGAATCACCTGCATATACCCCAAACACAACAAGAAATCTCCACCATAGAACTTTTTCCCAAAATACAAACTCATTTTTTGGAACATACTCCTGCGTAAGTGCTTTAATTAACACTTCAATCATGACCACTTCAAGTCAAAAGCCAATCATCATCTTCCGCCCTTATCCTCATAATCTAAATTTTCGACCGTCTACTCTACAATTCATGTCACACACCTCATTCCTCATTACGATTTCGACTGTATCCTTCTGCATTGAGGTGCTCTCGAGGCTTATACTGGGTGAAAGTTTTGTATGAAAATTTTTTTAATAGTGTTAAAATTTAAGAATAGGCTATTATTATTAACCTGTAGATTGTTTAAACTAATATCTTCATCCATGTAGGTCACATTGTTTACGTCAAATTTAAGGAAAGTGATATGAACACTAACATATAAATCTACAACTGGACTGATTATAGGAAGAAGGTCAAAGAACACATCAGCCGAAATGTAGGGATATAACGAATGCAAACTAAACAACTTGTGGATAAAAGTTTTCTAGGTTTCCGAACTGAAGAATTGTCATTCATTTTTGAGGAGTATCTTCATAAATTCATTTTTTCCTGGATTTTTTTTAACTCTTACAGATATTTCCTTATTGTCAATCCGAAATGCGACCCATTTTTCGAATACAAATTTTCGGCTTTTCCATTTTTCGTTGAAACTTAAATGTCTTCTCTTATCGCATTCGAAAGTAGTGAAAAATCGAATAAATCTGGTTTAGAAACGATGTCATTCTTTATAAATTAATTTCGAAAAATACCTAACAGCTATTCTTTACACAACCACATTACACACAAAAACTCACATCACAAAAACACACGAACACACACACATGCACGCATACATACAAACACACAAACATCATATATATATATATATATATATATATATATATATATATATATATATATATATATATATATATATATATGAATATATGATCGTATCTGCCACTATTTGTTGTTAGCAATTCATTATTCACGTCTGGATGAGAGTTCGATCCTAACAGGATTTTGAATGCTGCTTTTCAAATAAGATAAAGTTGATATTAATGGTAATATTAACCATTTCCTTCTAAGGAAACAGTCGGCATTCATTTATTATAAAATATTTCTCTTAAAATAAATCTTCAGGGAAGTACCTTTCCCAAGTACACTAACTTTTATTGCTCGTTCCAGTAGTAATGGAGGCTTCCTTCCAAATTTTCCGTTTGAAGTCGTGTAGAACATCATCATCTTGGTTATGTCATTATTTTCTCTTCGAGTTAGATGTGCTATCCATTTTAGCTGTTGCTACTGCTGAAGATCTTCAAGTCATATGGTTTCTTTTATTTAGTCAGTTCTTTCTTTGTGGTTGTGTAGCGCCAGTTCACAATGTTCAATGATGGATGGCCTTCGCTGATACCGACAGGCTTCGCACGCTAAAACCTATTTTTAATCATTGATCTGAAAAAAGCGGTTGCATACAGCTGACAGTCTAATTATTTCTGAATTGACACTGTAATGATTGAATGTATATTGATATATATATATATATATATTTTTATTTCTGCGGGCATCTTTAGTTTCGTGTGGTCAGGGTTGAAATGGGACGCAAAGTGATTAGAGACCAGGACATTTCTTCTGTGTTAGTTTTGACTGATGTTACGCTTTACTCCACATTTTAACACATTATCTATGCTGCTTGGTTGTATTAATTTCTTTTTTAATTTTTCGAAGATATTTTTGCAAACCCCATGGTAATCAGAAAACTGCCGCAAAACCGCCTTTTTTCTTCTTTTTCTTACAGCTAATGGTTTGTCCTTTCATCTTGTTTTTCTTTACTATTTTGTCTCGGAGGTTCTCTAGTTTTCCTTCTGTGTCTGCCATCAATAATGTCATCTGTATATCTTATATTGTTCAGAATGCTCACACCGACAATAAATGCTCGTAGGGTCATAAGGAGGCACGGTGGAGTAATGGATAGCGACTAAGATTGAGGAATCGGAGAGCCAAGTTCGAATTCCATTCGAATCCATTACATTCATTTACGTGCTAATACCATTGGAAAAGTTATGAATCCTAATCTTCTCTCCCCAGCTATGGATAAATAGCAGGACAGACCAGGTTCTATAGCCTTGGATGGCAACTGGTCTACCGCAGAAAGATACGCCTAAGGGTGTATCACCCATGGCACATAATTGACGCCTAAATCCTAAGGGTGTATCACTGTTGAGATTGAATAAATTGATTTGAAGGTTCCTAAAATTTTCTGTCCGTATGCAG
>CAHIKZ030004214.1:47500-192500 GCA_903632075.3 Acanthosepion pharaonis
CGAACAATGTAAATAGTTTAAACAAACTACAGGTTGACTATCCGATATCCGAACATCTGAAACCCGAAAAACCTCTGAAAACCGAATATTTTTTTATTGTGGATTTTGGCGCACAAAATTTTACCTACTTGACCCACGCCCCTTAGGTATAACCTTGCAACAGGTGACATGATCGGCCCGATTCCGCCCACTGCTCTACCAGCCTGGCTGAGCCACCTGAGCCCGCTAAAAGCCAGTTCTTGTCAAGCGATCGTATTGGGTAGGGCTGTCGACTATTTTTTTTTCGTAATTTTTGTGACTTTATACAGTGAAAATGTCAAAAAGGACTGCAGATAATCTTATGGCTAACTGAGAAAATGAAAAGGAAGTATTTTTCGTTATCACTAACACAAAATTAGACATTTTGCATAAGTTTGGTCGATGTGTTTCTGTGCAACGTCTGATTGAGGTATAGAGTGTCGAACAACCACTGTGTATGATTTAAAGAAACAGAAAACAAAGTTGCTAAAATTTTATAGTGAAAGTGATTACCATAAAAAAAATGAATAATAAGAAAACACTACATACGGTAAACCTTGGGGGCCGTCGATAGCTGTGCTAGCACTAAGTCACAAGTCATCGCGGCCGAGGGCTTGAGCGTGCTAGCTTTGTTCAAATTGATGATCACGCTAGATAACAATCTCTTTCCCAGAAATTGTAACTAAGTTCTGCTCAGCATAGTTGCAGTATAAACCACATGTGGGCTTTGTGGTTGTTGAATAAACACAAATGCGCCTGAGCAAGCGTCTGTACTGATTGACTAGCCGCCCTAGTAGACGAATATTCTCGAATACAAGTGGCCAGCTATACATACATACATACGATAAAATAAACTACAATGCCTACCGTCTATAGTTTTTCTTTACCCCTCCTCTTTGGAAACTATTTCACGCTACTGTCGGGTAAGCTACGGTATTGAGTGTCAGAGAAGTGAGCACGGTACGTTTATTTGATTGTGCGACAGGGAGGAATAAGAGTGTAACGTATATTTTTAGTCTATCGTTTGATATTTTTTGTCTGAAATTTATTCATTACTTAGAGTCTAAATTATACCTCTATTTCATTATCAGTATATTACTCCATAAATAAAATGTAATAATAATTTATATTCACACGTTTTTTGCTGAAATAGTGTTTGAATTTCTGAAAACCGAAAAAAAAACGCAAAACTGAAACATTAATTTGTCCTAAGGATCTCGGAAATGGAATTGTGTACCTGTATTAGAATATAACATACAGTTGAATAATAATAATAATAATAATAATAATAATAATAATAATAATAATAATAATACATGGGAACATCAACAATTCCTGTTGTAGTTGGAGCTCTAGGATTGGTTGGAAAAGATTCCAGTAGACTAATTGCAGGGATTCCTGGAAGCCCATGCCTCAAAGAGATACAAAAAATTGTTCTTACAAGTACAGCCCACACTTTACGAAGGGCTTTATCTATGTAATTTTTTTTTTTTTTTTTTTTTGTCAGTGGAAAGTGTCATGATGCCATTTATAACCTTAGGTCCCTGGGCCGGACCCAGAAATGTGTAAATGCCAGAAATCAAAGAAAATAATAATAATAAAGACCACAACCAAAAACAGTGCCTCCTTATTGATATGGCAGTCCCTGCTGATTGCAATGTATCTTTGAAGATATTAAAAAAGGTGTCAAAATACAAGGACCTTGAAATAGAAATCTCGAAAATGTGGCATATGGGAACATCAACAATCCCTGTTGTAGTTGGAGCCCTAGGATTGGTTGGAAAAGATTGCAGTAGACTAATTGAAGGGATTCCTGGAAACCCATGCCTCAAAGAGATATAAAAAATTGTTCTGACAAGTACAGCCCACACTTTACGAAGTGCATTATCTATATAATTTTTTTTCTGTCAGTGGAAAGTGTCATTTCTAACCTTAGGTCCCTGGGCGGGACACGGAAAGAAATGTGTAAACGCCAGAAATCAAAGGAAATAAAAAATAATAATAAATAAATAAATAAATTGAAATCTCAAAAATGTGGCGTAGGAGAACATCAACCATTCAAGTTGTAGTTGGAGCCCTCGGATTGATTGGAAAAGGTTCCCATAGACTCATTGCAAGTACAGACCCTACGAAGGGCTTTATCTATATGTAAAATATGTACCATTTTAAAAAAAACTGCTCACTATGAAAATGTCATGATGCCATTTCTGACCTTATGTCTCTGGTCGGGACCCGGAAATAAATGAGTATACACCAGAAACCAAAGGAAATAATAATAATAATAATAATAATAATAATAATAATAATAATAATAATAATAATTGAACACCACCCAGACCCGGTTACGGAGATAGGACCTGTTACAATTTTTTTTTTTTTGTCAGTGGAAAGTGTCATGACGCCATTTCTAACCTTAGGTCCCTGGGCGGGACCCGGAAAGAAATGTGTAAACGCCAGAAATCAAAGAAAATAAAAATAATAATGATAATAATAATAATAATAATAATAAATGATTATTAAAGACCACAAACAAAAACGGTGCCTCCTTATTGATATGGCAGTCCCTGCTGACTGCAATGTATCTTTGAAGATATTCAAAAAGCTGTCAAAATACAAGGACCTTGAAATAGAAATCTAGAAAATATGGCATATGGGAACATCAACAATCCCTGTTGTAGTTGGAGCCCGAGGGCTGGTTGGAAAAGATTGCTGTAGACTAATTGAAGGGATTCCTGGAAGTCCATGCCTCAAGGAGATACAAAAAATTGTTCTCACAAGTACAGCCCACACTTTACGAAGGGCTTTATCTATGTAATTTTTTTTTTTTTTTTTTTTGTCAGTGGAAAGTGTCATGATGCCATTTCTAACCTTAAGTCCCTGGGCGGGACCCGGAAAGAAATGTGTAAACGCCAGAAATCAAAGAAAATAAAAATAATAATAATAATAATAATAATGATGACCTGGAAACGGAAAATGCAATAAGTTACATTTAAACACGACTAATATTTAAATAATTGCAGCAACATTAGGAATGATTGAAAGAATACTCCAACAGAGAAACTCAAATTAGCAAAATCCCTGCCAACGCATCACTAAAATACAAAAGGTTTTTACTCATGAACAGCCATACTTTGTTCAATACTCAGAAAAAAAAATCTCTCCGTGTAATCTCCTTAATAACTTGTTTACCTCGGTTTTCAGAGAAAAAAAAAACTCTACAAGGGATTGTAGCAAACATCAAATGACAACAAAAAAAACGAGAAATAATATCTCGTCTCAGAAATTTAGACAGAACAAGATCTTTCTTTATGCGCGCAATTTTTAAACATAAGAATACGGCTTTGACGAAGGACAAGATTTGAACAGGGCTTCCATTATGTGCCAGCGCAATTGGACAGGAAAAAAAAAATCAATCAAACCGGAAATTATGTGTCGTGTGAAGGACGAGCCGGAAGTTGACTACATCAAGCAAGTCGTCCTCGCGGGTTCTCTGTGTAAAGCCAACGATCATTCATCGTAATCAAGGTTTCTGTCATCTCATCAGAAGCGGTGGAGAAAAAAAAAAAGAAACTACAAGACGAAATCAACTTGAGCTCATAACTGATGCAGACATTTTTATAACGAACAGGTGACATTTCTCTGTTTATTTCCTTTTCAATATTGGTTTTCTCTTTGATTTGATAATTACCATCCACTTTTCGGTTATTTGCAAAGCTATCCGTGTCGACTGTGCGAACATTGAGATAAGCCTCACTGCGTGTGATTCTGTTCTTTATACTGTGTACAGGGTTGGTATCATTATTTACACTATTTAGATGCAGATTATTGTCCTTGTGTTTGTTGTTTATATCACAACGTTTCGATCGCTGTGACCGCCTGCTGTTGTAACAAAAGATAAAAAAACGTTTCAGTGAGTGGAGTTAAGAATGACAAGCAGCATCATCTGCGTTCATCTGCAGACAGATTAAGTTTAAAGTTCATAATTCTCCAAAGAACTTATGGAACAATATCTTAATAATTAAAGCGTTGGTTCGTGAATATGGTGACATAGTAATTTTCGGTTCAATTCTGGCGCCGGGCAGGGTGTAGCTAGAATCAGTGGGAAAAAAGTGAGAAATAGCTGAACAATACTAAAGAAATAAGAATTAGGCGAGGTATTCCTCGATAAGGACGGTGGGACAAGAATTGTATACTCCCGTAGATTAAATATAGGATTCAGATCGGAATTCCTTGCAGGTTACACGTACTACATCTGATGATGGTCGGAAAGAACGACGAAACTTTGTGATTACAACAACAACAAAGATGAGGACAATGGTCCTTATGTAAGTACTGTAAGTAATGATAAATCCTCATCCCAGAAATTCCGTCAGTAATTTGATATCATTTCAGTATAGGCAGAGAGAAAAGGGAGATAACTGCATTTTCCGAAATTGAGAGATGCTGACAAAGAGCCCCTTATGTAAAATCTAACTTGATCAATAAAGGTCTCCAATGTCAAAGGTCAATGCAATATCACTTGACGAATACAAGATGCAATAATAATAACGTTAAGCGAAACTTTAAAATTAATTTGAGCAGTTCATCATTTTTTTTATATGTCGTTTCCCTTCAACAACTTAGCGATCGTGGCTCTCCACATCTTTTCGCATGTACCTCTAAGCATAGTCCTGGGTATGAAGTCAAACTACATCCGCCAGCAAAACCTCTGATCGGAATATTGGAAGTTTTGAGCAACATGGAACCAACTCTTAATTGCTGTTGTTCGCAAGTCCACCCTGATCTGTGGTGGTAGCACCTGTTAGGGTCCCAGCTATGAGCAAATAGTGAACATCCAAACAAAAACAAAACACTATGAAAGTATAAAAATACATTTTTATAGTAAAAATACCAGCAATACATTTTTATATAGTAAAAGGACTAACAATATTTATGGGAGAAAGACCAAAATTACATTTTATCTGTAGTTGAAAGCGTTCAAAATATATTTAGTTGAAGCCATAAAATTGTGTTCAAAATATTTAGATTTCAGCATAAAACAACTCATAGATGTTGATCTGCTGCTAAACAAAATCAAATATTCAACATGAAAGAACTTTTTTGTCATTAATCCATATAATATCCTATAATTTCTTAAAGAAATCAAATTGTATTCCAAAATATAACTTCAACAAAACTACAACAGAAAACACATATCAACGCCTATAGTAACTATGTCCACACAAACATATATATCCACAAAAGCGGAATATCTACCTTGTGGAAGTAGATTAATATATATTATATTTTTATTACAGTGTAACCCGGATATAAGAAACCCGGATATAAGAGAAACCCGGATATAAGAGAAACCTGGATATAAGAGAGATTTTCTCTGGTCCCAAATAAGAGCCTGTGTTAATGTATATAAAATAGACCAAACCCGGATATAAGAGAAAACCCGGATATAAGAGACAACTCTCTTATATCCGGGTTACACTGTACTTCAAACCAAAAAACTATGAAAGTATAAAAATACATTTTTATATAAAAAAAATTACCAACAATACCTATTTATAGTAAAATGACCAATAATAGATTTTATCAGTAGTTGAATCCATAAAATTGTGTTCAAATTATTTAGATTTCGGCATTAAATAATCCATAGAAGTTGATCTGCTGCTAAACCATATCAACCAACCAACTAAGAAAAAGAAGGAAATTCTGATATTTTTATTTTTGTGTTTGATTTTCATTGGTTGATCAGGCTTCACGTGCATTTGACTTGTTAAGCAGCGTTAGTATAGTCTACGGCGTTCAGAACTTACACAAATTTATTATACTAATGTTACTTAACCTACTCAAATGCATGTGAAGCCTGATTCAATGAAAAATCAAATAACACAAAATAATAATACCATATGCAAATACTATATGCAAATAGTGAACCCCCAAACAAACAAATATACTATGAAAGTATAAAAATACATTTTTATATAAAAAAAAATACCAAAAATACCTATTTATAGTAAAATTACTAGCAATACATATCTCAAGCAAAATGACCAGTAATAGATTTTATCAGTAGATGAAGTGATAAAATTGTGTTCAAATTATTTAGATTGCACTATTAAATAATCTATAGAAGTTGATCTGCCGGCTAAGCCATATCAACCAACCAAGAAAAATTAATTTTCTGCTAATCTTGTCTGAGTTCTCGCTAAAACGAGTTTCATTTCTTAAATTGTGTTATTCTTATTGGGGAAACGAAGAGGAATAAAATAGGACAAATACGGATTTAACATGTCCATATGAAGGCATTGAAAACATATCTGTCAGAATGCAGTATTGAAAACAAAACGCAGTATTGAAAACAGTTCAGGTTAATAAGCAAGTTCTATATTGGTTTGCTTGTTTGTTTGTGTGTGTGTTGTTGTTTTTTTTTGTGAAATATTGCATCTATAAATATTTTATGGCACTTGTTCTAAGATCTTTGTCGTACGTCGACCACATAAATTTAAGCGTATCATTTGGTTGGCAAATAGGTCTCATCGTTTTACTAACGAAATAGCTAGATATAACCGTAAGTCCTATTCTAATAATAGTTTCTTTTCTCGTTCTTTCCATCTTCCGGTTTCTTGCATCTCCGCTACCTACGATCTTTTAAATGCAACGCCAATTGCCATATTCTGTCTTCCTAAAACATGTTCTTTTATTGTCCTTTCTCTTCAATTTTTTTTTCTCGTTTCTCTTTCACTCTCAGTAATCTTTACGTCTCAGTGGCATTACCCCCTTGCTTGGGGTGAAATTATATATTTTTTTTAAATAAAGACGGGTTTATGTGCATCACTGATCGAGAGATTAATTTCAATAATAGTGAAGTCCATCCTCACTGGGGGCTCAGTTCAATAAACAACTTATAAACTAGCTGAAATGTAATAGTTAACGAGCTGACCATTCGCTAATAAAACGCAATCGACCGCATTTGATTTATATAGATATATTTTTTACTATAGTTTAGCCCAGACAAGGAGTAAGAGCCACTCAAGACAGAAGATTACCGAATAAGAGGTGTGATATGAACGTAAAAGGAGGAAATCGGAAGCGATTATTATGGGAATATGGTGGATAGAGAGCAACTAGTCGTACCTTGTAGAGGTTAAGAGTGTAGTGTTCAGGAAAGCATCCATATATATAAGCATCCAGGATCTATCCTCTTGGAAATTTACACACACATACACACACACACACACACACACACACACACACACACACACATATATATATACATATATATATATGTATATATATATATATATATATATATATATATATATATATATATATATATATATATTGAAATTTATATAGTTATGTACATATATATATTTGAAATTTATATATATATATTTATATATATATATTTGAAATTTATATATATATATATATATATATATATATATATTTACATATATATTTATATATATATATATATATATATATTGAAATTTATATATATATATATATTGACCACTAATAATATATATATATATATAACCGTATCACCTCATGCAAGGCACTAAAGCCACTAAGACACAAGAGGATATTGAGTGTGGAAGGACAAGAAAAATAGAGAAACAAACATTAGGGAATGAGAAGAATGTAGGACTAATCAAGACAGTAGATAACGATCGACGTTGCATTTGAATTTTTGAAGATCAACGTTGGCTGGAAAGCATGAAGCCGAAAGAGAGTTCCACAAACGTGAAGAAACTATAAGCATAGAACTTACGGTTACATCTAGCCATTTCAACAGTAAGTTGATGAGACCTTACCGCAAATCGAGTACTGCGCTTAAATTCATAAAGTCTAGATACCACAGCGAAGAGTTCATCCGAACAGTTACCCTGAAAGTATTTGTAGAAGAGGCACGGGGAAGCTACATTACGGCCGTCGAGAAATAGCTGAGCCTGAGACGCCAGATCAGCACCAATAATATTGCTGATTCTTCTTTGGATTTTATAAATAATCTCCAAACATGCAGCAGGAACACCAGGCCAAATGTGACAACAATATTCAAAGCATGAACGAATGGTAGACTTATAAATATGCAAGATAGATTTTAGAAAGAAAAATTGTTTAGCACGTACCGACTTTCTTACCAGCAGGCTTAAAAATTGATTCGATATAGTCATTTTACTTCATATCAGGCGCAACGGGTCACTATCAAGGAGGCTAGCATCAGCCAACATGATGGGGGGGGCAGAATGGGGTCTTTCAGGTGATTAATAGAGAGAGTATGATTAATTTATTATATTAGCTGATTTTACAAGAATGTGAAAACATTTCATATATATTTATAATGAAGATAAAAACAAATTTATGCTTAATAATATTTTCATGCATATGATTAAGATATTTTTTGTTTCTTTCGACAGGATGAAAGAAATCAAGTACTGACTACCAATATATGGTTGGATCAGGTAAGTAAATTCTTAATGACTCTATCAACGAAATGAATCGAAAAATCATTTAAAGTTTCATTTTTTGTAGTTGTATTAAATAATCATAAGCTTTCTTCCATAACAAACCAAGCATTTTTTTCTCTTAATTCACCACAAATAATGTAAAATTGCTTATTGCAAATATTAATTCACACGAAGTAATTATAAATTTTCAATAAAAACTCTGTCTAGATACAGGCACTCTGGCTAGATGCAGAAACTCTGGTTAGATGCAGAAACTCTGGTTAGATGCAAACACTCTGACTAGATTAAGGCACTCTGGCTAGATTCAAACATTATGTCTAGATACAGGCACTGTGGCTAGATACAGGCACACTGGCTAGATACACTCCTCGTTATTACATTAGGTAGAATCCCATTCATCCGGGATTCTCTAGTTTAGCAATTCTGATATTTTGGAACGATAATTTGAATCTGGACTTCATTAGTTTAAAGATATAAACGTAAAAATCAAGAAATCAACACCTATAAAATAATTCTAGTATTAATGTTAATTTTATCGGTAAAATCGAAATACTATTTAGAATAGAAAACTTCGGAGCACCTGATCGTGGTCTAATGGCTAGCAAGCCTGTTTACACACTAAGTAATGAATTCGATCCTCACTGGGTCTCCCATACTTTCGCCCTTGTGCCACTCCAAGCTACGCTTGGAAAATTACCATGACAGAAAATTTTGCAGAAGATTCTAGTAAAAACTAAGATGCGTGCACTCTATAAAACCGGATATACATTTAGAAAGTTATTGCATGAAAAACTGTTTACTGGCACAAAAATGATTATAATTCGCATTAAAAATGTTTAAGCGAAAAAATCGATTTTAAAAAATTGCCAGTTTCATTCACTGTTTGATTGACTATGTTTGCTTGACTTACAAATTGTTTTGATAAAAAGCAATGATAATAAGATGGAGGAAACTCGTAACGAAATTATAATCGTAAAAATGAATGTTCTATTGACTCGGATCTGTCAGAAATTAATAATCTTCTAATTCAAATACAAATTAGAATACTTAGTAATACTTTTTAAGCAATAAAACATAAAGTGCCTAGAAACCCAAGGAAAATATTTGTAGCGGTACTTTCTCTTTTTCTAGACATAATCCTCTTTCAAAATGGCTGCCACTCTGAACGCACATACAAAGCAAAGTGCTGACATAAAATTTCAATTGTTGGAAGGAAAGATTGCTGGAAACATTCACAGGGGGTTACTGAATGTTAATGGAAAGGCTAAAATTAATGCAGTTTGCTGCAGTCTCTTGGCTAAGCAAATATCTGTGCCAAATGGTTTCCAAGAATACTGATTGACTTCATGAAGTAGCAGAGAGTGGATGATATACAAAAGCTTTTGTTTTGCTCCGGGCATAGGTTGCGTGCTTATTAAATCAGTCCTTCGTTTTTTATATATATATATATATATATATATATATATATATATATATATATATATATATATATATATATACAGCTTCTTCTCGCGAACCACTGTGGAACCAACACCCAAGATGATGTTTCCCCGATAATTACAATCTTAATCTGTTCAAGTATCGGGTTAACCGTTATCTCCTTTTCCTCTCCGCATAAACTGCCTCTTAATGTAATCCTCTACCGCGAGTTGCTGAGGCTTTGTACAGGGTGAAGGTTAGTGTAATATATATATATATATATATATATATATATATATATATATATATATATATATATATATATATATGCAGTGTTACATCAGAACATGCACATACCCACTACAAAACTGTGCATCTTGTTTTCAACGTTAAGAAAATTACGTTTCATCAGGTGGGAAATCACGATGCTACTCCCATCTGATGAAATGTTAAATTTCTTTTTAACGTTGAAACAAGATGTACAGTTTTGTTCTGGGTATGTGCATGTTCTCATGTAGCACTGCATAATAAATATTTATTGCTCTACTTTTTTTATTGAGCCCTGTTTTAAATTAATATTTCGAACGCTGAAATCTTAGTCTTCGTTCTTTTACATATATATATATATATATATGGGTATATAAGAAATTAGTGTTTTTTTAATTTTAAATCCAAAATTATTTAGTATCATATTAAACGTTTTATTTTAATGGATACACATGTTTGAGTAGACGCCCTGTTTTCTTTTCCTTTTTTTAATATTGTGATTTTTTTATTAAGATCCTTGAATGCATGAGCCGGTTAATTTAATTCAAACCATTAAAAATGTTTTAAAATCAAACCGTCTACTTAAACAATTGTATCCACTAATACGTAATATTTAAATTGATATGGAACACACAAACACACACACACACACACGCACATATATGTACTGCAGGTAAAAGGTTTGGCGTTACCCATCATTTCTTTAAATGAGATATCTTTTGTATTTTATTAAGTAAAAGATACAATTTTAGTAACTACAGTGTATTTGCTTTTATTTCTCAGTCTTTCTCCAAGCTGCTCTTATTACTACCAAAAAGTTCAAATTTAGATTCGCCTTCGTGGTGGTTTTATTGATGAAAACAAAATATGATGCTGTTGTATGATATTTTTTTTTATATTTAAGTGCTTATTTTTTGTCAAAATAAAAGCAAATACATTGCAGTTACTTCCCACTAACTGCTGCTTTGTGAAACCAACTCCCAAGAGGATGCTTCCCTGATCACTACAATCTTAACTAGTTCAAGTCTATGGTTAACCGTTATCTTTCAGACATATTACCATAAACTTTGGAACACTCTTTCTACAATGGCACTTGGGCTTTGTAGAGGGCAAACATCATTGTAAAATAGTTCTAAGCAATATGTATCCTATACAATACCTCCCAGTATATGTTATATAAGATACTCGCTTCTTCCGTGTGCCTCTTTTGCCTACAATATGTCCTATGAGTGTCAAATTTTCCAATCCTTCTTTCCTCATTATGTGTCCCGGAGATTTCAATTTTCACTTTTCTCATCCTAAGCACACGTTTCGAATTTTCCTTAAAACTTCATCATTGATCATATGGTCTGTCCATGATGTTTTCTTTATCCAGTGCTGAACATGCCAATCTTTAGTTTTTATCCTTTAACACTAAATAAAAAATTATATATAATCATTAGTAAATAATAACCATGAATAAATCAAAAATTATCCGCACTTTCGCTATATCATATATTTAGGTTTGTCACACTGCCTTCTGCTCATGCGTATTATAGTTGGTACTATTGTGGACACGTGATTGAATTTTGAGACTGATTACGCTTGTTTTCTTGCTGATGTTACAGTATAAACATGGCCGCTCCGCTAGCAGTGTTTAACAAAGAGCAGTTCTTCTCGATCGGTTAGTTGTACATCCAGGACTCTAATGTTCCTTGCCCAAATACACTCTGCAGTTTCTTTATTATGCATGCTCTTCAAGTTGGACCCCATTTTTCTATTGGAAACACAACAGTTATTCGTTACAAGTATTCGAACATGTTCTGGCCACTTGAGGAAGAGGTTACTGAGTAAGAAGAACAGTTTATGGGAATATGTGGAAAGATAACGAGCTAAAGACTTGAACAGGTTAGGGTTGTAGTGATCAAAGAAGCAACCTCTTAGTAGTCGGTTCCACAAAGCAGCGGTTCGTGGGAAGAAGCTGCTCGATTGGAACTTATATCTCACGAATGGAATACGAAGAAAATGGGGATGGTTCGCTACTATGGCATGAAGGGTCTTAGCCGTAAAGGTTAGAACTGGTGGAAATAAGGTTTGTAGCTAGTCTGAGCACTTGCCATAGGAATAGCGATAGAGAAGCGAGAGGTTTGCTAGGTTTCATCTGAGGGAAAGGGGCTTATGGGGGGGGAGATAATTCATTACCCACAAGGACGCGGAGACGCTTTTGAACTCTAACGAGACTCGAAAGTGAAACCTGGACAGCTTTTATGGAAGCAGTACCACACTTGTATTACATTCACTTACCTTCTCCCCCCACCTCAGCTATGAGCAGATAGCAGGACAGACCAAATTCTATAGCCTTGGATGGCAACTGGTCAACCGCAGAAAGAAATGGCAACCTGCAGCGAGAAAAAAATCTGCCTCGTCAGTTATGTATCGAAAGATACATGATCGCCCAAGCGTGTATCACGCATGGCACATAAAATAGCAGGACAGGTCGGGTTCTATAGCCTTGGATAGTAACTGGTCTACCGCAGAAAGAAATGGCAGCCTACTGCGGGAAAAGAATGTGCCTCGCCAGTCTTGTATCGAAAGCTACATGATCGCCCAAGCGTGTATCACGCATGGCACATAACTGACTGACCCCACTCATAGAATTAGGGGACGGACGGAGGAGCATGGTACCCACTGGAGCGGTATAGTGATCCGACAATTTTTCCAGCTTCTTCAGCGATGGATCCTATGTATGAGTTTCCCTTGAGGTCTGGGTTGAGCTTACGTCCAAATAGGCGATCAAGGCACGGGGTTTCCCTAAGTAAACACTCATTCGTCGTGATAGATGCAAATTACGCTCGTATGGCTGCACATACAGAATTAGAAAATTCCTTTCCACCACATCTCAATGATGGTCTGTGGAATTGAAATCTATTACCTGTGGACTTTAACACAGAAAACTCATTGCTGAGTTCCATGGGCCAATCTGCCACTATTTATAATTGTCGAGCTGCAAGTGTCCATCAGAGGATGAGTGCACATGGGCATTAATTGAGGAAGATTGTCAGCCACAAAACCTACGTACCCCGCAATATTTAAATGATCTTTTATTTATACCATGTGTCTTAATGTATACCATGAAAATATTCCCCCATACCATTGCGCGACCACAACAAGCAACATGAACCGTTGATACAAAACAGTATGTATCTATACATTTACTTTGTTTGTACCAATTTCTGACTTTGTCATCCGAATGTCGTAACAGAAATATAAACTCATCAGACCCAGCAAAGTTTTCCCAATCTCTTATTGTCATTTTTTATTGTAGCCTCAGTTCCTTGTTCTTATCTGATAGGAGTGGCGCCCGATGTGGTGGTCTGCTGCTGTAGCACATCAGCTTCAAGTCTCGATGCATTGTGCCTTCAAAGATGCTCTTCTGTATACCTGCGTTGTAAAGAGACGTTATTTGATCTAGTTATCTTTCTGCCAGTTTGAACGAGTCAGCCAATCCTCCTTTGGCCTCTTTCATCAACAAAGAATTTCAAAATACAGAATTGCTGTTTACTGGATTTTAAAAACAGTTTTCTGACTATCGTCTGTAAGCCATTGAAAGCATTCAAAGTCATTTAAAAACTTTTCTTTCAAATACTAAATTCAGCATGTCGTCGTAGCCACATCATTGGCTGATTAGAAATGTGCATAAAATATTTTTCATCTGTATTTACTTTAAGTATCTAGTGAATATATATATATATATATATATATATATATATATATATATATATATATTATTAGGATCGGTAATAGTTTGTCTTTGGATGAGACAACATAAACGAAAACAGTTTTGTCCTTCGGGATCACTCAGATTAAGATTTAATATACGTCTAGAGATCTTCAGCAAAAGCAGTTGGACGAGGCTATCTTTTACATTTACGTACATGTGTTGGATCAAACATTAAACGTGACCTTGTGTCATGTTTGCCGTTGGAGATAAATAAATACAAACTTCAATGTTACGTCATTTTTCTGCTGTTGAAGAAAGCTAATAAAAAAATAACTTCCCAATCTTCTATGTCCCATGATGACGTCCAAGGCTAAAATTCAAAGGAACAAAGACAGAAAGATAACGGAAGCTTTGGAACTTGCTTCTAGGTTCTTCTCGTGGGATTATCTGAACGTCTATTCAGCCATCTTCTCTGATATCATATAAAATGTCTGTGGAAACCAGGAACATATTGTGTTACTAATTCAGCTGGATTATGTGATTTGCCAACCCAAAGCAGACTCTCTCAAATTTCAAAATTCTTCAGTGTGTCTTCTACTGGCTTTATTTTCTATAG
The DNA here is from genome assembly GCA_903632075.3 of Acanthosepion pharaonis. Classification (NCBI taxonomy): domain Eukaryota; kingdom Metazoa; phylum Mollusca; class Cephalopoda; order Sepiida; family Sepiidae; genus Acanthosepion; species Acanthosepion pharaonis. The sequence continues at coordinate 61,989 of CAHIKZ030004214.1, forward strand.
TGTAGTAGTAGTAGTAGTAATTGTAGTTTTAGTAGTAGTATTAGTAGACGACCTGTTCAGACAAAGACGTTTTGTGCCTCACGTAATGCATTCTCGTGTGGTCGACTACACCGACACACGAACAGGACACTTTTCTATGGTGAAAAGATTTCGTGTGGTAGCATGTAAGGGTTCAGCATGTGACTTCTTCGGCGGCATTCCTTGACTTGCTATACCAACTTTTCTCTCGTGGGTTGAACAGCGTCGATCAACTGGCCCGATCAACAGGCAGTTTTTCTAACTGGCTAGGATATGATTTGCCTTAAGAGTGGCTCTGATATGCTCCTTGTGTCGCTCGTGCTGATCACCGACAGTCCTTTCGCGCGACACCAGTTTGCCGAAGAATCAAGCTGAAGAGTTAGTAGTTCTAGTAAAAATAGTAGAATAGATAAATCCTAACCAGATAGTATCTGCTCTTCATTGTCTTAGACTAACGTAGAGAGCTCGGTTTAAAACCCGATTTGCCCGAAAAGAAGTACGGTTTAAAACCCGATTTGCCCGTAAAGAAGGACAGTTTAAACCCGATTTGCCTGAAAAGAAGCACGGTTTAAAACCCGATTTGCCCGTAAAGAAGGACAGTTTAAACCCGATTTGCCCGAAAAGAAGTACGATTTAAAACCCGATTTGCCCGTAAAGAAGGGCAGTTTAAACCCGATTTGCCTGAAAAGAAGCACGGTTTAAAACCCTATTTGCCCGAAAAGAAGCACAGTTTAAACCCCGATTTGCACGAAAAGTAAACTTGGAAATTGATCTTAACAAGCTCAAGTACAGGCCAGGCAGAGAAAGAAGATCGCCAACTAGAGACTTTCATGCTTTACGAATCAGCATTCAAATTCCGAGCTATTGCACTGACCATTATCTCCGGTCAGAAAATAAGCCCCCTTCGCAACAATCAGAAAACAGAAGCTTCGATTTAATAGTCAAAAAAGGAGGGAAAATATGAAAATGTATTAATTCGCTACTAACAATTTCTTATTAGTATAAATGCTATATTTACTAGCTATACGTGGCTGAGTAAACCTCAACATTTTTAGCTAAGTATTAAGTATTGTTGAAGTTATCCTAACATTTATTTCGAGATTTACAAACTCTACGTTTCGTTCAATTTCACAAACCATCGATGAAAATTGAATAAGCTGTTTTGTTATGAGACCTTGGTGCCAATCTAGTACTGTGCTTAACTTCATAAAGTCTAGGAAACATTGAAAAAAATTAATCAAAACAATTACCATAAAAGTATTTATAGAAAAGACACAGGCAAGCTATATTACGGTGATAGGAAAGTGACTGAAGGTACGATGCAAGGTCAGAACCAATAGCATTGCAGATTCTTCTTTGGATTTTATTAAGAATCTCTAAATATATAGCAGGAGCACCAGATAAATATTACTATAAATGATATTTTTATTGGATTCACGTACCTAAGTTGACAAAGCGATTTTTTTTTTGTTTTTGTTTTTAATTCTCGGCTATAGGACCTACACTGAATACAGGTTCCATTCTTGTCGGGAGATACATTTTCTTTAATAGGAATTCTCAGCATAGACAGGTTGGAATTAAGTTCACTATCTTAGAAAATAAAAAAAAACAAGAGTGCCACTTGTAGAATGGGACATGGTGAAGAAAAACTGCGAATTTAGTTTAGGAAACAGAATTCCAAGAAAAGTTGGAAAATGAAATATCCCGATCCTGTGACACCATGCATACCTGACGAGCTGAAAAGAAATATTCATAGATATATGATTTGTTTTTTTACGGTTTATCAACCATTTAATAATTATTTAGGGCCGAAAAATATTTGGGGTTTTAAGAATAATTCTTTCTTTACATTCAAGCGATCTGGAAGAAGGAAAGAGAAAACGAAGAAGAAAGAAAGAAAAAATAATACGAAAACAGGTCATAGGCGAGCACACACACGAACGGCTGACAGATAACAGGTGTCGAAAAATATCCGGGTCAAGCATCTAACCGATTTCCGCGGAATACACGAAAAATGGAAGTTGTTATCAATTGGTTGTCACCCAAGAGGAAAAGAAGAAACGGAGTTTAGGGACAATGAAAATATTGATAAGTAACAAGTGGAAAGTGTGTCATTGGAGTGATAGTAAAGGTCTAAGTGGGTGGGGAAGTGTATCTAAGGATATGAAGGCAAACCATTAATACGGAAACCCAGACAGTCTCCAAAATTGGAAAAGGCCACATAAGATGATGCCGCTGAAAAATTTTTTTTTTTTGAGATAATAAAGATTTTTATTATCGGACCTTCGGGCGGAGGAAAATGAAATATTTTTATTTCGTTCAAAAACGCCAACAGGTCTGAGAAATCCCTTTCTTAGATCATATCCAATTAGCGATAAACTGCTTGACAAATACCACGTGTTAAACAGCCGAAGGTGTCATCGCAGTCGCTCATGGTAAGGGCGATTTAAATTAATATTTTTGTTTTTTAAGCAAGGTGTTTCTTTCCCCAAAACAAAGCCACGGATTGTCCACGCCCGACTAAAGACGTCATTGGCTAAATAAGATCACATGACACACGAAGGAGGAGGAAAGATACCCGACCAGGACCTCATTGGCCGAGAGCGGTCACGTGACGCACAAGGAGAATCGGTCGACGCCCCTGTCAGAAGTGTAAGTGTAAGGAGCCGATACGAAGAAGCGGGGAAGCGGGTATACGCCCCTCAGAGGCACAGTAAGGAAGTGGGAGTGAGAGTGAGTTACCGAAAATGGAAAATCCCTAACCAGAAAATAAGAAGGGTGGATACGTATTTAGAATTATCGAAGAACCCCTGGCGCCGACAGACCCACCCCAGTTTTGACTGCGTCAATAAAAGCGAAACCCCAACCGACAGAAATCAGTTTGAGTTTGAGCCGCGGACGGCGGGCCAGGTTCGTTCGCCCCTTTGCGGGCAAGAGAGGCCAGTTCGTTTGGCCTAAGTGAAGAAGTTCGTCCGACCCAAGCCGAAGTGAAGAAGTTCGTTCGACCCAAGCCGAAGAGAAGAACTTAATTCGCGCACCGACGGCGGAGATGAGTGACCAGTAATTCAGACTCTGAAGAGAAGAAGTTTGAGTTGAGCCGCGGACGGCGAAAGAGTTCAGCCGTGGACGACAAGCAGAGATGAGCGCCCAGTGTTGAAACCGCGTCAAGATAGCTGACCAAGATTCACACACACTTCTGGACTCTTCTTCAACCAAGAACAAGTAGTTTGAAGAGCGACTTAGAATCAGACCACAGAAATAAGTTTTTTTTCGACTTTCGTCCAAAGACACACCGAAACACAAATTTCTTAGAGAGCAGACAACTGGAAGCCTTAAAGTTGCCTAGTAAAAGCGTCGGAACGGGTCGGGAAGTAGACATAGTCCTATGTACCGAGCAATTAGACATAAAAAGTTTGTTACCTTTTTCTTGATACGTTGGACCGTGTGAGTTTTTATTTTATTTTATTTTATTTTATACATAATTGTGTGTTATCACCCCCGTTAGACTCAACTCGCATTACAGCCCCAACCCCTGTTTGATCTCGTCTGTCTAAGATCAATTCACAACGTGGGTAGGCAGACTGGGGATCAGTGCAGTTACCCTGGTAACCAGGAGTTGGAAGCGGGTTGGGAACGGTGAGGCTGGTATCAATCTAACCAAAGGGTTAGAACGTCACGTTTGGAGCAGCGAGGAGCGAACAGCTGACGCCGCGGCAAAGACGTCACAGTTGGTGCTGTCCGTGACCAGGATATCAGAGCCTGGGGAGCACGTGACGTCACAATTGGCGCCGCGACCGGGATCGAACGACACAGTCGACGCTGCGACCGGGGGACGACGTCACAATCCGAATAAGGTACCAAATGACAGACGGAGGTAACAACGGCATGTAAGCACACCAGATATTTCCTCCTAGTAAATTATGAAGTTTTATAAAGAATAAATTTCTTCTTCTTCTTCTTCATCTTCTTCTTCTTCTTCTTCTTCTTCTTCTTCTTCTTCTTTTTCTGCATCTTCTTGTTTTTCTTCTTCGTGTTTTATTTCTGCTTCTTTTATTTTGTCTTCTTTTTCTTCTTGTTCGGCTTCTTCTACTACCTCTTCTTTCTCGTCTGCTTTTTCTGTTTTTCTTTTTTTTTCATCTTCTTCTGTTTCTTTTTCTTCTACTGTTTCTTTTTCTTCTACTGTTTCTTTTTTTCTTCTGCTGCCTTTTCTGTTTCTTCTTTTTCTTCTTCTGCTTTTTCTTCTTCGTCGTCTGTTTCTTCGTATTTTTCTTCATATTCTTCTACTTCTTTTACTTCTTCTGTTTCTGTTTCTTCTTTTTTTTCTTCTTATTTTTCCTTTGGTTTTTCATCTTCTTCTGTGTTTTCATTTTCTTCTTCTTCTTCTTCTTCAGCTGCTGCCTCTGCATCTTCTTTTTCTTCTTTGTCTGCTTCTACGCCTTTGTCTGCTTCCTATTCTTGTCCGGCTTCTTCTTCGTCTGCTTCTTTTTCTGCATCTTCTGATACTTCTTTTTTCTTCCTTTGCTTCTACTTTTTTCAACTGCGTCTTCTTCTTTGTTCTACATTTTCTTCTTCTGATTTTTCTTCTTCTTCGTTTACTTCTTCTTCTCTTTCTTCTTCTTCTTCTGCTTCTTCTACTTTTTCTTCTTCTGCTGCTGCTTCTTCCAATCTTCCCCCTCTGCCTTCTCCGCCGTCCTCTTCATTCCTCCTCCTCCTCCTCCTCCTTATCTTCTTCTTCTTCTCACCAGCAGCAGGTGTATGTATATGAAACTGTTGAATGGAGGTGAGATGCAAATTCTAGCATATTGCTTGAAGTCATGAAGGTGATGTAACTAGAGTAGTTTTTAAAGAACACAAGAAAAGTTGAATAAAAAGCATAATCACACTACCATGTCAGTCGTCTTTAATGATAAAAGAGGGATTGCTGCCCTATATATATATATATATATATATATATATATATATATATATGGGGAAATATATGATAAAGTGGAAAAAGGTTTTGGGTCATGCGTTTCGTCCTTTCAGAATTCATCGGACGAAAACATTTTCCACTTTGTCATTCATTTTTCCCAATATTGTTCTTGATAGCTAAAAATATATATCGTTATATCATTCATATATATATATATATATATATATATATATATATATATAGAGAGAGAGAGAGAGAGAGAGAGAGAGTGAGCGTATGTCGATTTAATTTTGAGTAAATGGAAACATACACAACCAGGGAGGGAGACAAATGGAATTTCTGAGACACATGATGAGGAAAGTAGGCCAAGAGAATTTCATACTCACAGGATATGCTGAAGACATTGGTCGATAAACATACTGAATGAATTTGTGTAAATGGATCCCAAAGCAAAGACAAAGAGTTATGGTAAAGAATCAAAACTTACTTAGCAGTACAATGGCAGGAAATTGTGGAGAGCCATGTATGTACACGTCATATAGGTGAAGAAGAACCGATGACAAAATATTTCCAATATTCTCAAATAAAAATCCAGTGTTTTACGAATTATACCTTTCGTCTTGCCTGGCAAATACTAAAAGCCTGATTGGAATCGGTTCCTTTCTTTAGAACGAATATATTTCTGGTATTGACAGTGAGAAATAATCATATTTTATATATATATATATATATTATAAATGGTAAATAATTATATTTTATATATATATTTATTATATTTCTGGTATTTGACAGTGGTAAATACTTATATTTTATATTCCGGTAAGTAATTATATTTTAAACTTTTTTCAGTCTTGGAAAGACGAAAAATTGGTGTGGGATCCAGCAGACTACAACAACTTATCCGTGTTACGAATTCCGTGCTCAAAATTGTGGCTTCCGGATATTGTTCTGTATAACAGGTAAGTATATATATATATACCATATTCTGTCTTCTTGAACCATGTTCCTTTTTTTGTCCTTTCTCCAATCCCTCCCCATTCTCAGTTTTCGCATTCTCTTTCACTTTCATTTCACTTTTGGTAAGTTCCTGCAATCTAATGATTATCGTAGCGTATACCCGCATGTATAATATATATACATTATATATATATATATATATATATATATATATATATATATATATATATATATATATATATATATATATACATTATATATATATACATTATATATATGTATATATATATATATATATATATATATACATACAAATATATATATATATATATATATATATATATATATATATATATATATATATATATATATATATATATATATATATATATATATATATATATATATAAAAGGGCAGGATGTGTTTGTGTGTGTAACGATTGCACGGCCGCAATTTTCGACGGATTTGCACCAAAATTTACATGCACATGCTCCAAGTTAGCGGGAAGGCCAAGACCGACTTTGCATTTCCCAACTCCCATCGAGAGTGGAAATAATCGATTTTTTCATGCTTCTACGGCAGTTTTCATGTAGTTTGCGGCCATTTTGTACTGGTCAGAGTGAGAGCTTATAGCTGGCTGCCACGAATAGGCAGGAAGATTCTATTGGCCAGCGTGAGAGCCAACAGCTGACTGACATGAATGTTAACTAGCATTAAAAAAATCGATAGCTGCATTCGTCACAAGTGGGAAAAATTTAAATCTGCAAGGCACTTTATTCCAATTGGCTCATATATATATATATATATATATATATATATATATATATATATATATATATAATGTATGTATAGGTGAGTCGTTTCAGGGATAGCGGCTTAGGCTACGAAATATTAATAAATAATTTATAAGTAATAACAAATAAATAATAATAGAGCCAACTGAATTCTTCCTACTTAGCTGGGAAGCATTCTAAGAGAAGTCATCTCTGAATTCAGAAACATATGCAACTAATGAAATTATCGTGTAGTTCACAACGATTCTACATTCCCGACTGCAATTGATCTGATGTATGAATATTAAAATAGTGAAACATGCATATATATATATATATGTATATGTATGTGTGTGTGTCTATATATATATATATATATATATATATATATTGATAATATTAGTGGTAAATATACATACGTATGCAAAATATATAAAAATACCCATACATGTATATTTTTAGAATAAAAATTCCAAGAGGAAGAATCCAGGTAGAACTCAATGTCCAGGACAGAGTAAGGATATAATAAAAAGGCTTAAACACAAATTAGAATTTGTATGTCTGATGAATTGGATCGTATTTACGATTCCAATGGAATAAATTATGACCATGGAATATTAGTGTTTAAGCCTTTTTTTATTATATATATATATATATATATATATATATATATATATATATATATATACGATGCGATGGATAAATTGTCGTCTAAATTACGCAAAAAGGAAAATAACACCGACCTCTTATTTTAACAGATATATTTGCCAAATTACACAAAAAATATCTTCAAATACTAACGGGTAAATTTATACAGTAAAATCGACATTAACTTTAGCCACGGCCTCTTTTAAACACGAATCTCTTGCAACTCTTCTGGACGTTCCCCTTGTTTAAGTTCATGAATGCTACCGTTATTCTTTTCACTTCATCTTTGGTGTTATAAGGAGTTTTGTTGGTCTCTCGCTAAACTGCGCCCCACACATAATAATCAAAGGAGTTGCAGTTGTGGGAAATGTAAGGGTTATGGGGTCGCAGAAATTGTCTGGCAACTATGTCTGGTTTCTGCTGCTTGTGTAGCAGCGTCCTGTTACCAGACATAATGTCTTCCAGAAGCCACCCTCATGACCTAGGGCAGCACTACATCCTCAAGGCATTTAATGTAGGCCTCCCTGTTGTCTGAGGCTCGCACTAACAAATTCGTTTTTTTTTAATCAAAATAATCAGTGTTACATTTACGATCTACGAACCAACGTAATCGCCCTTAGATTCATCCAACTCTTTCTGAATACTCTGCACTGTACTCAGATTGACACTCAAACAAACTAAAATATTTGTTTTGGATCTTCCGGCGTGAATGCCAAGCAGTACAGCATGTCGTTTCCAAATTTCTGGCGGACTGAATTGCGTCATGGTGCTCTTTTTCTTAAAGACGGTGCCCAACTGACCCTACGATACTGTACAGTCGACAAAATCGAAAACAACGCACAGGCGCGAAATTAAAAATATAAAATGGCGACAATGTACCCATCCCACCCTGTATACTGGGGTAATGATTTTTAGTAAAGCTATATTCCAATGTCATAGATCAATGAACTTCCATTTTTTTTCATTCTCGACAAAGGTCACCCCAAGCCGAACATTCGTTTTTACTATATACGCAATTAGGGTAAAAAATCAAAATATTTCAGAAGCTTTATTTTTCAATTTGCTAATTATGCACTTGGATAGTATTTATGCATTTTTAACATACTTAACAGTTTATAGCTATTACATAACAGAAATTTACAAATAAAAAAAAAACTAGTTCTAGAAGGTTCTATAAATTTCTAGAATGTTCCAGGAAGTTCAAGAAGGTTCCAGAACTTCATAGTACTACTATAATTGTATGCGATTTTAGAAATTTTGTGTTGTTGGGGTGACATCTAAAAAAAAAGAGAAACTGAATTAAAACCTTTCTCATTAATTTTAACAAAGGTTCATCGAAATATGATACGGGAAAACAATTATTTAACAAAAAGTGATGAAGTCATGACCTAATGTACACACTCACACACACACACACACACACACACACACACACACACACACACACATATATATATATATATATATATATATATATATATATATATATATATATATGCATGTATTTACTATTTATCCATCAGATAACGTCATAGGATCTGGCGTTATCGAGTCGGTTTTGGTATATCTGAATGATATAAATTCAATCAAAACGATAAACAAATGTTTGTAGAGACGATCAGATTCCGAACGTCTGAGATCATGGCTCTCTACAGATTCCGTTTATTTATTTTCTGTAAATTGTCGTGCCTTCTTCGGAAAAACTGATTTTCCGTTGCCGTCTCCATGTTTTTTGTTTCTTTAAGTGTAGTTCGTCTCTTAGATTAGCTGCCACCCAAGGCTCTAGCGCACAGTCTATCCAATTATTTTGCCCAAAACTAGACAGAATAGAAATAGAATGATTCCTTTGCCAAGGGATTTGTGTGAAAATTAGCACAGCTGACTAGGCCAAAATTTGAGCTCAGCTTGCCGGTTCCGTTTTCCACGTCGATAACCGTTACGTCACTCACACATACAAATTCTTTCCCCACAGAAGGTAAAATCTGTTTCCCCCACAGAAGATAAAACCTCTTCCCCACAGAAGATAAAACATCTTTCCCCACAGAAGATAAAACCACTTTCCCACAAAACACAAAATATCTTTCCTCACAGAAGATAAAACCTGTTTCTCATACAAGGTAAAACATGTTTCCAACAGGAGTAAAATCTGTTTCTCCATAGAAGATAAAACATCTTTCCACACAAAAATTACAACTTCTTTCCTCACAGAAGATAAAACCTCTTTCTCATAGAAGGTAAAACCTCTTTCCCACAGAAGATAAAACCTCTTTCCCACAAAAGATAAAATCTCTTCCCCCACAGAAGATAAAACATCTTTCCCCACAGAAGATACAGTCTCTTTCCCCACAGAAGATAAAACCTCTTTCCCACAAAACACAAAATATCTTTCCTCACAGAAGATAAAACCTCTTTCTTATAGAAGGTAAAACATGTTTCCCACAGAAGATAAAATATGTTTCTGCATAGAAGATAAAACATCTTTCCCACAAAAGATAAAATCTCTTCCCCCATCGAAGATAAAACATCTTTCCCCACAGAAGATACAGTCTCTTTCCCCACAGAAGATAAAACCACTTTCCCACAAAACACAAAATATCTTTCCTCACAGAAGATAAAACCTCTTTCTTATAGAAGGTAAAACATGTTTCCCACAGAAGATAAAATATGTTTCTCCGTGGAAGATAAAACATCTTTCCCCACAGAAAATAGAACCTCTTAACCCACAGAAGATAAAATCTCCTTCTCATAGAAGATAAAAAACCCTTTCCCATAGAAGATAAAATCTCTTTCCCACAAAAGATAAAATTTCTTCCCCGACAGAAGATAAAACCTCTCTCTCACAGACGATAAAATCTCTTTCCCACAGAAGATAAAACATCTTTCCCACAAAAGACAAAATCTCTTTCCTCTCAGAAGATAAAACCTCTCTCTCATAGAAGGTAAAACCTCTTTCCCACAGAAGATAAAACCTCTTCCCCGACAGAAGATAAGACCTCTCTCTCTCTCTCATAGACGATAAAATGTCTTTCCCACAGCAGATAAAATATTTTCCCCGCAAACGTTAAAACCTCTTTCTCATAAAAGATAAAACCTCTTTCCGACAGACGCAACGTTGCATGTCAATCATTACTCTCTGGCCATTTCCATAGCAAATCTTCGGATGAGCACCATTCTTTAGTCCAACCACCTCAAACCTTTACAGCTAAAATACATCATGCGACTTCCACGGATTCGCACCCATCTTATTTCTCCACCCCACCCTCGTGTTAATTCAAATAATATAGGGAAAAAAAACGAACGAATTTATTTAACAGCCCAGTACTTTTGCACGCGCATAATACTGGACAATATAAATGCGAATTACAACCAAGAGCATCATACGGAGGGATGCGTGTCATATGGTTGTACTCAATGACCAAGGTACGCTTTGATAGCGTTACGGTGAAGAAAACGGTGACTCTAGTTAACGGTCATTTTCTATTACATACGCTAAATAACATCTGTGGAATCTGTTTGTTCATACTGATCGATGACTCTTTTATATGGCGTCAGATAGAAACAATATAAAAGGACTGGATAACAGAAACCATTTCATCGCTCTGATCTGATTCCACATCAGTTAGAAAAGGGAGAAAAAAAAAAAAAAAAAGCAAACAGCCTCAAAGACGCCTACAATCAAATATTCAAAGAAATGGCAAATGGCGGCGACCTGTTCCATTTTCGAAACGTATACAGATTCTTTGATATAATCGCTGAACTAAAATAACGAAAAAGACATGGCCGGAAGCCAGGCCAAGTCAGAATGAGGCGAGTTGAATGAAGCTGGATTGGAGAAAGTTATGATAGGAGTAAAGAAAGAAATAAACAAACAAAAAAAGAAAATCTTAAACATATAAAAAAAAAATATCTATCGGTTGTCTTGTCAAGCATTCAACTCCTCTTCCCATAGCTATAAAAATTTAAATCAAATATTTATTCTGGAGAACCACATCTCTGTTGTCTCGCGTGTCAAATTCACTAAGCCCTCTTTCCTCATTATGGGTCGGAGAAAATTCATCTCTCTCATTCTAGCCCTCCTTTTCATTCACATTTCAAATATTTCATCTAGGATATTCTCAGCCTTCTTCTGGAAAGCCACACCTCTGTTGCCTCGAATGTCCTCTTCATCTATAAGGAAATTGTTCAGCATTCACGGCCCTATAGGAGGATTGATATTAGATAACAGTTTAGCCCTCTTTATTTTGTTTCTAATGAATTTTTTCCTGTTTCTTAATACTTTGCTTAACTTCTGGATGGCATTTGTTTCTATTTCAATACGCGTTCAGATTTAACTATGACATTTTCAATTGTCTGTTAAGACATTATACAGATATTTAAATTTCTGTTTCTGTATCTGTATTTGTCGCCGGCAAATAGTAAAAGGCATAAAAGGGACAAAAAAAGATAAGAAAAAAGAAAAAATAAATAGTTATCTACCAGAAGCATGAAAAACTACATATGACAGCAATATTCCCATGTGTGGACGAATGGATGACTTATAAAATTGCGAGATACATTAAACATCGATTGACCTGTTATCTCCAGACATACTTTTTTCAATATGTCGTGTCCCTTCAGGAACACGGCTCTCCACAATTTCCAGTTCTTTGTAGCTCTTAATAAATTTTGTCTTTTTGTCGTCTCTCTTAAACCTTGTTCCGCCATCCATTTACTCAACCCCACTAGTTATGTTATGCGTTGTTTTCATCTGTCCCTCTTAACTTCAATCTGCCCTGTGAGTATCAAATTTTCCAAGCCATCTTACCTCATTATGCGCCCTAGAAATTTCATCTGCCTCTTTCTGATGCTAATTATAAGTGTCCTTTTTATTTCCATTTTCTTTAAAATTTCATCTTTGTCCACATGTTCGGTCCATGATATTCTCAGCATCCTTCTATAAAACCCTTTTTCTGTGGCCTCAAGTCCATCTGTGTAGAGATTGTCCAGCATTCACTGCCATATAAGAGGATTGATATTACATAACAGTTCAGTATTCTTTTCCTTTTCCTTTGTCGAGCATATAATTCGTTTAATCTCCTGTTTCTTAAAAGTTTATTTAGTTTCTGGAAGCCATTTTTCTTATTTCAACGCGCGTTCAGATTCCGATGTCATATATTTCAATCGTCTGTTACGACATTGTACAGATATTTAAATTTCTCTACCTGCGTCATTTTGACGTCTTAGGCAAATCATAAAAGGCTTAAAAAGAAGCAAGAATAAGAAAAGAAAAAAGAAAATTTAAGGATATAAGAATTTATAAAATAAAATAATACGTTTATTGAAAAAACATAGCTGACCTGTAATTCCTTGTAGCTTATACAGGGTGACCCAAAAAACAGGAACTTTTTAACAATCCAATAAAACCAAGAGTGATGGAAGAAAAATATTTTATTCATAGTAATTAAAACCTCAAAACATGCCATTTAAGAAACAATGGGGGAATTTTCATTTTTTAAAAATTACGTCCTGTAGATGGCGTCCTCCTATACGAAAGCATTCTTGAAATCTGCTGTTGAGATTCCTCATTGACTGCTGCAACATCTCAGCTGGGATACTGTGAATTTCATCTTGAATTCTAAATGGCGAAATGTTTACTTGCTCAAGGTCACTGTCTTTCAGTGTTGCCACTTGCTCATGTCTAGCAATACGCACTTCAAAAATTATCGTTTTTTGGGGGTCACCCTATATTTAAATTTAAAAAAAAAACACTGAAAAAGTCATGCCACTACGCAGTTGAGCAGTCCTCACTTTCCAGCCTTGATACATTTCAGAATCATTTACATGGTCTTGTGGGTGATGACTTACTCTCCAATCTTCAGACTCTTTTCATCAGACACAAACGTTGGAAGTCTATGTTACAGTTATGATAATTTACCCACGCACACATGGACTCTCCCAGCTATAAATAGGAGCAGGTACTGCCCTTTGGAGAGAGAAGCTTCCAGCAGTCAGCTCTGACAGTCAGACCGAACATTCTTGCTGTAACACTCTCGTTTGTATATGTTTTATTACTGCTTCTGTTAATATATTTGTTAAACTCAATTCCTCTCTAAGTGTCTTTATTTCTGCCCCTAACACGGCCACAACAGTTACTGTATCGCAAATCTTCAGATAAGCTCCACACTTTAGTTCAACCAGTTCAGACCTTTACAGTTAGAATATATCCTGCCACTTCCACAGAGTTGAATCCGTCTTATTTACCCGTGTTCCAGATGTAAGACGAAAGGTCCACTCAGCATCATTCTAAGAGCTGCCCCTTTTCGAAACATATTTCCACGTGGGTGTTTCCCTGACATTTCAACTGTGACCTCTTTAAAGCAAGGGTCAATCGTTACCTTTCTTCCTCATCTCCATAATCTTCCCTTCCTGACATCTTCTCTTCCATTCATATCATACACGTTATTCTTTATTAACATTTCGACTGTAATCCTATACATTGAGTGACTCTTGAGTCTTGTATTAGCTGAAATTTAGTATTTCTCCACTGACATGAATTGGAACGATAATACCCATTTTTCTAGGTCTGTCGCTAATAAGCTTGATTCAAGGTATCAAGCTAGACGATCTTTATCACCAGAGACTATTTTGCACATTTATAAGTTTACTATTCGTCTATGTAGTCAATATCTGGATGAGGGGGCACAATGGAGTAATGGATAACGGTTCGGATTGAGGAATCGGAGAGCCGAGTTCGAATTCCAGTCGAATCTATTACAGGGAAGGTATGAATCATCTTCTTCTCCCCTCCCCCCAGCTATGAGTAAATAGCAGGACAGACCGAGTTCTATCCTTGGATGGCAACTGGTCTACCTCAGAAAGAAATGGCAACCTACTGCGGGGAAAATCTGCTTCGTCAGTCATGTATCGAAAGATACATGATCGCCTAAACGTGTATCACGCATGGCACATAACTCACTGAGCACATCTGTTTTGGTACTTCTATTTATTCATCTAGATATATGTGGCAACGTCCGAAGAAGAATCTGCAAACATTATCGGTCCTGCAGCTCGGTTTCACTCACTTTCTCACCACTATCACGTAGTTTCCCTTTCTACAGATACGAGGACTGATCAAAAAGTATCGGCATTGTTGCTATAAAAAGAAAACTACAACACATATCAATTCGGCATTTAATCTCCTTTGAAGTAGTCCCCTTCTGAAGATACACATTTTATCCAGCGTTGTTTTCATTGATCGAATATTCCTGGAAATTCTTCTTTTTTTGTGGAGGATGGATAGTGAGTAGCAGTCTCGTCGAATTATCTTGGATTTCCTGGACGTCTTGAAATAGTGTTCCTTTTAAGTGGGATTTGATTTTTGAAGACGAAGAAGCGAGATCTGTGGAATGCTGTACTTGTCCAAAAATGACTATACAAGCCATTGTCACAGATGGAACTTCTGTGAACTGGTGAGACGACCACACTCTACACACTTTCCTCCCAAGCACTACTATAAACAATAGCCAGAGCGTTATAACTTATAAAAGTGGGCATGCGCGATAGAGTTTGAAGGTCAGTCTGTGCCAAGCGGCCTCTATTTGAGTACTTTAGCTCCGTTACCATTGGGACAAAATGGGGTTAAATTTGAAATGGTTTTAATGAAGGAAGATATCAGTAGAAAAATGTATTGGACAGTTTCAACCTTACGAAAAGGGAAGTTGAGAAGCCGAGTTCATTTCCTGGCCTAGTTCGTTATATATACTTTCTCACAAATACCCTGCGTAAAGGCATGAACACAGCTCTTCTTTCATCAGGTAATTGCTAAATAGCAGAACTGACTAGGTGAAGGAAACAGTCTGAAGAGAGATTAACTCTGTTAAGCTATCTTACCCTAAATACAACACAACTGTTACAACTACCATTTACTCCCGTCTCAATAGATAAATATGGATGCTGCCCTTGAAAAGACCTCCAGTCAGTGGTAAGCTGGGGGCAAGAAATGGCTTGTAAATTTTAAAACCTCCTTTCATTTAACCACGATAGAGAAACATTTCCTGGCCATCAGCATGGCTGATACTAGACTCCTGGAGAGCAACATACTGCGCCTTCTTGGCCTCACGTTTTCAACTGACTTGAATCAATAGTTGCATCTACTGCAAGGAAAGTTGAGTCACTGTGTCGTACCAAAAGGTTGTTCTCGTCAGAGTCGATCTTGCACATTTACAAATCTACCATTCATCTGTGCATTGAGTACTGCTGCCATATCTGGTCTGGTGCTCCTGCTATTTATCTCGAGGTTCTTAACTGATGTGGAGCCAAAGTTGGGACCACAGAAGTAAAACACGGAACACGAATTAGAAATAAGAAAGATATATTAACAACAGGTTACAGAGATAGTGCAAGCAGAGCTTACTATAAGTTAGTGTCCAACACTGGTAGTCGTACTAGACTCTCACTGTCACTCTCTGTCTATGTCACTGTCACCCTCTGGAGTGTTATGTCGCCTACTTAATATAGACCTGGAAGAGTCTATTGTGTAGGTAGTTTCTGGTCTCACAATATTAACAAAATCCAAAGAAGGATCTGTAATGTAATTGATCCTGACTTGGCATCTCGACTTCAGTCACTTTCTCACCGACCTGACGTGGCTTCTCTCTGTCTTTTCTACAAATATTTACATGTCAATTGCTCTGACAAGTTTTATTTTTACCAGCTGCTCCGACTACATGAATTTAAACGTGCCACTACATTGGCATCTTTGTCTCACCCGTTTACTGTTCAAACAGCTAAATGAAACCGAAACTTCTACTCCAACAGTTTATTTTCTCGCACTTTCCTCTTGTGGAACTCCCTTCGGTTTACTTGCTTCCCTGATAATTACAATCTTCAAAAAATTAAACGCAACGTCAATCTTCTATTTTTCTTGAGTCCCGTTCATCTTTTGTCCTTTTATCAATCCACCCTAGGGCCAGTCTTTTCTCTCCCTGTATCCCCCTGCGTACTAGTTGCATTCCCGCCTTGCTTAGGGTAAAATGATTAAAAACAAACACAAGAATTACAGTACCTGTGGTGCCTTTACGACTCTAATAGGTCATGTGACTCGTGACGTCATATGTTGACAGCATATCGAAAAAGGTGTTAGCACAATAGTAAAAGCTGTAAATTAGAAACATGTTTAACAATCTGTATTTGATTTCTGTATGGATTATGTGTTTGTATGTGTGTGTGTTGCAAACCAAAGAAACGAAATGTGTTTCATCTCATTTGATATATGGGATGGTTTTCTACGGTTCTCGGAAAACCAACAAAGTCATAGATACACACATAGAAACCGACATAGCACAAAAAATAAAACTCTTTCATAACGTCTAATGAAAGTTGAAAATGCCCAGGCGTTGGACAATACATATTTAAATATGTAACGGAAGAAAGAAAAATGGTACGAAACATAAGTAAATAAATAAATCCATATATAAATAACTTTCTTTGGTATTTAATCAAACATATATATATTAAACATTTCTGCCCAAATACAGTAATGGAGTAATGGATAACGGCTTGGATTGAGGAATCGCAGAGCCGAGTTCGAATTCCAGTCGAATCCATTACATTCACTTACGTGATAATACCCTTGGGAAAGGTCTGGTTCCTCTTCTTCTCCCTCCAACTATGGGTAAATAGCAGGAGAGACTGGGTTCCATAGCTTTGGATGGCAACTGGTCTAGGAGAAGGACAACTCTGAATTCAAAACCTGTGGAGGGTCGTTTGGGGACCTTGTGGCACTTAGTGCACCAGGTCTCTGAATTCGGCCCTTCAAAAACTGTGGCTGGCCCTGCACGAAAACTTCACCACTATAATCAAATCTCATGTGCTGTTGGTTTCCTCGAAACTGATCTGCTTGACCCTCATGCGTCGAATTCGACGGGAGAGTCGAGTATATATATATATGATGATGATGATGAATCAAGAAAAACGGTTATAATTTATTTCATGAATATTTTTTAAATTCATCTATTCAGACCGAAAGTTTTGGCAGAAATGGAATCAATCCATTGATCCCAGATACATCGGGATAAAAAGGAGAATGGGGGAAAGAGAGAGAGAGAGAAAAGGGGGAAAAGAAAAAAGAAAAAGTTTTAAAAAAATTAGTAATAAAAAAGGAAGAAAGATATTGCTCTGTAACTTACATTGGGCTCTCTTTTAATTAATGTTCTCCTTGGAATTATCCCTACCAATAACAATTTATATTGTTTATACATACATATATATATATATATATATATAGAGAGAGAGAGAGAGAGAGAAAGAGAGAGGGGGGAGGGGGAAGGGAGAAAGAAATAAAGAAAGAGAGAGGGGGAGAGTGCAAGAAAGAAATAGATAACAAAGAAGAAAAAACCTAGGTTTTAATTCAAATAATGCAAATAATGTGCCTTTTATACTTGTGGTTGCTGAAAAGGTCTCAGTTCAACGAAAAAGTTCTTCGAATAACAACCGATATTTGATAATTTTGTGAGATTTTAGGACCTGTGTCGTGCCGGGAAATGTTCAACACTCTCTCGTTGTTGATATTTACTTGTTCTACTGCATTATATTAATAAAATCTAGATACATTTTAATTATGTACAAGAAATTTCTGTTCACCAGAAAATATTTTATTCGGAAAATAACATAACCATGTCTTTTTCGACAAGTGGAAACGCGGTTGAAATATTTAACTAAATCAAAAAAGAATTCGTACCACTTTAAAAAAAAAAAACTGTACTTGCTTTTCTTTTTATGTGCTGTATTAATAAGTTTTGTGCCTCTGTCACCTCTTCCAGATCACGTTCTGTCATTCCCTTGCTTAATCCCACCAGCTATGTCATGCTTTGCTTTCCCTTGTCTCTCTCTCCCTCTATTCGACCTGTGAGTATCTGATTCTCTAAGCTCTCCTTTCTCATTACGTGTCCCAGAAACGTCAGCTGCCTCTTCCTGATGTTAAGTATAAGCCTCCTCCTTGTTTGCATCCTCTCCAAAATCTCATCGTTGCTCATACCTTCGGTCCATGATATCCTCAGCATCCTTCTGTATAACCACATCTCCTTTGCCTGAAGTCTCTTCTTCATCTTTGAGGAGACCGTCCAACATTTGCTGCCGTAAAGGACAGATGTCACGTAACAGATCAGTATTCTTTTCTTAAAAAAAGTATACTAAATGTTTAAATAATCCCAATTCACAATGTAGTAAAACTATATATGCAAATACAAGCTCTAATCAATATAAATTATTCGTATCAATTTTCCAATTTACCAAGTTTAATTTATTCTTTATATTACAGTGTAACCCGGATATAAGAGACCCGGATATAAGAGAAACCCGAATATAAGAGAGATTTTCTCTGGTCCCAAATTACAGCCCATACTTACCTAAACAAAATAGACCAAACCCAGATATAAGAGAAACCCGGATATAAGAGACTTCTTCTCCAGTCCCGACAACTCTGTTATATCCGGGTTACACTGTATTAACAAATTAATGTCCGGTTCATTTTGCTTAATTAACCTCCTAGATACTGAATTTCAGGGGAAAGATTTGTGGTTATATTTACTTATTAATAAATCTTATTATACCTTTTCTTTTTTCAAGCAACACAAATTAAATCAATGCAGCCGCAAAATAACAAACAGAAAGAAAAACAGAAATATTCGAATTTGGAACAATGTTTTAAGCCCGACAATACGCAAAATTATCATCGGCGCACCAGTCGTTCGGCATTTGTAGCAGAATTTTTATGCCTTCTATGACACTGTCAGAGTGTTTATCACGATTTTCATGTCTTCAATGACACGTAAATAATGTCTGTAATTTGTAGAAAACTTTTGATGACTTCAGTAACAGATGTAAAGTGTAGTGTTATTTGTATAACAATTTTTATGGTTTGTTTTGTTTTGTTTTATGGCATATCAACCACAATGGGTTATTTAATGCCGACAAGATTTTTATTGCTGTTGGTATTTTTTCCTTCAAAAATGTATTGCTGGTAATAGTTTGTTTTTTTTTTTAAATATATATATATTGCTGGTAATATTTTTTTTCAAAAATGAATTGCTGGTAATAATTTTTCCTTCAAAAATGTATTGCTGGTAAAAGTTTTTTTTTTTTTTTAAATTATATTGCTGGTAATATTTTTTTTTCAAAAATGAATTGCTGGTAATAATTTTTCCTTCAAAAATTCCTTCCCGGTAATTGTTTTTACAAAAATATATTGCTGGTATTAAAACCTGTTTTTACAATTTCATAGTGTTTTGACCTCAATTTTGAGTTAACTATTTGCCCATATCTGGGACCCTAACTGTAGCTACCAGCCCGAGTCAGGGTGGATCTGGAAACATCAGCAATTAAGTAGTGGTTCCACGCTCCTCAAAACCTCCTGATCAAAGGCCTTGCTGTCGGATGTAGTTTATCGTCTGACCCAGGACACCGAATGTAGTTTATCGTCTTATCTAGAACGCACAATTTGTATGTCTTAAATAACACGGATAGAGTGTCTGTCATTTGTAGACCAATTTTTATGTCTTCAACGAGACGTATAGAACGTCTGTCATTTGTAGAAAACTTTTGATGACTTCAGAGTGTAGTGTTATTTGTAGGGAAATTTATATGTCTTCAACAACACGTATAGTCTGTGATTTGTTGAAGAATTTTGATATCTTCAATAACAGGGATAAAATGCTTGTAAAACAATTTCTATGTCTTCAGTAACACGAACAGAGTATTTGTTATTTGTAGAATTATTTTTAAGTCTTCAATGGCACAGATAGAATGTGTGTCACTTGCAGAAAAATTTTGATGGCTTCAATAGCATGGATAGAGTGTCTGTCATGAAACATGTTCAAAATAAAATAGATAATATTTTCAGAGTTACAATCGAAAGAAATTAACGTGAGAGCCGACTATGTTGAAATTTATTTGTAAACTGTGCCAACGAAATGGTTGTTCCTTCTGGCTGGGGATGGAGGTATTACTTCTGTGTTCACTGCAGCCGATAGGAAGTTAAATTGTATGTCGCAAAGTTCACAGAATTTCTACGGTTCTACATACACTTATTGGTCAAGTGGACAAAGAGCGGCTGATTGGCAGAGGAAAGCCACTCCACGAGAGGAAAGGTTCGAAATGATAGGCAACTTTAGCAAAGGTCAGCAAGAAACTGTCTCACTTAGCCAAAAGGAAAGAAAAGAGAAGACAAATGAATAGAGAAAGTGAGAAGGAACAGAAGAGAGGACAGGAGGTGAGAATTAGAAGAGAACACAGAAGTGAGAGAAGAGAGAAATGAAGAAAAAAAGACAGAGAGAAAAAAATGGAGGAAGGAGAATCTCAGAGAATGATGGTAAAAGGAGAGCGAGAGAGAAGGAAGAAAAAAGGTAGAAAGAAAGAAAAGTAAAAAAAAAGAAAAAGAAAGGCAGAAAGAGCAAGATAGAAGTGTGAGGAGAGGAAGTAAAGGAGAGAAATACTGAATGGAAAGAGAGAGAAAGTAGGCGGAAAAGTGTATGTGACCGAGTTTTGTGGGTGGGGGGAATAGTCTTGTTTTATTTTTGCTTTTTTGTTTTTTTTTGTTTGTTTGTTGTTTTTTTTTTGTTTTGTTTTTTGCAAGGATTTGAACCGAGACGAGGAATATACGATCTGACGTATTCGTTTCATGCAACGCAAAGTAGCCTTTGTGATGCGACCAGAGATGAAGAAACAGTATAATAAATGCGCACTCAAGACGAAAAAAAGTTTCTGAAACTTTACTGAAGGTTGCCTGTCAACCGGAAGGTGATGAGTTTCCGGGTCACCAGACAAAAAATTGAAAAGTGATGTATATATGGCAACCACTGATATTTGATAACACAGACGTCATTTATTATTAGACGTGTGTAAATTTATCCATAGTTTTGTTTTTTTCATTAGAAATTAGTTACCGTAGACATACGAGACGTACAGGCATACGAGACATACAGGTATTCGTTAGGTACCATCATTTCAGCAGCGCATATTAAGGAAAAATGCTTTTACTGCTTTTAAGCATGCAATGTTTAAAGTAATCCACTAAAAAGCATTAGAAAGTCCTTTTAGCTATAACAGAAAACATTACTCTGCATAGTGTCCACAAAGTCTCTTTACAATTTATCTGACAAAGGCAATTGATGTGGTACTACAAATAGATGACCTTCAACCAACCATCATTTTCCAGCAAGACGGTGAACTACCACATTAGGGATTGCATATCCGTGGTTTCCTAAAACAAACATTTCCAGAACAGTGGATGAGAAGGGACGGTACAATTCCCTGGTCACCTCGTTCACCAGATATAATTCCCTTGAACTTCTTTGTATGGGGTTATGTTAAAGATATCGTGTATAGAACAAAGATACGGGGCATCTCTGCTCCAAAGCAAAAGATCATTGATGCCATTGCTTCCACCGATGAGGCTATGCTACAACGGACTTGGCAATAAATCGAGTACCGTCTTGATGTGCTTCGGCCAACTAATGGTACCCATATAGAGATGTATTAAATTAGTTTTTAAAAAAGTTAAATTAGTTACCGCGCTGAAAACTAGAAACAGACCGCCCCTAACAATGGCGACACAGTTCACAGTAAGAACCAAATTCTATCTCTTGTATCTACTGCTAAAAACACGCACATGTGTCCTGACTCTTTTACGCAAACGATCACCCCACCCTCCTAAATTCAAGCTTGTTTTTGAAAAGAAAAAAAGGAAACATATAACAACATAAGTTTCCCATATACGTACATAAATTATATTTATTTATTCCTAATTGACCCTAAAAATAAAATAAAATACAGTTAACTTAGTAAAATAAATATTCATTACGACTAATGTTGTCCGGAACTTTTGTCTGTTTCTCATAATTTTTATTTAAAGTTCTTTTTTGTTTCTTTCCAAAAACAAATATAACTTAGATTTGGGTGGGTGGGCCATCAATGTTACACAGAAAAAAATGTACTTGGATTAATCGAAAATTATTTACAATATAATATATAATACATTCCTTCTTGCCGTAAATTTTGACGGCACGGATACACTACTAATAATATCAATAATAATATCATCTTGTATCAAGTTTCGCAGTGTTAGAACGTGTTGAATATAAAACTGGTCATGATATAGTGGGCTAATATCTGAACAAGAAAATATGCAACTTGTAAGCGAAGGACAAACAACTGGTATGAACATCACCCAGACTAGGTTACAGCGATAGGATCTGTAACAATTTTATGGGACTTTACAATACACACAGACAGAACAATGAAAGCTAAT
Organism: Acanthosepion pharaonis; assembly: GCA_903632075.3. Lineage (NCBI taxonomy): Eukaryota > Metazoa > Mollusca > Cephalopoda > Sepiida > Sepiidae > Acanthosepion > Acanthosepion pharaonis. The sequence goes on from CAHIKZ030004214.1 coordinate 84,581, forward strand.
CGCCCAGACATCGTGGTCAAAGACCACAAGAACAGAATGTGCTTTTTTATTGACATCGCAACACCTTCTGATTGTAAAGCATCTTTGAAGATCTTCAGATACTATCAAAATACAAGGATGTTGAAATGGAAATTAAAAAAAAAGGTGACGCATAAGGACATCAATAATTCGGATGGATTGGAAAATGTTCCGATAGATTCATTGAAAGGATTCCTGGTAGTCCAAGCATTAAAGAAATAAAAAATACACTCACAAATACGGCTCACATATTACGAAGAGCTTCATCTATATAAAATGTGTGCGATCTTGGGGGGGGGGTTACAAAAATAATCAGTGGAAAATGTCATGAAGCCATTTCTGACCTTAGGTCTTTGGTTTGGACTTGGAAGGAAATGTGTATACAACAGAAATCCAAGGAAATAATAATAATAGTAGTAGTAGTAGTAGTAGTAGCCATCTCCTACAAATAGTAAAACACCAAATTCACTTCATCAACAAAAAAAAGCTGCACTTTTCAAGAAACAGCTTAATATACCTGAAATCCTGCCAAGTAAAACCGAAGCGAATACCATCTAGGTCAAACGAATAAAACAGAAAGCAATACCACTTGGCCAAATGAAGTTACTAAAAACAGTGAGGACAGGGCACTGCATGGCAAATAGCTACAAAGAACGAAAGAATCCGATGTGAACCAAAAGAAAACATATGAGTGGCTGAGAAGCACCGGGCTGAAAACTGAAACAGAAGGCCTAATTATTGCAGCTCAGGACCAAAGCCTCGCAACCAGATCCTATCACTGTCACATAATCAAGAGTGGAACTAACCCGAAATGCAGGATCTTCGGAATATATGATACTGTCGACCCTATGATCTCGGGATGTCCAGAACTGGAAAAATATATATAGCTACAGACATAACAAGGTAACGATATATGTCCACTAGAAGATATTCAAGAAGCACAAAATCGAAACCACTGAGAGATGGTATGACCACCAGCCAGACACAGTTACCCAAAATAACGCCGTAACTATCCTCTGGGACATGCCAATTCAAACTGACTGGAAAATAAAAGCCGACAGATCTGATATTATCATAAAAGACAAGAAATTAAGGAAGTGTATGCTTATTGACATAGCAGTATCATCTGAGAGAAACACCTGCATGAAAATTGTCGAGAAATGGTCCAAATACAAGGACCTGGAGATCGAGATTAACAGGATGTGGGGAATGAAAACTGAGACTTTACCAATAGTAATCGGAGCTCTGGGCCTTGTGAGAAAAGGAATGGACAATTTTACTAACAATGTTCCAGGTAATAGAGATTTTCCAAGCGTTGCTTAGATGTGGGACAAGGCCGAAAGTAGGGTGTACCCAGTGAGGATCGAACTCACTACTCAGTCGTAATTGTTCTAGCGAGACAAGCTTGCTAACCATTACACTGCCTTGCGGTAATATCAGCATATGATTTGCCCAGAATATCGCCCTATTAACAACTTTGCATATACTGAGAAAAGTGCTATCAATTAAATGGCAATTCTCCTATAGGGCCTAAGGACGATAGTTTGGACCCGGTTCTACAGGATACAAAGCAGGAAACGTAACATACAATAATAATAATAATAATAATGTCATCAGTGTAAGTGATATTAATAGAAGTGATTGGCTGATCTAAAATTATATCTCACGTTAGTGGACGTTAGGGATAAAAGTAACCTCCGGATAGACTCAATTGTGCATCTCAACGGAGGGCGATTTGTTGTGACATTTTTCTTTTAAAAGGTGTCTTTCCAATGCGATAATAATAACATCTAATGTGTATATTTTTAATCGTCAAAGCAATGTGTCATTAACCATTTTCCAGTCATGTAATTGGCCTTTTTCTTTCAACCACAAGGCTCAACCTGTTTTTTTTTCTGCTAATTTAAAATTTTCAAAAAAAAAATGAAGAAAAGAAGAGTACTAGCATGATGTTTTATTTATTATTATATTATGATTAGTATAGGTACGCGTTTTTTTTTATTTCTAAATACTTATTATTAAATTGACCATCACGATTCATGTTTGCTGCAGGAAAACTGTTAGTTACATTTGAATAAACTTGAACCAACAGCTAACCACTTCAAGTAACCTTTCAAAATACGCTGTAAATCAGTATATGCTAATTAAGAAAGAAGAAATACAAATTAAATAAATTTCAAGTGAAATTTGAATTAATTTATTTTATTCGGTCGAGCTAATCTCTAACATTCATGAGTCTATCACGCCAACCATCACGGTCCTGCATCAATGTCCGAAGGCGGGTGCAGAATTAATTTCAACTCGGAACTAATTTCAACTCGGAATTAATTTCAACTCGGAACTAATTTCAACTAATTAATTTATTGATTTTCTTAAATTTTGATCAATAACGGCTTCTTTTAAACGAGAGTTTTCTTTTACAAAAAAAAAACAGCTAAGGAATCTACTGTTCTTGCTACACAGAATATTGCATTTTTATTGGATCAGATTTAAATAAAAAAAAAAGTACCACTTTACTCATTTGTAACAAAAAAGAATGAAAGTTGCAGAAAAATGAATTCTGAATTATCTTATCTACTAAGGATTTTTAATGCTAAATTTAAAAATTAACACCAACTCAGAGCATTTTGTCACGGAATTTGATAAATTTGATTTTAAATCGAGTTGAAATTAGTTGAAATTAATTCCGAGTTGAAATTAGTTCCGAGTTGAAATTAATTCCGAGTTGAAATTAGTTCCGATTTGAAATTAGTTCCGAGTTTAAATTAATTCCTAGTTGAAATTAATTCCGAGTTGAAATTAGTTCCGAGTTGAAATTAGTTCTGTCACTATCCGAAGGTCATTAGGTTAGCATTCATAACATAGCTGGTCAATGTAGGTGGTTACTGGGCGACCAGCCCGTTTTGCCCCATGGCTAGGTGTCCAGAGCAGTAGATCACTCGTAAATTCTTGTTTTGCTCGCCAGCAGTGTCCTACAATGAAGGTTACTCTCGATCCTGTTGAGTTGCATAAGGAATCGCCACCAAACACTAGAAGCAGGTTCGAGCGGTCGACCAGGAAATCCTAAATTACTTTCATTAGTAACAGATTACTGATTGAATCGGATTACAAATTGCCGGATAGGTGATGGCTAACCTATAGCAACACAAGTGCATATGTTTTTAATCGCCAAAATACGAGGCAGAAATGTCTATCCATATGTAAATAAGGCCGTAATCTTTTTATGGATACGATTCTAGCTAAATAACAATGGCGGCATCTACTCTACGTTCATTTAGGGAAAGGTTTACAATAGTTTTGCGCTGCGGGAATAAAGATGTTGATGAAAGCATTTACTCACTTTAAGTAATGTTATCATAAGTCCAAGCATTGTCTGTATGTCCATCAGGTTGTCACACACAACTGGCCATCATCGATAGTGGCCAGATTCTTAATCCCAAGGCCCCATTCCCTGAAGAATACAAGAGATTCGAAACTTATTGCAGATGCAGTGCAATGCAGCGAGTAGAATTACTTGGAACTTGTCTGAAATCTTCAGGAAATTGGAAGCTTCATAACTTATCGTCATGTCAAGAATTCGTTGTCTGTCTGGATAAAAATAGTACCAGAGCTGATGGAGTTTTGACTATCTTCATGTGAGAAACCTGGAGTGAAACGTTATACGAGAGTCGACTGAAAACTTCATAGGCTGACCAAGATACTCTCATGGAATGTAACCAAATGAGGGCTCTTTTTCAACATGGTCCCCCCTTGACTGTTTACTTGGAAAATAAACAATGCAGTTAATGATAAGACTAGTTGGTATTAATGCATGTAATATTTCACAGCTCCAGCATTACTCTTACGTAGTCAGCCTATGTACTTTTCAGCGCATCTCCTTATTTGTTAAGAAAAAAATGCAGTTATTAATGAGAAGAGTTAAACTTAATGCATGCAAGATATCACAGTTCAAGAATCATTCCTTCATAGTGAGCCTATGAACTTTTTTGCCCACCCACGCAATGTACCTTTCGAATGAAGTGCAAAGCAGACTCGCTCTGTCTCTGTTTTTGTTTGTCTCTATGAATAATTTTCTCTCTCTCTCTCTCTCTCTCTCTCTCTATCTATCTATATATATATATATATATATATATATATATATATATATATATAGAGTTAGGATCAAATAGAGATCAAATATGAATGGCAACCAGACAATATGATAAGATAAATAACAAATAGGAAACGTTTATCAGTCTAACATGTTTCGCTCTCTCCCCCCCCCCTCCCCCTCCCTCTCCCATCTCTCTCTCTCTCTCTATATATATATACATAAATATACATATATATATATATATATATATATATATATATATATATATATATATATATATATATAAATATATGGATATAGATCCGACAGTATGAAGAAAAATATACGGAAAAAACAAACAAAAATCCTAATATGCAATTATGCTGTTTTAATGTTAATATAATGTCAACGTCGGACGTTTCGGTCTAACAGACCATCTTCAGGACATATTCATAAAACATAATTAACATTATACTATATTTAATTCAACATGAAAAAGACGATGGACATGAAAAACGTACATATAAGTTTTAGATCAAAATAAAATTCTTTTCGTTTTTCATTCAAAATACTCAAATTTTAGGAATACGTTTTCACAACATCGCCCACGTGACGGCGACGTGATCATATTTAAACGGAACGCTGATCTTATAAAAGATTTCAGTTATCTGTTTGGATTGGTATTGCTTTTATGTCCATCGTCTTTTTCATGTTGAATTGTATATGGTCTATGTTAATTATGTTTTATGAATATGTCCTGAAGATGGTCTGTTAGACCGAAACGTCCGACGTTGAAATTATATTAACATTAAAACAGCATAATTACATATTAGGATTTTTGTTTGTTTTTTTTCGTATATTTTTCTTCATATATATATATATATATATATAGTTAAATTCCCAGAAAAATTTTTAAATTTTGATTTTTTAATGTAACTATGACAACAAAACATTTTTGCCTTGAAAAAGTCGGAAGACGAAACGCGTCGGCAAAATCTAAGATTTTTTTTTTTTACAATTGTCCTTTTATACCATATATATATATATATATATATATGATGGACTCTCCCGTCATTTTTGACGTATGAGTGTCTTTCAGTTCAGTTTTTATCGTTACATTTCGTATGAGACAACAATCCTGCACGGGATTTGCAAACAAATCCACACGAAGGGCATACTAAAAGGTTGACCGTCATATAGGCTGATATATTAGCCCGAGATTTAGTGTTAATTCTTTATTCTCTCAGACGGTTGAGAAGATTCTTTTCAAAGTTAGTTATACTTTGGGAGCAGGTGTTTCTCCAGTTTGCTCGGTTTTTAACAGCGATTTTGAAATCCTCTATAGGGATGTTTGCAGCAATTAAATTGTATATATATATATATATATATATATATATATATACAGTACTGTTGGATAAAAGTGACTCACCTGATTTTTTTTACTAAATGTTCTCTTCTCCGATGAAATGAAAGTTGAGCTAAATTCAAAGGATATCTAAAATATGAAGAAGAAGCTTTGAAAGCTCTTTGAAGTTAGCAGTAAGTACTGTCAAGCATCAGTTCAGTATAATGTTCTGAGGATGCTTTTCTTTTCATGGAACTGGTTTCTTAAAACCTATTGAAAAGACCCCCAGGAGCGAGCAGTACAAGAGAATTTTAGAGTCTTGTCTGGAGCATTATAAAGTACAGGCTCTCGAGAAAGCAGTTGAGCAACATGCTCTATAAGTTTTCTATAGGGTTGAGGTCAGGAGAGTGGGACGGCCATGTCATAACACTCACCTGCTTCTCATCAAAGTATTCCTTCATCAATTTTGATTTGTGACAGGGAACATTATCCTGCATAAAAATGAGCTTGGTGGGGTCGATTTGCACCCTTTAAGTAGAAGGGAGCAGACAAGACTCTAAATTCTCTTGCACTGCTCGCTCCTGGGGGGGGTTTTTCAATAGGTTTTAAAAAACCAGTTCCATGAAAAGAAAAGCATCCCCAGAACATTATACTGAACGATGCTTGACATTACTTACTGCTAACTTCAAAGAGCTTTCAAAGCTTCTTCTTCGGATTTTAGATCGCTTATCCTTTAAATTTAGGTCAACTTTCGTTTCATCGGAGAAGAGAACATTTAGTAAAAAAAAATAAGGTGAGTCACTTTTATCCAACAGCACTATATATATATATATATATATATATATATATATATGTGTGTGTGTGTGTGTGTGTGTGTGTGTGTGTGTGTGTGTGTGTGTTTCTCTCTCGCTTTTATGTCTGTCTATTTTATCTTGTCTTTATATTTCAGTTTCTCACTTTTGTCATAGAGTAGTCCAATTCGGCAAAGTTGTATTCTCTTGTTCTTTTTTTAGTCTTTATTTTATTTGTCTTTCTATAGTCACATTATAGCGGTGTTGCTACCGTATATACTGTCTATTATTTTTATAATGGTATGTCCCTTCATGAGAGATCACTAGAGACCACGATGGCGGAGTTACGACATCTTCCGACGCAGCAAGCTGCGAGTTTACAACGCCATCGTCCTCTCTCTGCTACTATACAACACCGAGACGTGGCCAACCCAAAAAGTCTCCCGTGTCCATGGCTTCGAGTTCAAGACCATCGGGTGGAGCGGATGCAATGGTTCGTTCTTGTATCCAATGAGGAGCTCCACCGGAGTACCGGCCAGCCGAACATCTCACGTACCATCGCTCAGCGTCGTGCGACTATCTGATGACCACCCTACCAGAGTCATCTACCAGTTCGACCCGCCGTCTGCAAACTGGCGATGACATCGCGGTAGACCACGTAGCCGCTGGAAGGACGTCGTCCGCCAGGATCTCCTGCAGATAAATCTGGCTCTGGGGGATGTTTCGACACTCTTCCAAATCCGTGAGAGCTGAAGGGACAATGTGGCTCTCGTGGACCCAGCACTTTCATGACAGGAGATTTAACAGCCGTAACTGTTACTAGAGGTGGTGACATGTGTATTTTCTGTTGTAGTTTTTTTTTAAGTTATATTTTGGAATACAGTTTGATTTAAGAAGTTGTAGGATATTATATGGATTGATGCGATGAAGTTTAATTTAATTTAATTTAATAAGTTGTAGGATATTATATGGATTGATGCGATGAAACAGTTCTTTTATGTTGATTGATGTATTGTTGGTAAGTTTACTATAAATAGATATCAGAGACTTTCATAATATTTTTTGTTTTGTTTAGCTACTTGCCCATTGCTGGGTCCCTAACAGGTGCTACCACCCCGAGTCAGGGTGAACCTGGGAACAACATCAATTAAGAAGTGGTTTCACGCTTCTCAAAAGCTTCAATCTCCCGATCAGAAGCCATGCGGCTGGATCTAGTTTATAGCCATATCCAGGACTATGATAGATAGATAGATAGATAGATAGATAGATAGATAGATAGATCTCACTAGGCTGATAGATAGATAGATAGATAGATAGATAGATAGATCTCACTAGGCTGATAGATAGATAGATAGATAGATAGATCTCACTAGGCTGATAGATAGATAGATAGATAGATAGATTTTATTTTATGTTAATCATGTAGACTACCAATGGGTTATAGCGCCACAGCCTCACTACGTTGGATGTTGCTGCTGTGGTTTCCGTAACAAGTAGGTCTCAAAAGAGTGAAGTTATAGACCACACAATCAACCGAACTTGAATTTAGAGTTGTCCTTCTTCTAGATTGGTTTCCAGCCAAAATTAGCAAACACAATCTCCCCTTCTATTAACCTATAACTGAGAAAAGAAGAGATTGAATCATACCTTTACGAGAGTATTTGTGTGAAATCCATCATTCCGGATGCTTTCGCGGACATGCGCCGGTGTCCGTCAGTATGTCTACATGTATGTTTACCGTTCTGTTTCTCTCTTACGTACTTTTAAAAGAACATTTCAGTAACCCCATCAATCAATTACCTCTCTTCATCTTTTTCTCTTTCCTTTTCTTTTCCCTGTCCTATTTCTCTTCTTATCTCCCTCGCTTGTCTCACTCTTTCTCGCTTAAGTCTTTCTGTCACAGTTATGCCTTTCTACTTGGCTTTCAGTCTCTCTATCGATTTGCGAGCACCTCGACCTGGTGTAATAGTGAACAAGCTTGTCTCGCTAGAACAATTACGACTGAATAGTAAGTTCGATTCTCACTGGGTGCCTCATAATTCTGGCCTGATGCCACATCTAAGCTACGCTTAGAAAATTGTTTGGGTACTTCAACGTGATGTAATGGTTAGCACGCTTGTCTCGCTAGATCAGTTACGATTGAGTAGTGAGTTCGATCCTAACTTTCGGCCTGTTTCTACATCTAAGCTGCGCTTTGAAAATCTTAGCCAAAATTGTATCTCTGTTGCAATAAATATGCAGTCTCTGTATCGATTTACCTACGCTTTCTCTCTCTCTCCTACTCTATCTCGTTATCTATTCATCTATTTACTACGACGATGCTAACAAAAAGGCTTACATTTCATTTGGTTGAGCATAGTTCAATAACTCAGCATTTAACGCATAGATTAGACGGAAATTAGTTGAAAATGTATCGATATTACATAAAAACGATAATAAGCAAAAACTAAAAATCCTTGAAGCCCTTTATATAAGAGAATTGAAGCCGAAAATAAATAAAGTCAAATATGAGTATAGCAACAAAGTTCCTAAATGCTTATAAAAATTATATGTATGAACAAGAATGGAAAAGTCACTTTCCTTATACTGGTAAATAAAACACTTGAACTTTGAACTTTGAAATCTAGAGCGGTGCATAAGCAGTAAAAACGAACAGTTGAAATGTTTTAAATTTACAAAAACACATATACATACTCACAGACAACTTAACCTCTTGGAGAAGGTCTCAGAAAGTATATAGGAAGATAAAAACTATTTGAAAGAAAATTTTGGTATTTTTCTTAATCAATTTTCTAAGTCTGCCAAGAAACTAATCCTTGAATTTGAAAGGATGACAACGAAAATTAATCGACATGATATGTCTAAATTTTTTAACCAAACCAGAAGTCTATTTCTCCATTTATATGTCTGTCTAGCTATCTATCTCACTTATGTCCACCATGCGGGAAATTCGGATGCTACGAGAGGTTCGGGGTTAGGTTATTCGCCAATTTTCCCTGTATAAACTTGCCTAGAAAATCAGCATTTAAAATCCAGATTTTGGCAACATTAAAAAATATTCCATCTACTAAACAGCCCTTTTAATTTACTAAGCTTATCATTAGGGCCTTCAATGGAAATCAAACTCACTCAACGACCCTGTGAAACCTGGTCTCAAAACAACTAAATGCCATTGGTTAAAACGTTGATTTTTCAAAACTAGAAACAAACTGCTTGACAAACTTACTATTTCTCTATGGTAGATACTTTAGGTATTCAAATTAATTTAGTCTGACATAGGGTCAGAAAAATTGGGTGTTCATTAAAATACCCATAAGTAAAAATCTTTTAATCCAGTTTGTGCGAATGGATGGTAGAGCAGGGGAAAAGAGAAATGGTAAAGTGTCAGAATTACTTAGAGCTAAAACGTATCGGAAGTTGTGGAGAGCTATGATCACTCACATCTTGAAGAGACATGGCAGCTAAAAAAAAATAATTACTCTACGTCAAGCGCCATAGTTAATTAAGTTTCAATCCGTCTGTCACAAGGATAAAAAATGGGGCGCTCAATACGAAATTTAAGATCCTTGAATGTGGTTTGACAATGATCATTCTACGGTAAGTGTTCAAGTTAGTTGTCTTTCTTTTTTTTAAAAATTAGTTTGTACTAGTCTGGTATAGGGAACAAATAAATGAGCACTCATTACTAGTATCTTCCAGTACGGCTTGTTCATGTTAATTCTGCTTTTAACTAATATAATCACTAAAAATTAACACGTCGAATTTCTGGAGTTTTCATAAAATTAATTAAGGGGCGAAAAACATGTAAAAAATATTTTTCCAAGATTTTTTAATCTCTATCTATAAAAGGCAGGATGTGTGTGTGTGTGTGTGTGTGTGTGTGTGTGTGTGTGTGTGTGTGTGTGTGTGTGTGTGTGTGTGTGTGTGTAACGAATGCACGGCCGCAATTTGCACCGAAATTTCCATGCACATGCTCCAAGTTAGTGGGAAGGCCAAGACCGACTTGGTATTTCCCATCGGTAGTGGAAGTAATCGATTTTTTCATGCTTCTACGGCAGTTTTCATGTAGTTTGCGGCCATTTTGTACTGGCCAGAGTAAGAGCCAATAGCTGGCTGCCACGAATAGTCAGGAAGATTCTATTGGCCAGCGTGAGAGCCAACAGCTAACTGACACGAATGTTAACTAGCATGCTAGCATGCCAAAAAAATCGATAGCTGCATTCGTCACAAGTGGGAAAAATTTTAAAACTGAATGGCATTTTACTCCAATTGGCTCATTCGCTTGCTTAAACTCAACGTCGATTCTGATTCCGCAGAACTGGGTTGGGTGTGAAAAAGTATTTGTATTCTTTTTTCATTCGGTTTTTCCAGTTACGAGTCCTTTTTTAAAGCTGATCGTTTTGTGTTCATTTTGTTTGGTTCACTTTCGTAACAGATTTAATGTTTAGTATAGAGCTTAGAAAAAATTCGCAGTGTGAGATAGGCAAGAAGTAAGGCATGTAGCAACATCAGCACGGCAAAGGGCACTCCTTTAAAGGCAAGGAAGGGCAAAAATATTTTAAGTCAAGTGATAGCGATTGCTGTATGAGTCGTACGATTTTTGAATCAAGCACGGGCAACGCCGAGCCATGCTGCTAGTAAAAAACATTTCTAAAATAATTTCATTCATTTGTAAATATGTCCTGAAAGTTTCATTAAAATCTGACAATTATTTGATTTTTCCAAGAATTTCAAAATTAATGTGTCTGTCACCGCAAAAAAGACGCTAAAATTTGCTATGCTAAAATAAAGTACATTCACTGACGCAAGAAAAACAAGATCTTTAATCCAAATTTCGAATGTTTTAAAAAAGAATACAAAATTTAATTAAATATTGAAAAATAATTTGATCTTTGCTCTTAATAATAACATAAAGTTTTTGACGATAAAACTTTATTTTCATTAATTTTGGAGCGCGTTTTCATCAAAGTATGTTGATATTTTTAGCGATCTCGTGGAAGTACTTATCTATATATCATGTTTTATTTTTGCAATCGTGAAAAAGTTAAGACATCCCATGGAACTTTTTGGGTCTTCATTTTAAAATTATTTAAAGGTTAAAGTAATATAAACGCATTGGGTTATATTACCTTTATCATAAGAAATTATTTAGAAGATTTCTTTAATAGAAATGCAATTATCAAAAACAAATTAATCGTTACTACTTAAAATAACTTAAATTAGATTTACGTGCATCAAGTGCAAATTATTAGAACCTCGTCAGAGAGGAATTTGGAACCCTGTCTTATTTAAACGCCAAACATTTATTTGTGTTCGCTCTAGATTTCTGACGTGAGCTGTATCTCCATACTGAAAACAAAAGAGTTCCCTGAGGACTTCAGAAAGAACGCACATGTATCTAGAAAGGGATTTAAAAAGATCTCCAAGCAATTAGGAAGTAGCCATTCCACTGTCCGGAAAATAATTTACATTTAAAACCAAAAATGCCAGGTCCAACCGTCCTAGAAAGTTCAGCCCAACAGCAACTTGCTTAAAGAAGTTTCTGAAAATCCTAAAATATCATCATGGGACTTACAGGTAGCTCCTGCCATAGATAATGACAAAGTAAATACATCTCCTATTAGAAAGATGCTGAATAAGTTTAGTTTGCGTAAGTCGTGAGCAAGTAAGGAATTCTAACTGCTAAAAAAGCTTTAAGAGAACAAAGTTTGCCAGAAAAGACCAAGAACTTCTAAACAATGTTCTTAGGACAGATGAATCCAAAATAGAATTATTTGGGCACAATAACAGGAAGCATGTTTGGCGTAAACCAAAGACAGTATTTGAACACAAGAACCTCTGATCAGGGGTAAAACAAAGGAGGTGGTAATGTCATGGCTTTTAACAGTTTGGTTGCAGCAGGGCCTTGTCAACTTATCATCAAGGCCCCACCACCACCAAGCATCTCACAGCTAAAAAAAATATGCAGTGAGGGGTGGGATAAATCTTCTCCCAACCGATATCAGAGATTGGTAGACAGTCACCAGAAATGTCTATTTGAAGTCATTTTAATAGAGGGCGGTATCTATCTATCTATCTATCTATCTCAGTCTTTTCATATCTATCTTTCTAAATATCCATATCCCACTATATCTATCTACCTATACATGTTGGTATCTATCTATCCTTCTGTCTGTCTATCTATCTATCTATATCTGTTCTTATCTGCTATCTATCTATATATATATATCTATTTATCTACCTCAGTCTTTTCCTATCAATCTCAGTCTTTTCCTATCTATCTATCTGCTATGGGATCTTACCCATAATAATAATAATGGGCTATTCCATACTTAATAAATACTGCGCCTCAGGAGTAGGCAAGGAGTCAGTAGTTCAAGGGAGTCAGTAGTTCAAGTCGAGTCAAGAGTCGAGTCAGAGGCAGTCCGAAACAGAGTCACGTTCAGACAATTACTGCAAGACATTGGAATAGTGATACTGGTCGAGACTACATTGTTCTCTCTACTAAACCTGATTGTTCATACTAACACTTTCTACTTCTCTATATATATATTCCTGTTTGTAATATATCTGTGTTATTCCATATCCGTGTTCGAGTTCTTCTTTATTGGTTCTATCTTGGACTATCACCGTGGTACAAGGGACCGGACCATAACACTATTTATCTATCTATCTATCTATCTATCTATCAATATCTTTTCATATCTATCTATATGGAATATTAATGTTAATTATTATGTCCACAATAACATCTATATCAACAAAGATGAGAACAATAATTCGAAATAACACAATTATATATATATATATATATATATATATATATATGGATTTATTTTTAATCTGTTATTTTTATTACTTCAAACGTTATTAAGAGCATAGATGTATCTGTAGTAGATGTTCCCATTTTTACTTTAAATAATTTGTTTATGTTTATCGACCTGCGTATCCTAGAAATCTAAATAACAAAGAGGTGCTCTCCGCCAATGATCGAACCTGAATACCTCTCTGTAGAATAAAATATCGTTTGATCCGGCGGGTTTTACTATTCGGATACAGAGAGCGTCACAGTTCAGCAAGGCAATTCTTCTCCTTTAAGGAAAGCACACATTATCATTCTGATATTTTTTCGAAAAGTTCATATCTGCTTAGTATTGTATCCGTGAACAAAGCAAAAGAATTAACCCAGGGTTTTAATCCGGCGTTTGTATTACTTCAAGCGTTATTACAGTTCTCGTATTTGATCTCATTTAATTCTCGTATTTGAAAAACTAGGAATGGAGTATCTATTTCGTATACGGGTATCCACTATAATAATTGAAGTACTAATATATATATATATATATATATATATATATATATATATATATATATATATATATATATATATGTTGTATAAAATGACAATAGGAAAAATATCTTAGATTTTGCCGATGCGTTTCGTCTTCCGACTTTTTCAAGACAAAAATGAAATCGAAATGTTTTTGTGGTTATAGTTACATTAAAAAATCCAAATTTAAAAAGATAGAAGCTTCTGTCTAAGCCTTTTTTTCTGGTTAATATAAATTACCTTTATAGTAAGGGAGTTTTTTTTTCCATGTCGACAATATTGTTAAATTCCCGGATCAATTCTGTGATTTTCAATTTAGATTTCAATTTTTCCATATCGACAATATATCGACAAATAAAAATATAGGCAAAAAAATTTCCAATTGTCATTCTATACCAATCTGTCTTATTGATCAACATATATTTATTTAGGATTGTAGTTAATCAAATTCAACCGAAAATTATACGTGGAGCCTATTGCGCAAAGCCCGAAATAAGTCATTATGTTTTATTTAAGCTATGAAAGAGGTAACTTCATGTTTCTGCTCTTAGTGTAACAATATAACTTTTTTCCCAGAAAACGGAATATTTGGTGTTTTCTTTTTGTGTGTTGGTTTTGAGTCGTAAAAATATGTTCTCTTTTTTCCATTTACCGGTTCTACTGGATTTGGTTTCAGTTATTTGGTTTTCATTGTCAGCTCCATCGACATGAAACTGGAAATTGTTCAGTTTAGGATTTCTTTTGTCAGAATCCATTGACTTTGTAGTTTTAGAAATATATGCTGATTTTAGTCTGTTAATGGAAACATTTCTATGCAAATTATCGGACATTTATGATTGTAAAATATTTATTATATCGAATTATTACTTGGAATGGGCCTGTGTACGGCGCTTCCAAATGTTTTTCTACTCTATTTGTTCTCAAGCAAATATATTCACATCTTTGTAAATCTGAAGGAATATATTAATTAGGTATAGAGTACAGATGTTTGCTGGAAAATGTGTCCATGTGAAATCTTTGCATCTCTTCAGCTAAAGTCTTGATGTGAGAGTTTGTTAATTCTATGTCTTCATTTTCCGAAGGATCAATTAACAATCGAGGATCTTGAGCCTGAATTCCCGTTAGTGCAGTAAACGGGGATTAATTACCAATCTGTCTTGTTCACAGAATTGATCTGGGAATTTATTATATATATATATATATATATATATATATATATATATATATATATATATATATAACCCTCAAACGCTTTTTTTTTTCCCCATTCACCATCTCCGTTAATTTTGTTGAGTAATTTCCTCTTCAGTTAGGGCCAGTATGTCGTCTCGATAGCTTTTATTCAATTTACCTCAAATCTTAAGGTATTGCGGTTGACGGCGATATCTAGTGGTGGGCCAATATGTACGTTGTGTACCGCAGAAGAGACATGAGCAATTTTCCTCAGTGTGCCCGTGGTAAAATTTGTCTTTGCGTTCGAAACAACGTCGGGAAGGAAGGCCGAATTAAGAACTCTTTCAATAAAATGTACAACACTTTTTATTGAATATTAAAACTAGTGAATAAAATGTCTCTATTATCTACAGTAATAAAACTAAATTCTGCCCCGGTGGATGGTGATTTGAGAAATCTAGTAGTACTTGCTGAATTAATGACTAGCCGGATACCTCTCACTTAATTCTTCCGTTCCGCGTATGTCTCTCTATTCGCTCTACGGGAATGGCGATTATATTCTTTAGCGACGTTTCTTTTACGATGCAATCCGGAACAAATCCGAGTCGACTTTCTCTCCTGGCCCCGAGTTTCTTTCGGTTTGAGCTCAGTAAGTTTTCGTTTATATAGATACCCACTAAAATTAGACGTGGTTTTCTTTGTTTAAAGAATTTCGCTCAGTCTCCTTCTGTAAGCGATTGGGGCAGGTAGTATTAATGTAAACAAACCCTGATTTGGGATTTAGACATAAGCCACATTGCTTTCTTTGTTTAAGAATTTAGGACACTCTTTTTCTGTAATGATATAAACGTTTTGGGCTAATAATATTAATGTAAAATATAGCCCAAATGCCAGGTCTCAGAAACAAAAAATTTGGAAAACGCATTAAGCATGACTTCTTATCAGAGGGAAGTGGATAGATTCGGAAAATATTTGGTTTTGCTCAATTTTACTGAATCTTTACTAGTTATTTCTATGTTCGATTCTCTTTGTAACCGTTCTTAGATTCATTTTATTGTTTTTCTAACGACCAGTAAATTTATTCTTCAGAGAATTTCAATAATTATTATCCAATTTGTAGTATCTCCGTTCATCATCCAATCATGTCATGCAATTAAACCTGTTACACACAAACACATATACATACATATATATGTGTGTGTGCGTGTGTTTAGGCAGCAAATTCTCTTTTAAGCATGCCTGATTGAATAAATTACAGACATTATGTCTGATAATTTTTAATAAAATCCGTTCATACTCACGAATAACCTTCTGTGTATTGATGTTAAAGGATGAGACTGAATTAGTATAAGTATTTATACAAACATGCGCGTTGTTATCCATTACCATATTTTTTTCATTAAGCTTTTAAATGCAAAACGGTTGACAATATGCCCAGCGTTCATTAGCACGTGAAAAAATTATCCATTATGGAATTTTTCCCCTCTATGTTATAATGGTATGGTCACGCGCGCATTAAAGCATGAAAAAACTGTTCCTTTACAGGCATTTCAGAAGATTACTGCAGTATTCATAGTTGATTCTGTTCAATGCCGGCTTTAATTGATAACAATGCACATCTTTGTATAAATTCTTATACCAATGAACAACATATAGTTTTGTACCACTTACACCCCTGAAGATGATCATGGAAAAAGATCGAAAGTACTTGGAAAATGAAAATAAAAGAAATTTAAACAGCTATAGCACATTTCTCTCATCCTTTAATATCAATACACGGAAGGAATGGATTTCATTAAAAAATTATATATATATATATATATATATATATATATATGCATTGTTATAAAGTAGATTTAAATTTGACCCGTCCATATTTCTTATGACTATATATTTCTCAAGGGGTCCTAAGATTTTCATGTGGCTGTAAGTTTCTTTAAGTAATGCTAAAACTTTGGTCCACTTTTGTCTACAGATATGACTTTAAGATTAGCTCATGTGTCATCAAATAGAGGTCTGGAATGTGAAATCAATGAGCGGCGTTCGAATTCCAAATGTGTTCGTTACATTCACTTACGCTCAAATACTCTTAGAAAGTTATAAAACCATGTCTTCTCCCCCAACCTATGGGTAAAATAATAGTGCGTGCGTCTTGAAAAGTCACTGTTATTCTCAAAAAGCTGTTAATGCAAAAGTGAATTATTGTTACACTCCAATAGATTCGTTAGTTCTCTATAGCTTATCCAGTTTTTACAGTTTATTTAAAGCCAGAAACTATTTTTAGATTGTAAGAATATATTTTGGTGATAATAATGGTTTACAAGTCTTACTAATTTCTTCTTTTAATTTCTTCTGCTTAATCAGTAGGTTGATTGATTGATTCGTTTTTTACGGCTTACCAATCCTTTGCAGGTTATTTAAAGCCAAAAAATGTTTTAGATTGTAAGAATATATTTTGGCGATAAGAATGGTTTACAAGTTTTACTAATTGCTTTAATTTCTTCTGTTTAATCAGTAGATTGATTGATTCGTTTTTTACGGCTTATCAACCCTTTGCAGGTTATTTAAAGCCAAAAAATATTTTTTAGATTGTAAGAATATATTTTGGTGATAATAATGGTTTACAAGTCTTACTAATTTCTTCTTTTAATTTCTTCTGCTTAATCAGTAGATTGATTGATTGATTCTTTTTTACGGCTTATCAACCCGTTGCCTGTTATTTAAAGCCAGAAAATATTTTTTAGATTGTAAGAATATATTTTGACGATAATAATGGTTTACAAGTTTTACTAATTTCTTCTTTTAATTTCTTCTGCTTAATCAGTAGATTGATTGATTGATTCTTTTTTACGGCTTATCAACACTTTGCAGGTTATTTAAAGCCAGAAAATATTTTTTAGATTGTAAGAATATATTTTGGTGATAATAATGGTTTACAAGTCTTACTAATTTCTTCTTTTAATTTCTTCTGCTTAATCAGTAGATTGATTGATTGATTCTTTTTTACGGCTTATCAACACTTTGCGGGTTATTTAAAGCCAGAAAATATTTTTTAGATTGTAAGAATTTTTTTTTTTTTTTTTGGCTAATAAATATTTACGTATTAAATTACTAATTAAACCAGAACCGGGGAAGAGGTAGAATCGTGCTTTTCGCAAAGTTACTTCAATAAATGAACAAAATTACGGGAATTGGAACTCGGCTCTCCGATTAACAATTCCGAGCATTACATCCAAGCTTACAGCAATTGGTGTTACCAAGCGGCCATTCGTCTATGTACAGACTTAAACTTTAGTGACCATCCGGAAACCGGCTTTCAACGTCATGCGATCGTAAGCCCATTATGATTATTTTACCTGCACATTCAAGCTTACAACACCTAGTATTCCCAAGCGGTTACTTCTCTAGGTACTAACCAGGCTCGGCGTTGCTTAACTTCGGTGATCGTTCGGGAACATGTGTTTTAACGTCATATGGCCGTAACCCATTATGCCATTCGCAAATCAAAGCTTACAGCCCCTAATATTTCCTAGCGGCCATCCAGCTAGCTACTGGCCATTATCGACGTTGCTTAACTTCGGTGATCGTACGAGAACTAGTGTTTCAACGTCATGTAGCCGTAAGCGTCAATCTAAAATATTTTTCTATATTAAATAAACCACAAAGCGATTGATAAACTGTAAAAACAGAAAAACAAATCAATCATGTCTTTTATTCTGAAATGTAATCTCTTGTTTCCTTTTTCAGTGCTGACGATTACACAAACGGTTACATGCAGGCTCTCACCATGGTCCACAGTGATGGGTCTGTGTTTTGGCCGCCTATCGTCAAATTAAGAAGTACATGTAACATTGAGATCACTTACTTTCCATTCGACGACCAGATATGTCGAATGAAACTTGGATCATGGGCTTATGACGGTTATCAAGTGGACGTTCATGACAGCGCCAAAGCGATCGACCTGGACAATTATGTGTCGAACGGCGAATGGAAACTCGTCGACGTGAAGGTAAGTAACTGAGTGAGTCAGTAGTTCACTTTTGAACCGACTGCTCGATTCAACTCTCTTCGTACGGACGGGAGGAACCCGAAGGAGGCTACGCCGAAGGTCGGAGTCTCCTTCGGGGAGGTAAAACCGGCCCTGAACCCGTTTATACGGGTTCAAATGGGCTATTTTTTGGCCGAGCCTAATGGCTCGGGAATGCCCACGTTAAAAAGGCCTTGTGCCACATGACACCCTCGTGGGGGGGTGACTCAATATCGTGAAGGTAAGTTAACCCATGGGCTCAATAAAACGTCTCTAGATGTTATAAGGTGTCTACTTTTGTTGAGATGTTGGGAGTGTTCCCGCGTGTGTGTATTCAAATAAAGACAAACACAGATGTAAGGAAAAATACTGGTATATTTGAAGAGGTATTTAACAACAGAGTGATTATTAATAACGAACGCAGGTTAGTAATAACAATTAGCAAGAGTCTAAAGTCCAACGGTATCTTCCGGTCGAGAGACAGAAGTGCAATGATCTCGTGATCTCCACAGAACGTGATGAACAGATCTCGTCTGATCTCTCTAGCACTGACCTATATCGTAGAGGGATCAGTCCATTCTCAGTCAGATGGTGGGTGCGCCCCAACAACTTTTCTAAGAATAGGAACTTTTTTTATATGGCTCTGATAAGCTTCCTTCTTTGGTAAGAGAGCAATAAACTGCATCTACAGAGAACATGCTACATCGTCGATGATAACTCATCGGTTCACCATTACCATTTCTAGAGGTTACTGAATCTTCTCGTCAGTAGTGGAGGTTGACGGACAACCTGCTCCTTCTTCGTGAGTCAAGCATGTCCGGCCACTTTTAAACGTCTCGATTGGCTCATACACACACTCCTTCACGGTAGTGAACTGTCGACGCACTGTGTTAAAAACCTCCGATTAATTTCAGCCACTGACACACCTTCGGACCAGAGAAATCGGATCACTCTTTGTTCCGCCATGGTGCACACTGCTAGCGGAGCGACTATGTTTACACTGTAACAGCAGCAAAAAAAAACTAGTGCAATCAGGCTCAAACTTCTATCACGTGTTCACAATAGTACCATTTATGGGCACGCATGAGCAGAAGGCAATGTGACAGACCTAAATGTGTTATGACGAAAGTGTTGGTAATTTTTGACTTACCCTCGTAATTATACATGATATATATATATATATATATATATATATATATATATATATATATATATATATGCCAAATTCATGAGGAAATAGAAAAGTTTAGACCAGATAAGATTAGAAAAATTTTAGAAGCCCATGATATTAAATAGATTCTACGCCTAAAAACGCTCAATCCAAACGGGCTTAATCACAAAAATAGAATTAATGTATAACTCCACAATTTAAGCCCAACCCACATTTCCCACCCACACAAAACATACATGCTTTCGGAGGTGTTGAGGTCTCACACTTATACACACACCCATACTAATATACACACTTACACACATCATACTCACTCACTACCTAAAAACCAAATAACACACACACACTTAACAGAGACACATCCCCTTTCCAGGAACTAATAAAACTGTCAAAATGACCAAGGGAATTCAAAGCAGCATGAATCCATCCAGCCATTATCTTAACAACTTAAATGAGACTATTTGACCAACACAAGGTCTGACAAAAATTCATGATAAGAAATAGAAAATAAACAGATGAAAACTACAAATAAAGTTCATTTTCTCCATCAAGTTATTAATTTCTGTAGTTCATTGCTACTAACAAGCAGAATTTTTTTTCCTGATGATGGCCAATGATGGCCGAAACTAGTCGAGGAATCTAATTGAAATTATAAAAATGAAAGAATATTAATATACAACCCATTGTGTCTGAAGATTTTAATTTTTTAATATTCTTTATTGTTCAAAACATATATATGTGACAAGCCTAAAGATATGTTATGGCGAAAGTGCGAATAATCTTTGACTTACTCAAGTATATTGCTGCTGTCGACGTATATATACCTTTTCAAGAGGCCGCGTCTCTGCTGTTAACCAACTAGTGTTCACTGCTGTTTACTGCCTAACGTAGACATAATAGGGTACAATATGAGCTATTTTGGGACGTACTTTTATCTTAATATGTGTTGGACGTGTCGTTAATTTAGTCTTTACTGAAGCGTACCCTGTCGAAACCAAAATGGCGATGCTCATGAGAAATACGCACGAGCGTTTTTAAAATCATTTATTTCCAATAAATTGAACTATTTTTCCCCAAAAAACATACCATCAGAGCCAGGAAACAATGCTATAATAATGTCCCGGTGAAAGTATTAATATATATATATATATATATAGACAGACAGACAGACATTTAAAAGGAAGACTGAAAACATCCGCACCTAAATGGTATACACAAAAAAGTGCTCACTACAAAATTCAAAATCGAATATGTAGAACAAATATATTTAAGAAAAGGTTAAAATGCCAATCAAACTTGCAACCCGGGTTTCGACCGTGAGGTTTCTCAGGCAAGTGGAAGGATTAAATAGGTAAGTTTTGTCGATCTAATCCGTTAAAACGTATATGCAAGTATTTATTAATATATTCATATATATATATATATATATATATATATATATATATATATATATATATATAGTTTATGCAAACTTAGGTAATCCGTATGGGTAGACCTGAGGAGGATGATATCCAGAGGGCTCAATGTAAAATTCAGAGCAGATATGTTTGAATAAAAGACAGACCACGTTAAGATTCCATGTAATAAGCTATTTCACCATAACCCCTTTAACAGGACTGGGGTTAAAAATAGGAAACTGAAATGATACATATGAAATACTCATATCCTCTCTCCCACCTCACTCCCTCACAATTTTACGTATACTTGATGAGGTCCGTCAAAAACGTGTGAATTTCTTTTCATTTTTCATTTCAGTTTTTGGAAGTAAAGTCTGATGATCCAGAAAAAAGTTAAAGGGGTTATGGTGAAATAGCTTATTACATGGAATCTTAACGTGGTCTGTCTTTTATTATATATATATATATATATATATATATATATATATATATATATATATATATATATATATATTCAATTTTTGTTACATTTCAATAGACGGATAAAAGTAGTTGTGGATCCATGAAGAATTTATGAAGAAATGTATAACGAAAGTTTAATATGTTTCGTTGGCATTTACCTACCTACTCACTGTAACAGGATGGGTTGCATGGTTGACTTAATTTGGGTTGCTTATACGCGTCTATATGGACCAAGGACAAAAGATGACCAGTTCTCGCGACTAATGTCACACTTGTATCGGTATCTGAATGGCATTTCACAGATAATAAAGAAAAATATG
Source organism: Acanthosepion pharaonis (assembly GCA_903632075.3). Lineage (NCBI taxonomy): Eukaryota > Metazoa > Mollusca > Cephalopoda > Sepiida > Sepiidae > Acanthosepion > Acanthosepion pharaonis. The sequence continues at coordinate 106,687 of CAHIKZ030004214.1, forward strand.
CGCACTCATGGTCGCCTTCATCCTGAAGGGACGCGGCATTAAAAAGAAAATTGATATCGTTAACCTACTTGATAATGACTAGCAATGATCTAAGTACTCGAATAAAATATTGTGTACTCTGTTAGAGTACTTCCCACATTGCACTAAAAAGGTGGATTCTACGTGCCATGCCTTTGGATATCTTAGTTTTGATTAATTGCCCTTGATAGTCAATCGACGGGCCATGTGTCCTCATGGACCTAGTAGATAAAAGCGTTAGTTGATTGATCCAAAAGGGACTTCACCCAAAACATTGCGAGTTCAATCCCTGATCACAGTCGAGAAAACAAAAACTTGACGAGTTATCAATGAGAATTAACTAAAACTTAGATATCCAAAGGTATGTCACGTGGAATTAGAACAACCTACCCTGTGGATTAAATAAAGGGTCCGGTTTGAAATTCCAACAAATATCACCTGAAGAAGGCCGGAGCGTACAACGGCCAAAACGTTGTGAATATGACAATAAAGATGACGATAACGATCCAAACAATGTAAATGGTGTAATGTTATATTCCGTGCTAATAGGAATATATACTTGAAAAACACGGTAAAGGTTTCTTGTAAAAACCAGTACAATAAGAATAAAGGTAACAGTTATGCACAAGGTCGTCGCAAGTCAATCCAGTAGTGAGTGCTACTATTGGAATGTCGGTAGTTCTCGCGTAAATCAAAGTCGTACTCAACAGATCCCAGCTACAAATATTTACCAACCTCCCCACGGGGTAGGATGTGGCATAAGGCCAAATTTAATGTGGGGTGATCCGAGCCCGTAGGCTCGGCCAAAAATTCTCTGTAAACCCCGCATAAACGGGTCCGGGTCTGTCTAGCTCCGCGGGCGAAACTCTACCCTTCGGCATAGGCTCGTCTGGGTCCCTCTCTGCCCGAAGGCAAAGAGTTCGACTGCAGCTAACAAGTGAGTAACAGATCCTAACTTAGTCCGTTGACTTACTGATACTTATAGGTAATTACTACCTATAGTGTAGTTACTCATGGGGGTAACAGGTTATTCCATTACATCATGTAAATACTTCTTTCTTTTCTTTTATTTTTTTTTTATTTTTTTATGTTTTCAGGTTAAAAGAAACGTCGTGTTCTACGCCTGTTGTCAAGAACCTTTCCCAGACGTGACGTTTTACATCCATATGCGTCGCCGGACACTTTACTACACATACAACGTCATCATTCCTTGCGTCATGCTGTCTATTCTTACATTGATGGGCTTCTGGATGAGACCAGACAGTGGCGAAAAAGTCACACTCGGCCTTACAGTACTGCTTGCCTTTTCTGTGTTTATGCTTCTCATTGCCGAAAATATGCCGGCCACTTCCAACTTTGTGCCGCTCATAGGTCAGTATCACTCTATTTATCTTAAAAATCTTAATTAACTTTATTTCCACCTATCCACAGTCTAACAAAAAAAAATCGAAAGTTGCCTGATCTTCTGAGATGAAACTTTTTCGTTATTATTAATTTCCTGAAACAGCTCAATAAATAATAATAATAATGACAGTGTATTACCAAAAAGATTACCATACCTCAAGGCTGTCATGTCTACTATTATTAGCTGCAAACAAACACTATGTCATAGATTAAAAATGTGGATAATGGAAAATGAAGTTATATAACAAAATTTGAACGACAGCTTAAGACTAATATTTCTATTACTATTAGGTATAAACAAATACGGCGTGGATTAAATGTCGATAGTGGAAAATGAAGTTATATAACTAAATTTGGCCGATGTGACAGCTTAAACCTATTATTTCTACGACTATTAAGTATAATCAAACTGTATGGTGTGCAGTAAAAACAATCGGATAATGGCGAATTAAGTTATGTAGCTATGTCTGACGACTGCTGGTTAACTTACGTAGTTCCGTCCTGAGTATGATGATAAACTACATCCGCGTCCTGTGTAAGACGATAAACTACATCCAGCAGCAAGGCCTCTGATCGAGAGCGTGGTACTACCTCAATTGCTGGTGTTCCCAGGTCCGCCCTGACCCGGAGTGGTAGAACCTGGTAGGGTCCCAGCTATGGGCAAATAGTTAACCCCAAAACTGGGGTAAAAACACTATGAAAGTGTAAAATAGGTTTTAATACCAGAAATGCTTTGTAAAAAAATTATTACCAGCAATAAATTTTTGAAGAAAAAAAAACTATTACCAGCAGTACATTTTTGGAAAAAAAATATTACCAACAATACGTTTTTGAAAAAAATATTACCATCAATAGAAAAAAATATTATCAGCTGTATATTACCAGAAATAGATTTTTGACAAAACAAAATATTACTAGCAATAAAAATTTTGTCGGCATTAAATAACCCATTGAGGTTGATATGCCGTAAAACAAACCAAACTTCGTTTAATCGATAAGACGCAATCTCCCAATTTCATGAATGCAAGTTTAAATCTTGTCGAAGCTTATGCTTTTATATCCGACGAGTAGTAGTACTTAACGGTTGTAGAGAGGCGACCTATGAGTAGCGATAAAAAACAAAAGAAATGGAAAACTAAATTGACAATGTATATAAATTCATAATAATCTTATAAACAGGATTACTATTACATCAATAGTGTAATTACGAGAGCGATATGGAAAGTTCATTGATTGACTATAAAAGAGTGATACTATAGTGTGAAATTTTGCATGCATTATTATCATTTCTTCTAATTGATAACTGCATTGTTTCTTTCCAAGTAAACTGGCATCTGACTATTCAAAGAAGACTGTTCATCATGTTGATCAAAAAAGTCATCAGTAGAAGATCAGGCATCATTATCATCACAGCGATACTGATCCCCTGCATAGTGTTTTTTTTTTTCATGTTGGGGAACAGATGATAGTCAAATCAGGAGAATAAGGAGGGTGATCAACCAGTTCAAAACCATAGTCACGCACAACAGCCACTGAAACCATGGACTTGTGTGTTGGAGTATTGTCCTGATGAAGTAAGACCCCTTTCGTCAATTTTTCTTGGCGTTTGGTCTTGATAGCCTTTCGTAACTGACTCCGTAAGTCACCACAGTTCTCTCCATTGATGGTGTGGCCCTTTGAAGACAGTCAATAAACACAATGACATTTGTATCCCCCAAAAACTAAAGCTGTCCCTTTCCCTGCAGATGAAACAGCCTTGGCCTTCTTTGGAGCATGTGAGGAGGGGGTGTTTCCACTGCATGGACTTTCTCTTTATCTCCGGCTCCCATCACTCATCCTGGGTTAGGAAATGTTCAAGGAAACCAGCTGCATCTGCCTCAAAATTTTCCCATGATGGTATGCCTGGTGCGCTTTTGATCAAATCTCACCGAACGGAAACCTTCGTTGTGTCAAGTTCATTGTGCAAAATATTCTCAACTCTCTGACACGGAACAAATGCAAATAGCATTGGCTATTTGCTTTATCGTCAATCGCCTGTCACCCATCAATGTGTGATGAGCGTGATCAATGTTTCCCTCAGTGGTGAATATCTTAGGTCATCTTCGAGACTATCCCTTCCGCTCTTAAGGTCAGCTGCCCACTTCTGCACTGTTGACAAAATTACAGCTCCTTGTCCCAATGTAGCAAACATGCTAACATGAATTTTCTTGTGGTCTAAACCCTTTTACTGCAGGTACTTGAAAGTATCACTGTGACAAATTTTGCCCATTTTCAAGAGAAGTAGCTACTTGTTACATTTGAAGGTGTCTTTAAGCAGTCAGATATCAGTTTACCTGGGAATAGACAATGCAGTTATCAGTAAGAAGAGGTGAAATTAATGCAGGGAATATTTCACAGCTCCGGCATCATTGCTTCATAATGAACCTATAAACTTTCGGGACCAACATCATGTGACCTTACAAGGTAACGTCCAGAAAAGAGAAAAATATAGGAAACCAATGCAATCATGCTATTGATATTTGTTGTTTTTTTTATACCGAGTTTCAAGTGGGGTCATCGGCACAGACAACAACCCTCACGTTGCGCTAATATAGAATGGTCAGGGTCAATACCGGATGTCTGAGACAATCCAGCTGTGGAAGTTCCTGGCTAGCAGAAATCGCTAATCCAATTTACGCTTGTGTTTTTAATTTATAGTCAGTCTTACTGTGTATTCTCAGTAGTAATAGAGTGAAGGGCAGGTTTTTAGTAGTTTTATCCGTGTGTTTCAAGTAGAAATAGGAAAATGTTACGAAATCTTAAATTAATTTTAGCGGATTATTAATCATAATTCTTCCTAACATTTAAGAGTTAAATAAATAAATAAACTTTTCAGCGTCATATTATCATTTCTAAAATGGGCGTGTAGGCCGACTGATCGGATAGAACTGAAATTACTTTGTGTCTGCAAGTTCAGAAAGGCATGAAACTGGGGAAACTATTATTAAATCCCCCTCCACCTAAAAAAAGGAAATGTGGAAAAGAGGCTAAAATCAAAAATCTGACAACTGGCAAGTGTCCAGTGTTATTTCATTCATCATTTTTCTCAATACTAAGTTCAATCAAGTTCGCCGAAATCGCTCTTATTAGAAGCCCGCGTAAAAATAAAATCATATTCTTCCAGTTCATGGTAACCAATAATCACTGCTTACCAATAAATATTGATTTAATGAATCGCCAACTCAGAACCAATTTTAAAAGAGAGTTCTAAACCTAATTATATAGATATTTGTTTACTTGTGTATAGATTGATCAACAATTTCTTTTCTTATCTAACAGACAGTAAAAAAGTGTTGTTAAGTTCTCAGCCAGACCAAAAAGAATGAAGTATTGGTTGCCATATCTGAGCAGGTACTGCATAATCCTCACTGCCTAGCCTGTTCAAAAGCGCCTTGTAGGTGATGAATTATTCTCCACCCTGTAACTTTTACCCAACAGGCGAAGCATCGCCAGTCTTTCACTACTGTATCGCCATTACTTTAATAGATGTTCCGATGAGTTACATTCCATACTACCCCTAGCTAGGATCCGACATGGCGTATTCACGGTTGCAAACCATCCTCAAAATCGAAAGGAAGAACTAATGTTAAGATGTAAGAAGATAGAAATAAAGAACATGATAGCACGAAGTGCGAATTACGTATTAAGGACATCAAAATTAAGCAATTACCGAATTTCAACTATTTGGGTAGTGTAGCACCAGACAACAGAATATATGATGCAGAAACCCGAAGGCTAATAGGAAAAGAGAAATATGCCTTCCAGAAATTAAGTAAAGTATTAAGACATATGAAAATTTACTTAGAAACAAAGGAAAGAATACTGAAATATCTTACCTCGTAGTGATTTTCTAAGCCCGGCTTAGATGTGGCACAAGGTCGAACGTATGGGGCACCCAGTGAGGATCGAACTCACTACTCAGTCGTAACTGATCTAGCAAGACAAGCTTTCTAACCATTACACCACGTCGAGGTGCCCTAAACATTTTATCTCGTATATGGGAGTGAATGACAACCTCCTCACAAATCTATATATATATATGAAGTTGTAACCTCTGTCTGTCTGTTTGTTATCGAACTCCTCCTAGGGTTTTAGCGATAGACACCCATAACCATATATATATTGTAATTACATTACCCAGGGTACCTGGATCAGTATATTTCATTTTAATCAATGTGCGTCCCGGGGAGGGTGAACACCCCCCGCCCACTGATTTTTTCCCCTTTGATATAAATTAAATCTAAATTTGAACAAGGGAATGACTCCTAGGGTATTTGGATAAGTATATTCCATTTTTATCAAAGGGAGTCCCTGGGGGTCACAACCCCCCATTGAAAAAATTTTCCCCTTTGATTTAAATTAAATTTAAATTTGCACAAGGGAATGACACCTATCCAAAATATAGAAATAGAAAGCCAGAAGATGGAGGTCACATTGTCAAGATCATTGACTAATATTGAAATGCATCATTTTTCGCGACACAAATTATAACAATAATTTCAAATCAATCATCATTTTCTTACAAAAATATGTGTGACACGCAGCAAGGTGCGGGTAATTCAGCTAGTATGAAAATAAAATAAAATACAATAAGAAACATCACGTTGAAACTTCGGTTCCCGTACAATCACTGAAGTTAAGCAACGCCGAGTCTGGTCAGTGCCTAGATTGGGAATACCATGTGCTATAAGTGATGTGGCGTGATGGATAACGGCTCGGAATTGTTAATCGGTGCGCCGAGTTCCAATTCCTGTTCGGTTCGTTATCTTTACTTGCGCATAAATACCCATGGGAATCCTCCTTTTTTTTAGCCCCAGAGTTAATTAGTCAGACTTCTATCACTAAAACTATTATCCTAAAAAAAAGAATTAAAATAAATTTGCGTACAAAATATTTAGATTTTGATAAAATCTGCATTCCATTGCTATAGTGTTTTTAAAAACACGCGCGAACGCGCTGTGTTGTACTTATTTTAGAACTTTTTAATCTATCCGTTGAAGTTATGGATTTTTTTACGAATTGCAAATTTTATCACAGTTACTAATAGCATTTTTGTCGTTGTAATTTACCCGTCAATATGTTCTTGAAAAAAGTCGAATGTCCTTGGGTTAAAAAAAAAAAGAAAAAGAAATAACTACGGTACCTTCCTTGATGAATTTCATCTCAACATCAAGAAACTGATTAGACAATTGGAACGGATCAGTATGAAAATAAGTAAACATAATACGTCTATATTATTCAATGAAACATGCACACACACACACACATATATATATATATATATATATATACACACACACACAGACATGACAGAATTGAATAGACGCTCACATAAACCGTTTATTTTATTAAACAAGTAATTTATCCAAATGAAGTAATTATAAATGGTCATAAATTTAATAACTAATACTTAGTTGACATCCCTTTTGCTTTTTTTAATGCAAGGACCCTTCTAGGCATGCTAGCGATGAGTTCACGAATATCATCTTGAGGGATTTCTTGCCTTGTTTGACGCAATAATCCTAAAAGTTCGGGCTTAGAAGATGGCTTCCTGTTCTTTTTGTGAAGTTTTCGATCTAATATGCCCCAAAGGTGTTCAATAGCGTTAATATCCGGGGACTGACTTGGCCATGGAAGTTTATTGATCCCATTTTTTATCTCAACCAATATTGCGTTGCTTGTGCAGTGTGACATGGAGCTTCATCTTCCATAAATAGGGAGTCAACTTTGCTCATTCTACTACTTGAGAATATTGGAAGGAGCCCTTTCTTTAATATAGAAACATATTTGGTTGAATTAAAGTTTCCTTCACACTCCACAAGCTCTGAGCGACCATCACTCCAAATTGCACCCTATATCATTACTGAAAAGCCCCCATGTTTCACCGTAGGCTGCAGTCTCCATACCATACTCTTCCACTGTCGGAAAATAATGCTAATCTTGACTCATCAGAGAAAATGACAGTGGTCCAAAAGGTCACAGGTCTCTCCACCATTTCATGAGCCCAATCCTTTCTGCGTTTGATATTGGCTGGTGGTTTCCTTCTCGCAGCTCTGCCATAGTAGCCCAGCTTGTGAAGATACCTGACAGGTGTTCTGGGATTGACATCAACTTGTGTTGCTATGTCAGAGGCCTTGCAACGTGGATCCTTTTCAACATTTCTTTCGACAAGACGCATGGTTCTTTCAGAGGGCCCAGGGCGGCCTGGATTAGGTTTTGTGTACTTCTTGCCCTCTCTGGTGAATTGTACGATCACTCTATTAATTGTAGAAAGGGGTATTGAAAGATTTTCAGATATTTTTCTTTGACTAAGACCACCTTCTTGTTGGCCCACGATACATCCTTGCTGAAATTCGGATATGTCTGATGCTCCTTTGGTTCGTGGCATGTTCCAGTATTGTTATCTGCAATTTTAATCAAATAATCTAAGTTAATTTATCTTGGTTATTAAAAAAAATCAGAAATAAAATTTATCTTGGTGTCTATTCAATTCTGTCATGTCTCTGTATATTTATATAAAGATATGAAAAACAGGTAGCGATCTAAAAGTATTATATATAGAGATATAAATGTATATATATATATGAAAAATTTCTCACAGTTAACCTGTAGAAAAGTGCAATATGTATAAAAGAAAAATGTATTATTAGCCACCGCGATTCGTCCAATGTGTACTTTTTCAAGGCAAAAACGAAATGAATTTATTAAAAACAAAGTAACTATTAACAACAAACAAGATGCCCTTAGAAACTATTTTTTCTAAATTCTTCTATTTAATACAGTTTTCCTATTGTTTTTTTACCTTTATACATACATACATATATATATATATATATATATATATATATATATATATATATATATATATATATATACATATATTAGGTTGGTGCAAAAATAATGACGTAATAATGTCGTTTTTTTGGCGTATTTTTAACGTCAATAAACGACATTATTACGTCATTATTTTTGCACCAACCTAATATATAATACTTTTTGACCGTTACTTGTTTTTCACTCATTATATCTCTCCTTCTTTCATCACTACCCTTTTACTCTCTCTCTCTCTCTCTCTCTCTCTCTCTCTCTCTCTCTCACACACATATGAATATTTATCCCAAATCACAAAACCAATGAACCAAACAACGGCGTATCAACCTCACTGAACACTGAAAGCCTATTCATCGACGTATACGTCAATGAAACAATTGGCATAATAATAATAATAATAATAATAATAATAATAAATAGTCTATAAATACCCATCATTACCACCTTCAATAGTATGCTTTTTTATTCATATAGTTGTGTTTGTTTCCTCCGAGTAATTTAGTTGTTTTTTACGTTAAAATTTCTTCAAACAGTCGAATCACGTATCTAGAGTGTAAGAGTCAATATGGAAAAAAATATTAAAAAAAATTCCACCACTGTTCGATTTTGTTTCGGGCAACTGTAGAAACTGACCAGAACGAAATAACCTCTAGTTTTTGATTTGGGAATAAGACAGCCGGTCGTTATATTTAACGTTATTTAGTGTTGTTTATTTGGGATCTAAGACATCTTCAAGATTAGTATTGGTTAAGAGACTTGAAGCGACAGAAACGAGGCTCGCCTGAATGACACTGAGAATACCATGGACTGAACATCTGAGCAACGAATAAATTTAATAGAAAATGGGAACTAAATGAAAAGCTTATATTTAAAAGCAAATAGGGACTGCTTAAATGAAGGAAAGAAGGCATAGAAAACTTGACATTCACACAATATATGGAAGCTAAACGAGAGAAAGGAAGACTGCGGTTAACCCTATCTAACGAGTTGGTGAGAAAGGGTATCTGGGGGAAAAAGAGGAATGGTGAAGTTAAAATGAACAGGAATCTGCGGAGAACCATGATTGCTCAGGTCTTGAATGGAAACGGCACATAAAAGAAGAATGTAGATTTCACTTCTTTTCGAAAATGTAGATTTTGGCTTGTTCAAAGAAAATTGTTTTTATTATGAAAACAGGTCACCGGCGAAGCATGTCAAGTTAATTTCTTTTTTTTTTAGATTGTCGTATATATGTTCCATTCTGTCGAATTTACTCATCTTGTAGACACGGAAACACAATAACAAGACTATATTTAATAAGAAACTATGCGAAAATTATTTATTCTTATAGAAACAGAAAACATTTTTACTCAATTGTATTTCAGAAAAAGTTATAGCAAAAAGTCACTTAATACTAAATGGATCAGGTGATCCTGCTACTCATTTCAAGGTTCTTGAAAAAATCCAAAGAAGGATCAGCAATGTAATAGATCCTGACTTGGCATATCGACTTCAATCCCTTTCTCGCCGACGTGACGTGGCTTCCATTTGCTTTTTCTACAAATATTTTCATGGCTACTGCTCTGACGAGCTTTTTTTTCCTTGTACTCGGGCGACATGCGTTTAATCGTGCTACTAGATTGGCATCTAGGTCCCACCCTTTTATCGTTGGATTAGGTAAATGTAACCGCCACTCCTACTCCAACAGTTTCATTTCTCGCACTTATCGCCTGTGAAACTTCCTTCCCGTTCCTTGCTTCCCTGTTAACTAAAATCTTCAAAATTTTAAATACAATGTCAATTGCCATCTTCTAGCTTCTTGAACTCCGTTCTGCTTTTATCTTTTCCTCGGTCTCCTTATACCCGGTATTTTCTCTCACCGTCACTCTCTGTAAACTCCTGAGTATTAATGGCATTCCCGCCTTGCTTGGGGTGAAATGATTTTTAAAAATACACTAAAAACATCGGACCACATATTTCCTAAATCCGTTCAAGCCTGCCTCGTTTCTTCCACTGAAGAACTCAGACAAAGTGAATTAATAGCTTTTAAAAAAAGCAAGAATAATTGGTCTAAAACTACGCGATGGTAATTTATCAAACTTGGAATTTGATAGTCTTCGTCGAGAAATCTCCAGAATAAATTATGGAAAATTAAACAGACTTTGTCATAAGATACACTTGCTATTTGTCTAAACGGGAAAATATAGGACGACCTGATCTTCATCATCGGTGCTATTTTGACATGAATGCTAAACTTCAAATCAGTGTCATTTCTCATTCTCTTCGTTTCCGAGCATGACCATCTACACAGGCTCATTTTGTCTTTCCTCAACAGAGCTAACCTCTGATCTATACTGCAACTATAATGAACGAACCTGAGTTATAGTTCAACCGTATTTTAAACGTGCACACACCCAAGTTGATCGTCCACGACTTCAAACACCGCGACTCGTCGCTGAAGAAACCGCTTCAATCCAGAGCTACCCTCTCCCACGTTGTGATTTTTAGATCATAAGGCAGCCAGGATTGTCGCAGAATATTTTTTGTATTTTTGTCCAAGCAGGGCGACGACGTACAGGGGAAAAAATAACACTTGAATAAATTGAACAAAAGTAAATACTGATTTTATATCAGTCCTCCGTACAATAATTGTTTTATATAAGAGTTCGCATGCAATTACTTATCAGCCCAGCTCGCATCTAAATCGGAAACGGTACTGTGGAACTGTACGTCCACACACAGACACACACACACACACACACACACACATACCCACACAGCCTCACATATGCTCACATATGTTAAATGTCCGCTGATTGGATAGATTCGGCCAATCAGGGCAGGGGTTAGTGTAACCTTTTTTGCCGCCAAATTGTGGGGTTGTTCAAAACCCTATAAAAACTTTTTCCCGCGAGGAAGCAGTCAGTTGCGGCCAATACATCAAGAAACAGGAATGTTCACAAACTTATCTTCGCCCAACTACTCATTCTTACAAACCTAAATGTAAAATTTTTGTGAATATAATTTACTTTGATTCATGTCACAGATTATTTTTAATTCCTCTCTTGTCCGACGTCAGGAATTGTTATTCTTCACAAAATAAATAATAGGGGTACAGCCCTCCTCTACAGTACTATCGTCGACGTGGCCCAAATCTGCTTTGCTGCTTTGGTAAAGTTCGGCACAAGGCTGAAGTATGAGCTTCTCTTCGATAGGAAATCACGTGGACTCTCTTCTGTCTCGTCTCCGACCCGTCTCTCTGTGGTGAATTCGCTACACGCATTCGTATTCATGGACATTGCCAAAAACTGGCATAGGGTATGGCGAGGTAGGGACATGTTGTTAAGATTGTGGCCGATAATAATGTAATTAGAGTACTGTTGCCATATATTCACTTTTCAATTTCGAAAGAATCCAAAAGCGTCTCCGCGTCCTTGTAGGTGACTAATTTTTCACCACATTACAACCCCCCCCTCACTCACAGACAAGACTTCGCAAGCTTGTCGCTGCTCTATCGCTATTTCCATGAAGAGTATTCAGATGGACTACACGCCTTGATTTCATCAATCCTAACCTCCACGGCTAAAACCCGCCATGCCACGGTCATTGTAGCGAACCATCCCTATTCCCTTTCTATTTCCCTGGTGAAATGTAAATTTCACTCAAGAAGCATCTTCCCACAAAATAGACGTCTTCCCGATGGAACCGACAGAACCATCAATGGTGATGAACGTCTTCCCCGGGGATCCTTTGATTAAGTGCCCCCACCACCAACGCCGATCTGGACCGATTTAAAGAAAAAAGCCGTTCGAATGTTTGCTTTAAATTTCTGGTGAAAATAACAACAAAAATTGTCCCACATTTGGATATTTTTTATTAAGTTGGTACTAAGCTTTCGGCTCACCTGAACCATCCTCAGAGTGGTTATACAGTCATGAAAGAAATATATCCACCGTCAAAGATGATATTCTGTTATTTTGACGTAGAAAATTGCAATGCGACGCCAACGGTCGCGGAATAGCAGACGCAGATCGTAAGTTCAAAATGCGGTTCTATGACGTCAAGCCACGCGATAGACAGAAATATTGACAACAGAACCATAGATGCAATGTAATGTCTTGTGACAAGTTTGAAATGTGAGAAACGAACTGTTTAAAATTATCTGTTTGGATTAGTTGTGCTCTTATGTCCATCGTCTTTTTATGTTGAATTTTATATGTTCTAATGTTAATTATGTTTTATGAATATGTCGTCTTTCTCATTCGGATCTAATTCGATTCTTTGAGCTCGAGATGAAGATTAGATCGGATAGAAAACGATTGCATTCGACAGTCTTTAGCGAAAGGTGGGTAAAAGAAGCGAGCTTGCTTCGTGTGAACGGGGCTAGCCTTGATTTTCTCTTCTAGGTCAACCTATTGCACATCGGGGTGGCTTTCTGTGGAACACTCCCCTTGGTTAGGTTAGACAAGCTTCAGTGTACCTAGTTAATGTGAGTAAGTGTTGTTCCTGGCCTGCATCCTGGCCGTTCTTTGGTTATGATCCAAGTCGAGATTCCCAACCTCCCCAGTTTGTTTTTACCCCCACTTTCATCTCGACTGGGTCAGTTTTATATTTTCCCATTCCAGCCTGATATTTTCTACTTTTTCCCATTCCAGCCTGATATTTTCTACTTTTTCCCACTTCCTTAGCGAGAGCGTCTCTTGATTTTGTCCCCTGGGCAAAATACAGCGGTCTCTCTGTTTTATGGGTTGGACGGTCCCTACTAACATCAATTATGTTTCGTTTGTATTTGTGTTTATTTTAAGTTTATTATTGGGTTCATTTCCCTTCCCTCTCATTTTATCATTATTAGAATTGTATATATATATCATCATTAAAATTTTTATGGCATGGGACGCGATTTTGGTAGGTCTCCCTTGAGAGCACGTGGTATTATGGTGGTTGAAGGATTGTTTGGTGATGGACGAGTTCTTTTGGTGAATGGGTAAAATGTAATGTACGAATGGGTCGCGAATCTGATTAGCTAGATATAAGATAGTTAGTGTTGACCAGCCTCTACCCATCCCCTTTATTGGCATCGTGCCACAATTTGTACTTTTTGTACGAATAAATACCAGTTTGAAATGTAATTTTGATGAGTGTGGGTTGCTTCGTTTTAATGTGCATCGGCAAGTTTTGTCTTTATTTACACCAGATATTAAAACAAACATTCGAACATTAGAATGGCTCATAATCAGACATAATAGACATATATTGTCTGTTGCATTTAATAATATACGTTTAAATATATATATATATATATATATATATATATAAGGAAACGGGCTCTTAAGTTACAATTGTTTTTGTTTATTGATGGTTGCTTTTTAATTTAAAAAAGATGATCATTAAAATTACTCGAGATAAAATATGTAGTTTTCAATATTAAAAGCCGTCCGCGTGCAATCTGTGGAGCTAAACTTCAAGATAGGACATCTAACGTAGACCTGTTTAACAGGTGTAATATTGGAGGAATCGAAACTTTTATCATACAGTCTCACTTACTGTGGAATGGTCATGTCTTGAGAATGTCTGATGACAGGATACCCAAGATCCTAATGTACAGCCAGTTAGATCAGGGCTACAGGAATGTAGGACGACCATGGCTAAGATACAAAGACAAGCTGAAAAGCAACTTGCCAGCAGTCAATATACCACATAACACCCTTGAGCCCTTAGCCTTGGAGCGGGTAGAATGAAGATCAACGTGTTTTACTGAACTCAGCAATTTTCAATCTGCTTGTCTGAATCATCTTCAAGAAGCGAGAGCAAGATCTAAAAAGTCAGCCAATCTAAAGTGATCTCATCTCACAATCCTAACACTTGCTCCATATGTGTGGCCTCCTTTGTAAATCCCTAGCGGGTCTTAAATGCCACTTAAGATTATCGCACAAACTTTCTTAACTGAATCAATAAGCTGTCAGATCCTCATACGTCGAAACCGACGGGAGAGTCCATATATATATATATATATATATATATATATATATATATATATATATATATATATATATATATACAGTGGGTAGCAAAAAGTATTTAACACATTGGTTTTTCTTACATATCTCAAAAAATAACAGATCAATTTCAACGAAACTTATAGGAAATATTTAAACGAACATTGTCGATCAAAACAGAGAAGGAAAATTTAAAATCACTGTCTTGAGAAACATTTATTAACAATAAATAAAATAACCCATATGCAAAAGTATTTAACACCAATGCAAATAATATGCTAGAAGAGACGTGTAGTCATGATTCCTACCCATATTGATATGATGTGATATGTTGACCAATGACAGCACTGCACGACACTCAACTGGCTATTAGATAACAGCTCTGAGACACTGCAGCTATTCTGTTGCCACTACTGCAAAAAGATGGTGAAAACAAAAGAATTGTCGAACGGCATGCGCAATAAGATCATAAAGAATGACAAAGATGGTAAGGGAAATAGAAAAATCGCTCACGATTTGAATTTACTTGTGAGTACAGTTGGTGCTGTTGTTCGAAAATGGAAAAAATTCGATACTATTGAAAACATTCAAAAGAGTGGTCGTCTCCGTATCTTAAATGAGGCTAATGGGCGATACATTTCCCGCACTGTGAAGAAAAATCCATTTTCATCTCGTCGAGAAATTCAGAATGATTTGAAAAATGCCGGAATTGAAGTTAGTAAAGATACAATTAAAAGATCACTGAATCGTGCAGGTCTCACTTCAAGATCACCGAGAAACTCCATTACTGGAACGCCGACATGTACATGCCCGTTTAAATTTTGTAAAGAAATATGAAATTGAATCTAATGATTTCTAGGAGAAAGTAATTTGGTCAGACGAAACGAAAATTGAGCTTTACGGACGAAACATGCGCACTCATGTATGGAGGAAAAAACGAGCGGAATACGAGCCAGAAAATACCATCCCTACAGTTAAACATGGGGGTGGAAATATTATGATGTGGGGTAGTTTTTCCTCAAATGGAGTAAGAAAAATGAAAATCATCGAAGGAACAATGCCACATCTTTGGGACATGGTCGTGATTTTGTATTTCAGCAAGACAATGACCCGAAGCATACTGCTAAAACAACTAAGAATTGGTTTAATAATGATGACATTAATGTCCTGAAATGGCCAAGCCAGTCGCCGGATTTAAATCCAATCGAAAATTTGTGGAAACTATTGAAGTTACGAGTTCATAAAAGAAATCCATCGAATTTAAACAAATTGAAGAAAATTTGTGAAGAAGAATGGGTCAAAATACCAACAATTACCTGCAAGAAACTAGTTGAAGACTACAGGAAACAACTGGCGGCTGTGAAGCAGAACAGAGGCTACTGTACTAAATATTAGTAATGTGTGTTAAATACTTTTGCATATGGGTTATTTTATTTATTGTTAATAAATGTTTCTCAAAACAGTGGTTTTAAATTTTCCTTCTATGTTTTGATCGACAATGTTCGTTTAAATATTTCCTATAAGTTTCGTTGAAATTGATCTGTTATTTTTTGAGATATGTAAGAAAAACCAATTTGTTAAATACTTTTGCTACCCACTGCATATATATATACCGGGCGTAACAGCAAAATTGTCCAAATCGTGTAACAGCAAAATTGTCCAAATTGTGCAACAGCAAAATTGTCCAAATCGTGTAACAGCAAAATTGTCCAAATTGTGCAACAGCAAAATTGTCCAAATCGTGTAACAGCAAAATTGTCCAAATCGTGCAACAGCAAAATTGTCCATCCCACAAAAAGTTTAATATCTAAAAAAAAAAAAAAAGCTAAACTGGGTTTCTTTTTTCCAGGTTTTCAGATAAGACGTTTAACCATCTTGATACCATTTGCCTTAAGAATTACAGAAAAATCTTTTGCGTTATTCAGCTAGAAAGACAACAGTTTAAAATCGTTTTGTGTCAGACACACTGTCTTCTCAACTGAGCAATGGTGAGAGGAAAAAGATCATGCAAGCTTTTAGTAATGGTACCAACATTTATACTATGGCTTCTATCTTCAAATTCCATTCAAGGACCACCAAGAAAGTGGTGAATAAGTTTAAAAAAGAGTGAACACTAGAGAGGAAAACTGGATCAGTGGTTACTGCTAAAGAAATCAATTAGAAAAGCTCCAACTCAATTCATAGACGTTTGGCACGTGAGAGAATAATTTCCGCTACGATAGGCCAAAAAGCAGTCAAAAGAACTTAAAAATAAAATCGTATATGAAATCTGTGATGCACCTTGTTACTCCAGGACAGAAAGTTAGAAGGTTAGAGAAGGCGAAGGACATCTTGAAGAAGTTGAAAATGATCCTGGAATAATATATATATATATATATATATATATATATATATATATATATATATAAACGATTTCAATCCTTGGTGAGCTTCCGATCCTTAGCTATGATTCCTTATGAACATGTCATTTTCGTTTATGATCGATTTCATCACGATTCTTCTGTTAAGCTTGGAGAGTAATTATACATTCTTATTGCTCAAAGTAGAGTCCAATAGTGTTAAAAAAAAAACACCCCGGAAAATCCAGTAAGATGTATTTAATCACTTCTACGATATAACAGTTCAAAGCTTAACAAATGGACAATTTTGCTTTTACACGATTTGGACAATTTTGCTGTTACACCCGGTATACATACACACACATACACACACACACACACATATATATATATGTATATATATATATATATCAGGAGCTGCCCAGTCCTCACTTTCCAGTGTTCATAAAGTACAAAAGGGTCTCGGAGTCCTTGTAGGTGACAAGCTATTTCCACCCTTCAATATATATATATATATATATATTTTTCTCTCTCTCTCTCTCTCTCTCTCTCTCTCTCTCTCTCTCTCTCTCTGGAAATCCTGCATTCCTTGCTTCCGCCAGTAATAACGTTCACGGCCAGAACCCGCCTTTTCACTCATATTGCAGAAAACCTTCCACATTCCCTCCGTATTGTTAAGAAATTTTACTCGAACACCTTGTTTCCGCCAACCAATGCTCTCTGGAACCGAGACCCAAGGTTATTTTTCCCTGATCACTACAATCTTAGCCTATTCAAGTCTTGTGTTAAACATTATCTTCCCCTCTTATAAACTGTCTCTTACTGTAATCTTCTAACTAGAATGCCTCCAGGCCCTGAATAGGATGAACCTCACTGTAAAAAAAAACTACGTACGATCATACGATCAAAAATTTAAAACCTCTTGAATTTTTTTTTAAAAAGACTGTTTTTCATGGATAAATTTTAAACATTTCTTACTTAAGGTTACTAATTTTATAAACTTAAAGGTTATGTAGACAAAAAGTTATAATCCGAACATTTTATTGAGAAAATGACATTTTTATAAAATGAAGCGTTTTACACTTGATCAAAATTATATGACCAGAGACAAAAATTCTACGAAATTGTGTGAAAAGTGTACGAAAACATTCAACAACCAAATTTAATAATGAGTTCTATCTTCACTGGTTTTGATGACTTCAAAAATTCTTTGGGGCATGCTAGAAATTAGTGTTCCCATTAAGCTGCGAGGAATATTCATCCAGCTTCTGAAGATAGCTTCACGAAGTTCATTTTTTGTTGAAGATTGTTTACCATTTCGATAAACATCTCTTACCATTCATCCCCAAATATTTTCAATTGGGTTCAAGTCCGGTGAGCATGCAGGATGTCTCAAGAGATGGACCCCATTTTCTTGTAGAAAAGTCAAGGTCCGGCATGCAGCGTGGATTGCAGCATTATCCTGTTGGAATAACCATTCATCCCCACACAAACGATGGCCCTCCGTCACCATCGATGCTTTTTGTAGCATGTTAACCAGCCGCTGTCTGACGACCCTGCACCACCTGGAGCTCCATCGTACCTCTGTAAGAAAAGGCACCCCATACCATTAGGGACCCTCCACCACTATGACGTGTGGTGAAAATTTCAGGAGGCATGTTTTTGTTATGCCAATATCGTTGGAAGCCATCAGGACCATCTAGGTTGATTTTTTTCTCATCAGAAAACAGGAGTTTCTTTCACTTTATGTCCCATGTTTGGTATTCCCGACCAAACCTAAAGCGGTTCACTCTGTGACGTGGAAGCAGCCGAGGAATTTGTTTGCCCTTTTTATTTACCATGCCTCTTTGTCGTAAGTATCGTCTGATAGTTACTGGACTTCAATCAGCATCTGTGGCTGCCTTAATTTGACAAGAAGAAAGTCCACTGGCTTTCACAACAACCCGTCCTATTCTCCTACTCAATGCCGGAGAAATTGGAGGGGGTGGCTACCAGTCGACTTTGCGTTTCCATAATTCGCACTGTCCTTTAGAAAGTTGCAAATCACAGTTTTACTGCGATTTACCTTAGCTGAGATCGCCCGCTGTGACAAACCTTGATTATGGAAATCTAGAATTCGAGAATGCTCAACTTTAATAAGTTTGCTTGCTTTAGGTATGGTGACACCTTTACACAGTGATTGCTAATCTCTAACTGAACTAAAAACATTGGAATTACTCTAGATCTAACAATTTATACCCCCTGGTCATATAATTTTGATCAAGTGTAAAACGCCGCATTTTATAAAAATATCCATTTCTGAATAAATTGATCGGATTATAACATTTTGTCTACAAAACCTTTTAGATTATAGAATTAGTAACCTTAAGTAAGAAAAAGTTTATAATGTAACCATGACAAACAGTTTCATATAAAAAATTTCAAGTGGTCTTAAATTTTTGATTAGGAGTATATATATATATATATATATATATATATATATATATATATATATATATATATATAGAGAGAGAGAGAGAGAGAGAGAGAGATACCAGTATGTCAGTCTGCTACATCGTCTTTTATCATTATGCGTTAATCATCTATTTAGTTTTTGTTCTTTCATTTTCGCTTTCAACTCTCTCTTTTCGTATTTCCTATTCTTGTGTCTCCTTTTCTTTTTTTTTTTCTCTCTCTCTCTCTCTCTCTCTCTCTCTTTCTCATTCTTGATTTTCCTTTCCTACATCATACCTTTATGATCTTTAGAATTATTTATTATTATTATTATTATTATTATTTCCTTGGATTCCTGTTGTATACACATTTCCTGGGTTCATGACATCTTTTACTGATCACAGGAAAAAAACAAACTAAGATCACACATATTTTATATAGATAAAGTGCTTCCTCTTGTGAGTAATTTTTTTTTATATATATTTCTTTAAGACATGGGCTACCAGGAATCTCTTCAATGTGTCTCTCGTAACTTTTTCTCCAATAAATCCGAGGGCTTCAACTACAACTGGAAATATCCATGTTCTCATATGCCACATTTCTGAGATTGCCACTTCAAGATCCTTGTATTTTCATAGTTTGTAGAAATTCTTCAAAGATTTATTACAATCTGCAGGGACTGGCATGTCAATAAGAAAGTGCATTCTGTTTTGTGATCTTTGATCACGATGCCTGAGGCTATTATTATTATTTTTTCCATTTCTTTTACTTCGCCTTCATTTTTATTTTCTTCTTTTCTTCTTCTTCTTCTTCTTCTTCTTCTTATTATTATTATTATTATTATTATTATTATTATTATTATTCCCTTTCTTCTACCCCTTATTATTCCCTTTCTTCTACCCCTTATTATTTCCTCTTCTTCTTTTTCGTTTTATTCACTTCCGCGCAAATGCCCTTGGAAAGATAACTCCATTGTTGTAACATACCTACGGACGATAATGGGTATGTCCCCATTTACATAAATACAGTAGTAAATACTGTATGTTGGTCTGCAGTCGGAGATTCGTCTCCGGTGTGCTGGCCGAACTCTCTGCCTCCGGGCAGAGAGGATCCCCAGACGAGGCTATGTCGAAGGGAAGAGTCTCGTCTCGGGAAACAGCTACATGACCCCGTTTTATACGGGGAATTTTTGGCTGAGCCTATGGTCTCGGATACCCAACATTAAATTCAGCCTTATACCACATCTGACTGCGTAAGGCGGTTGGTATATATCCTGCAGTTGGAGATTAATTGTGAAATTCACTTGACTCACTTCTAGCAGTTGACTACTTCTACGCGCCGCTGGCGAATCTTGTGTGTTGTTCTTGTTCTAAATATTATCGTTCATTACCAACCTTCGTTTGATTATTCTATTCAGTAACCTTCCCTAGGTTACAACACTCATCTCCTCCAACCCCCAGTTATGGGTTAAATAGCTGGAATTCTATCTGGAAAAAGCATTGTTACTCGCAAGATAATCGTTAATACAATATTCCCTCGAAAAAATAATTTATCTTGCAATCCAGAATAATCGACAAAGGGTTGATAAACTGTAAAAAATTAATCTTCGTTCTTTTTAACGCGTTCTTTTTCTTTTTTGTATTATTCCCTTCGACTGCTTTTTAACTTCTTTTTCTTTTTCCTTTTCTAATCCCTTCTCTTTCTTCTTCTCTTTCGGTTTGTTTTGCATCATTTTATTCTTCCTCTTTGTCTCCCTCTTACTCACTTTCTTCTTATTTTTTTTTAATCTTCTTCCTTTCATTTTTTTCTTATTCCCCTACTTCTTTCACTTCTTTTAATTTTGTTAATTCTTTTCCCCCTTCTTCTTCATTCATCTTCCTTTTCTTCGTCATCTCCCCATCCCTCTTTTTCTTCTTCTTCCTCATCATCTTCTTCGTTTTCTACTTCTTCTTCTTTCTTTTCGCTCGTTCGCTTTTCAATCCAGTTACATCTACGTTGATTTTATGATTTGCGGGAATGAGCAGCATCGACCATCTGTTTGATGCTTTAAACTGAATTTACAAAACGGGCGTCGTTTCTTGTACTTCCAATTGAACAACAGATTCCGTCGACGGAAGTACTTCAAAGAATTTTTAAAATGTTTTTTTGGAAACTTCGCACAAGAAGCGTGATAGGTTTTCTTTTAATCACAGACAAAATAACTAATTCCAACAATAATAGGAGTTTTTCTTCTTTTGTTTTCTGTTCAGTAAACTCTTTTACCGAGTTATTACTCGAAACCTGTGGTATGCCGAGTTAGTAAATATATGCATTCTGTTTGCACACATTCTGATTTTAAGTGATACTTAAACTATACACTATTTTTCCGATGATAAGACTCTTCTGAGTGGATAAACAATTCCACACTGCATTTTTTTAAATCTCTTTATACAGGAGCTACCAGAGATTTTGTTAATCTTCATGTCTGTACCTTTTTTTGATTGTAGCCTGTTCTCCACTTACGACTGTTATAACAGTAGTTTTAAGGTTCAACATTGTTTGTTTTTTTTTCAATTTCAAGATCCTTATATTTATTTTGCCATATACTTTAACAGATATATTTTATCTGATAGCACCGCCATATCTATGAGTAGATAATTTTTATTGTTGTAGGTTTTATCTAAAGGGTGTTTCATTAAAACGGATTATATATAAGGGTGTTTCATTAAGACGGATCAAAGTCAGCAGTAAATAAATCAGTATTATTGGTAAAAAAATTATTTATTTCTCTATTGGATCATGTTATTTAAGTCATGGCAATTATGTGCGAAAAGTAATATCGCCCAAATGTCCGCCAAATTTGAAAGAAAAAGAAAAAATCATCAGACGCTTAAACTTAATTCACATTTAAAATATGTCCAAGTTATTGGAACACCCTTCATTAGGCTTTAATTTAACGTTAGTTAAATTTAGTGGATGCCCATATTTGAGTAGACATTTCTTTTACTTTAGACTGTGTATTCATTTTCGTCTACCGGCCTGAATATTCGAGAAGTCTTATTGATTCGGCAACGCCATTCGTGGCAGAGTCGATTAAAAGAACGTCGGATCTAGCGACGGTTTCTCCTGCAAAGATGGACGCAGGTTTGAATCCTGCTCGATGGTGAACATTTTCTTCAATAAGATTTCTCGAATATTCAGACAAATAGGCGAAAATAAATGTACTATATAAAGTAAACGGAGCGTCTACACAAATATGGGTATCCATTAAAGATGACGTTTAAATTGATAACAAAAAAAAATCTGTCGGATAATTAAATAAAAAAGCCATTACTTCTTTAGAAATATCTGCTAGTATAAATGAAAAGAAAGTCGTATCTGTTTTTTATTAATTTCACTAATGAGGAGTTTGACGACAGATGAAGGTACACGAAGCCCTGCTTTACATAGATAACGCTAAATTGTCTTCTCATACAATTTCGTGACAAATTATTCAGTTTACCTGCGGCTGTTGTATCAAAAACGGTCTTCCATGGTGTATCTTTGTCGATTTCCTTGCCAGTCCTGGTGACTTTCAAATGTCAGTAACATCATAAAATTTGTAATATTCTAGATATTACACTGTTAGCATCCGGGTAATTTAGGAAGCAATGTTGCAGACGAATATTAATTGTTTATATTCCAACGTTTCTAGGTTTCGTAGGCAAACTAATGCAATGATTTTATTTTTCAGAAATAACCTACAAATATAAATGAAAATAATTGTTCTGTAAATTAGCACGCTGTCCATTTTTGTAATAAAATAGGCTTTTTCTATAACTTTGTTTATCTTGGATTCTTTCTTTAGGCATTTTTAACATTGGGTAAAAGAGGATCTCGTAAAAAACACTGAAATTTTATCATGGTCAAATCTTTAGAATTAAAGATATTTTATTTTTAAACTTGAGTTCTCTAATATTAGATGCTACGATAGATAGATAGATAGATAGATAGATAGATAGATAGATAGATAGATATGAAGATACTAAGATAGAATAGATAAGATAGATAGATAGATAGATAGATAGATAGATAGATAGATAGATAGATAGATATGAAGAGACTAAGATAGATAGATAGATAGATAGATAGATAGATATGAAGAGACTTGTTCATCTACCTCGGTCCGTTGATATCTAATAATCATATAATAATTGTGCTTGTCCCTTCCTTTGTTAGTCCTTCCAACCGTTACATACAGACAATACGTCATAAACAATGGACTATTCTATTTTGAAGGCGTGAGAAAACAAAAAACTTCAAAGACGCTACTTGGTTTCAGTCAGAAAATGAAGGAAAGAAGGTAAAATCGAAGTGTTTATCGTCTGTTTTAGTGAAATTGAAAAGGTTGTCAATTTCAGATTTTTTTCATTTACCTCTGCTCACTTCCAAAAATAACGACCAGCATTTATATTTATTATTGCTATTGCAATATTTTGTTAAAGTTGCTAAGATCAAATATCTAACGGTGTGATAGTGGAATTTTGTACAAGATATTTTATTGTCGCAGAACTCGCTATGAGCGTATTCAATCATTAGCTAAAGAATACATCAGAAATTTCAAATAGAAAACACGTAATTTTTTTTATTTTTACTCGTAATAACAATAATAATAATAATAATAGACTAATTGAATATATTCCTGGAAGTCCATGCCTTAAAGAAATACAAAAAAATTGTTCTCACGATTACAACCCACACCTTAAGAAGGGTTTTGTCTATGTAAAATGTGTGTGTGTGTGTGTGTGTGTGTGTGTGTGTGTGTGTGTGTGTGTGTGTGTGTGTGTGTGTGTGTGTGTGTGTTTAAATGGTCAGTGGAAAATGTCATGATGCCATTTCTAACCTTAGGCCTCTAGGCGGGACCCGGAAAGAAATGAGTACACACCAGAAATCAAAGGAAATAAGATAATAATAATAATAATTGTTGTTGTTATTATTATTATTATTATTATTATCATTATTATTATTATTATTAATTATAAAATTGGATCACTTTAGAGAAATTTTCATACCTTGGATTTTTAGCATAACAATCCGACACTTGTGTAATTCATGTTAATTTAGGAAACAGGAATTTAGACGAATATTTGTTTATATCAGCGCTTCTTAAACTATGGGAGGCATCCCCAAATGGGGTCGCGAAGCGAAATGCTGAGGTCGAGAATATTAACTTCAAAAATATGGATTCGCTAAGGAATCAAGTGACTCAAACTTTATATTTGACTTTACAAAAAAAAACTGACTGAATTCTAGATCGGAGCTAAAGCTGAATTTCCCACAATTTCTGAAATGTCGCTACATGTTCTTTTGTCATTTAGCAAGACATACTTATGTGAAACGACTTTTTCAGCTTTAACCCTTATTAAAACCAGATAACGTTTAACGTTGAAAAACATAGTTGTTTTACGTCCAGCAGTGTCAAATATTACACTAAGGTTTAATATGTTATACAACAAAAAACAATCATATTTGTCACATTGATTTTTATTTGGATTTATTTTTTTTACATTGGTTTATTTTTGAGCTTGAAACATTTACTTTGGTTAATTTTTGTTCTTGAAACATTTACTTTGGTTAATTTTTGTACTTGAAACATTTACTTTGGTTAATTTTTGTACTTGAAACATTTACTTTGGTTAATTTTTGTTCTTGAAACATTTACTTTGGTTAATTTTTGTACTTGAAACATTTACTTTGGTTAATTTTTGTTCTTGAAACATTTACTTTGGTTAATTTTTGTTCTTAAAATTTATTTAATTTTTGGTTTAACTTTGGTTAATTTTTGTACTTAAAACATTTACTTTGTTAATTTTGTTTTACATTTGTTACTTGAAACATTTACTTTGGTTAAATCTTGAAAATTTACTTTGGTTAATTTTTTGACTTTGGTTTAAATAAAAACTTTGGTTTATTACTTGGAACAAATCCTAAAACTACTTCTTTTGACAAATAATATAACTACTTTTTATATGTATATTGTTCAGCAAAAAAATAAATGATTTATGTATTTATTTGTACGTTTATTTCATATTTAATACGCGGGGTCGCAAAAAATCTCGTGATGAAAAATTGGGTCATGAATGAAAAATGTTTAAGAAGCGATGGTTTATATTGTAAGGCTTCCAAAAATAGTGACACTTTTTTATGACACGTTTAATGTGATGCTCAAAACATGTTTTAGTGTATAGTGTAATGTATATTAGATCATTGCAAAAGTTTGTGAACGATTAAAAAATAAAAAAAAAACTTGACATACTCACAAAACATTTATTAGTCAAGTACATAGTCTCCATTATTTTTAACACCTGTCTCCCATCGTTCTACAAGATTGTTGGTGCCAAGAAGTTTGTGAGGTAGTTTTTAGATCCAACATAGTACATAATTTAAACTTTTCACCGACTAATATCAAGCTGTCCGTGACAGGTGAAGGAAATGGTAAATACCAACGAATGGAAATCATTATCACAAGTCAACAAGCTGGGGGTACTGTGATGTTTTGGAGTGGGATTTTAGTGAGTTCCAAATGTTCAGATGACAACTCAGAAATACAGTGATAAAATTATAATTCAAGAAGAATCCGAAAACTTTCCGAAAGGAATTGATTTTTAAGTATGACAATATTCCATCACTGACTATTTAAACATTTCATACCGCATCCCAAAAGAGTCTACCAGTAGAAGACAACAATCCTACTTCCCCCCCCCCGAGGCCAATGTACTATGATTATGTGGGCGGAGCTATGCTGATGACATAGGTATTCATAGTTGGGATAAGAATAATTTTGAACAGAAAATCAACATCCCCTACCAAGTGTTCCAAGAAACAGGACTCCAAATAAACCTTTCCAAAACAGAAATTATGATTTTGGAATTGGAATGAAAGCAGTGATGGTACCTACCCTGAATCCATCATAAAAATTCAGGATGTGGAATTAGTAAATTCTAAACATTTTAAATACCTAGGCACAGTTATAACAAATTTAGTACAGAAGAAAAGGAAACTGAACGTAGAATAGGAATTGATTTTTAAGTACGACAATGCTCCATTACATTCGGTCAGAAAAACTACTGAATATTTAAATAAAAAAGAAATTGTTTGATGATGTGGCCGTATTTTTCTCCCGAACTTACACCAATTGAAAACTCGTGAAGTATTCTGAAGACTAAGGTTTACATTGGCAGACGTCAATTTACTAACAAAAAAGTGGATTTGGGAATATTATTCTTGGTTTTATGTTGCCTGTTTCATAAGAAAATATACATTTCAAACCTAATCAGGGTTAAGAGAAGAAAGAAATGAGAAATCTAAACTGTTTATTTTTTCTTAGACTATACCCAGCGCATTTACAAACACTGATCTTAAAAGATGGCCACTGACCATTTAAGCTTTTCATACCAGATCCCAAACGAATCTACCAATAGAGAATAATTCTGCTTTTCCACCAGAGTCCATTGTACTGATAATAAGAGGGAGCTATGCTGAAGACATAGATATTCATAGCTGGTATAAGATTGATCCTGAACATAACAATCAACATCCTCTACCAAGTTTTCCAAGAAATACGACTGAAGATAAACCTTTCCAAAACAGAAACTATGATCTGGAATTGGAATGAAAGCAGCGATGACACCTACCTTGAATCCATGATAAAAATTCAGGATGTGAATTTAGTAGATACTAAACACGTCAAATACCTCGGTGTATGGATCAGTTATTACATATTTATTATAGAAGATAAATTTAGCATAGAATAGGCTGTACTAGATGTAGTTTCGCTCAACACTGCAAATTGCAACTAAATCAAAACATTAACCTGAAAACTCGAGTTATGTTCTTAAAAAGCATCGTCAGATCGAGACTCTCAGATAGATGTCATGAAAGGCACCAAAAAATACTCATTTCAGCAAGAGAAGTCTCTAGACTTACCAAAAACCCCGACCCCCAAAAAAATGCCAGTGACCAAGACAAAATTCCGGTGGTCGTCCTTAAGAATTGTTGTGGAGTGATTTCACAGTGGAGGCTTGTATTTGTACTAAGTCGGTCCTAAAATAGGTTCGACGTACAAAACGTTAGAAACTTGATATAATAGGTATAACGCAGAGTAAATCTAATTGTGGTCGCTGATACTTTAGTATTCGACTAACTGTCGTCCGGCATCGACTAGTATTTAGTCACCACCCCCACGAGGGTATCATGTGGCACAAGGCCGGTTTAACGTGGGATCTCCGAGCCCGTGGGCTCGGCCAAAAATATACCCTTTGAACCCGTATAAACGGAACGAGACTCCGCCCTTCGACGTAGCCTCCTTCGGGTTCCTCCCCGCTCGAAGGCAGAGAGTTCAACCGTTCAGCCGGTCGTCCGACATCGACTGACAATATTCAGTCTCCCCCCCCCACTGGGGAAACATGTGACACAAGGTCGGTTATTTATTGTGGATTTCCCGAGCCCGCGAGTTCAGCCCAAAAATATGCCCGTTTTAACCCGTATAAACGGGTTCAGGGCCGGTTTTACCTCCCCGAACGAGTCTCCTTCGGGTTCCTCTCCGTCCGTAGACAGAGAGTCCAACCGAACAGTCGCTCAGGAGTTGAGCGACTGACGATATTCAGTCACCTCCCCACGAGGGTGTCGTGTGGCACAAGGCCTTTATAACGTGAGCATTCCCGAGCCATTAGGCTCGGCCAAAAAATAGCCCATTTGAACCCGTATAAACGGGTTCAGGGCCGGTTTAACCTCCCCGAATGAGACTCCGCCCTTCGGCGTAGCCTCCTTCGGGTTCCTCTCCGTCCGTAGACAGAGAGTCCAACCGAACAGTCGCTCAGGAGTTGAGCGACTGACTCACTGACCAACAAGTTACTCTTACTTATTATAGGTGGGAGAGTCTATTAACTATAGAATAGGTGTGTTCCACTATAACAAGAATAAAAAACCAGAATTATCCCCGATTCTAGCAAAGTTTTTAACCCCAGCTTGAAAAAGAAACTTTCCCAAGCATGTGGAATTTGGTAAGTGTATGCCCGGTCTTCAAGAACACAGACAACCGGTCGTCCCCTCCCAGTAACGACCCATTAGTCCCCTCAGTATCATCAGTAAGATTTTTGAGGCCTTCATCAACAAGAAGATCGTTGATCACCTGGATAGTAACAACCTCTTGTGCGACGAGCAGTATGGGTTTCGATCACTAGAAGGGTTTTCTCTATTATAAATTCTTTCCTAACATGTAGATCCCTGAAGGTAGTTATTAACGGTCAACGCAGGCATCCCCCAGGGCTCACTTCTTGGACAAACCTTTTTTTTTTTTGATTTACATAAATGACCTACCTAAGCATATACTCCGGTCATTTATAAATGTCTATCCTGATAATACGACGATGTACGGGCGCACCTCTAAAAGTCTGAACGATTGGAGACTGGCAGCTGACCTCTCTTCCCAGTGCGGAAAAAAATGGTTGGTTACATTCAATGCTTCTAAAATCAAACTGGTTACATTCGATCTCCGCCGATCAAACCCTGAACTACCGCAGGTCACGATGAACGAATGTCTCCTCGAGGAGGCACCGTGCCTCGAGAGGATATTGGGTCTGAGACTCACATCTAACCTCAAGTGGAATTTCTATATACAACCCATCACGAAAGATTCAGCTAAAATAATTGGCTCTCTGCACCGCCCCAGTAAATACCTGACTCCTCATACTATCTTTTACCTTTATAAGAGCCAGATCAGGCCAAAAATGGAGTACTGTTGTCACATTTGGACAGGAGCTGCCCAGATTTCTAAATAGAGTTCAAAAGTCTCTCCGTGTCCTTGTGGGAGAAGAATTATTTTCCAACCTCAAACCTCACTCTCTCTCTCTCTCTGTTCATCTCTCTCTCTCTCTCTCTCTCTCTCTCACACACACACACACACACACACACACACACGCACACATACATACACACGCACAGGCGGGATGTGGCGAGTCTCTCACTGCTCTATGGCTACTATCATGGAAAGTGCTCGGACGAACTAATTTCGGTTGTAGTTGGAGCTATCGGATTTATTGGAAAAGATTCTGAGAGACTTATTGAAGGTATTCCTCATAGTCTATACCTTAAAGAAATACAAACAAAATGTACTGTTTTGGGAGGTTTTTGAAAAAAAAATGATCAGTGGAAAATGTCATGAAGTCATTTCTGATTTTAGGTCTCTGGTTGGGACATGGAAGGAAATGTGCAGACACAGAAATCAAAGGAATAATAATAATAATAATAATAATAATAATAATAATTAAAACTAATAATTTTAATAATAATAAATGGCCGACGTAATTCTTACAATATTTTTCAACATTTAAAAAAGAAAAGACACAGTGTTTGACAAGTTTCAATAATATTTCGACAGTCTGTCTGCCTTCTTCAAGTTATGCTTAAAAATTGTATAAAAATATAAAATATTAACAAATCTACAAACAATTATAAGTGTTTCTATAAACGTCGCTTGTCTTGATAAGAACGGTTGTCCTGCTAATCAATATTTTGACGCGTTGAAGAAGACAGTCATACTGTCGAAATATTGTTGAACATTGTCAAACACCGTCTTTTCTTTTGTGTTTCTTTCTTAAATTGCGCTCTTCTCTAAGGGCTAATAATAATAATAATAAAACCAACTTCATATGTATTTAGTTAATTCAGTAGGGTTTTAAGAAAATCTCATCAAACTTATCTGACATATTTAGATAATTTTGTAGTATTTTTTATCGGTTCGGCTAATTTGTAATAACACGAAATGTCAGACGACAACAATAGTTACTACGAATACTGCCAGAAATAAGATCGTTACTAATGTTGCTGGGGTTAAAATTCTATACAAATATTTTACATTTAAAAAAAATTATTTTTGTACGGTTCTAAAAAACAATTTACTTTTTAGAAGCAAAGATTACATTGAATTTATGTTTTCTTTAAATATAAACATACTGCTTTTGCCTGCTAACTTACGAATGAATTTTGACAAGGCAGGTATAAATATTTTCAATACAGAGTGAATTAAAGAATATTTACCAGTATAAATATTACTTACAAATAGCAATTTTAAAAAATTGCGTTAAAAAATAAACAAAACATTAAATAAATCAACCATTCACCCTTGCATGGAATACTGCTGCCATATATGGTCTGGAGTCCCCGCTGTTCGTCTTAAGGTCCTCGACAAAATGTGGTTGGCTCTGATCTGGCATCTCGTTTACAGTCGCTCTCTCAAAGACGTGCTGTTGCCTCCTCATCTCTTTTCTACAAATACTTACATTGTAACTGCTCCGACGAGCTACTTTCGCTAGTTCCCAAACTGCATGAATTTAAACGTGCTACTAGGTTGACATCTTAATTCCACTCTTTCACTGTCGGAACGGTTAAATGTACCCATCTCTTCTACTCCAATAGCGCCATGTTTTGCACTTCCCGCCTGTGGAACTCCTTTCCTCTTACTTGCTTCCTTGATAGATATAATCTCCAACTATTCAAATGTAATGTCAATCAACATCTCCAGATGCTTTGATCTATTCCCCGTCCTTCTCTTCATCCTTTCCTCTGTCATGCCTCTTTACTCTTGCTCCCATTCTCTGTAACCCCTTGCGTGCTAGTGGCACTCCCGCCTTGCTTGGGGTGAAAAGCTTAAAAATGATAAAATATTCACTAAACAGGCTTTAAAAACTTTTATGCAAATTAAATGTTACCGTTTATGTTGTAAGGGCATTTTTTTAATATTACAAATAAAAAGTTGATAGGAAAATAATTGTCTATTATTTCCGGCTCATTTATTCTACTGATGTAAAGTGGAGGCCCAAAAACAAAATTTAGCCACAGGTGTATTTATAAAAAAATGATATGAAAGATCCTGTATATTAATAGTGCAAATATTTTCATGAATTTTTTCATTAATCTTTCTAAAAATTAATTTAAAAAATGGCTAATGTAAAATGTTCTTTGAAATATCAGCGGGAAACAGATAGCAGAGTTTTGAGTAGCACCTCATTTAATTTAAGTAGTTCGATAACCTAGATTGTTTTTATCATTTCTCTATAAGCAAGGCGATAAAATAGGCTAAGCTGCGAGGGGTTACCGTGAGTAAACGTAACAGAGAGCACAATAAAAGAAAGGGTTTCAAGAAGACAGAGGACGACGATTCGCATCGCATTTAGAATTTTGAAAATCGTAGTTGTCAGCAAAGCAGGAAACCGGAACATAGTCCCATAAGCGAGAAATTGATTGATTGATTGATTATTATTATTATTATTATTATTATTATTCGTCTTCTTCTTCTTCTTCTTCTTCTTCTTCTTCTTCTTCTTCTTCTTCTTCCGCCCTTAACCCGGGAAGGATTCGTTAGGACGCCGACTTGCTGAGCCGTCTACCATTCTCCTTTATCTGTGTCGCCGCGAATGGTTTCTTGGTGTGCTCGTCATGTGGCGTTTTCATGAATCCTTCTAAAACCAAATTTCAAGTGTTTTAACCTGGCGGAGCCCATTCCTCTCCAGGTTAGGCAACAGCCGATGTCCCCCAACTAGACAACTCGCCTTGTTCGCAAACACGTAGCCGTTGTAGTTCATCTGAGGAAACCTGCATCGAGGAGGTCCTTCACCCAGTGGTGCCCTGTTAACACCCCCATCCTCACGTGGGTTTAGCCTGCAATCTGAAACAGTTTACCGCGGCATAGCAACTTGGAACCATCACGTAAGAGATTTTAGTGGTTGGGGACCAGTAATGCCCGTTCAGCCGAAGGCGCACCGTGCCAAACTTCAAAGGTACTACCTATATCCAGAGCCATATATATATATATATATATATATATATATATATATATATATATATATATATATATATATATATATATATATATATATAAAGAAAGAACAGTAAGATATATAATCCGGTGTTCTTATAGATAGTTTTATTTTTACAAAATAGTGATCAATGTAAATTTACAAAATTCGCTTGAGGATGAAATGGAACTAATGTCTTTAATTTAATTACAAAATTAAATTCGGGGCTTTTAGCTTCCATTTTGAAACATGGTTAGAACTGTGTAGCGAAAAAAAACATATTTTAAATCAATTAATTGATAATATATATATATATATATATATATATATATATATATATATATATATATATATATATTGCATTTTGTTGGTTATTAAATGCCGAAGCATAATTCGGATTGTAGGAGTTTGCGTACGATACCCGGTTTTCCCAAGCGGTTCACCATCTAAGCACTGACCGCATCCAAGGAAGCTTAACTTCGGTGATCAAACGAGAATCGGTGGTTTCAGTGGGATTTGATTAAGATATGCAGGATTGTTCTCTAGAACGATGCCGAGAATACCATGGACAAAACACGTGAGCAACGACGAAGTTTTAGAGAAAATAAATAAAAAAATGCACAGACTTAGCATCAGAAAGAGACCATTTAAATTTATAGTGCATATAATGAGGAAAGAAGGCTTGAAAAGTTTGATACACACATGACATATTGAAAGCAAGAGGAACAGAGGAAAACACCGCGTAACCCAACTAACTTGCTTGTGTGGGTGGTTGGCAGAACAGGGATTAGAAGAGATAGCAAAAATACAAAGTTTACTAAGAGCTAACAGTGACAGGAAATTGTAAAGACCCTAGATCGCCCACGTCCTGAAGAGACATGGAACATAGAAGATGAAGTATACACTTAGCAATTTCAATAGGAAAATTATGAGGTCTAAATGCCAATCTAGTACTGTGCTTAGAATCGTGAGGTCAAGGTCATCAGAACAATTAGCGAAGATATTTATCGAAAAAGCATAGGGAAACTACGTTATGGCGGTGAGAATGTCACTGAAGCTGAGGTGCCAGGCCAGAACTTATAACATTTCAAATTCCTCTTTGGATTTTGTCAAGAATCACATGATATATAGCAGAAGCACCAGACCTGATCTGACAGCAATATTCATTCAAGACTTATAAATATGCAAGATAGATTCTGGCGACAAAAAGAAAACTGACTAGCACGACATAGTGAACGACTTTTCAAGTAGGAGATTTATCAATTGATTCAATTCTGATCTTGTCTTTCCTGTTTTTTATTCTTAAGATAGTTTTCCCTGTTTTTCCTTCTGATTTAGTTCAGGGTGACGAGTATAAAATGACTTGGCTTCTTTCTATATATGGATTTCCAAATATAGTGGCCTCCGTTCTTAATCTAGACGGTTGAACTATGTCTACAAGTGCATCGTCAAAGTCAACTTCTTTGTCTTCTGCTTAAAACCATTTCCTGTTTTTAAAGAAACTGATACTTTTAAATCTCTCATCTTTGAACCGTCAATATGTCTGTTGTTTTCCCTCTGTGATATGCGAGCATTGACACAGCATCTTATTGGTGGAACTTCTTCATTGTGTTATAAAAGATTCTATCACTACTTCTGACATCAGGAACCTTGCTGATCAAATTTTCACCGATAAAAAATTGCACTTAGCAAAATCACTTTGGAAAGACGACAGTATAAACTAATTAAACACGAGAGAATAAAAGGCGCATAACTTCTCTCCAAAATAATAATAATACTTTCCTAACTTATACTAAGGCGAATTTATAGCGAAAATTATAGTGTACGAGTCAGCATAGCCAGATAATTGCCACTACGTCTTGCAAAAATTTGAATCTTTATTACGGCGTAATAAAGAAAGGAAACGGTCTGCCTAAAACACAAGTAATAAAATAGGACTGGCAAAGACAAGAAGCGACCAACGAAAGGGAAGATTGTATCAAATCTCATCCCAATTCAACCATCAGTCAACTCACTATAGAGCTTACATAAACAATATATATATATATATATATATATATATATATATATATATATATATATATATGAATAAAAATGACAATAGGAAAACTGGTAATTGCTGACGCGTTTCGTCCAATGTGGACTCTATCAAAGCAAAATACGAAAGTGAAATTAATTGAATAAAGTAACTAATAAAAACAAAAACAGAATGTACCTAGCAACTGGAATGTAGAGAAACGCTATTTTCATATTTTTAACTGAAAAATAACATATAAAAAAATATAACATATAAATAAATAACATATAAATATAAAAAAAGAAAATAATTCACTCAGAAGGAAAATTCTGGAGAGTGCCGCCATAGAAAATTACCCAAATATTAATCTACGCCCAGGTTTTTTCCCCATTTCACCTTTCTTAACAAAATTACTGCTCTTACAAACAAATATACACAACGGATTCATAAAATCAAAAGAAAATGGTTGAATACATCAACACAGATATAATGACAATATTCTCCACACGTGACAAATACTGACTATATATATATATATATATATATATATAGAGAGAGAGAGAGAGAGAGTTGTAGACAAGACAGAATTATTCGCCCCTATTCAATATTTGCATATTTTCCTAGTAATATTAATTATTAAAACTGATCCACAGAGAGTTCGATGTATTTATTATAACGGAGCATATGCATTTTTTTACAACAAAAAAAAACAAAAATTACCTCAACATGATGATAGTCTGTTTCAAGCCGTTCCGTGTGCGGCTATCATCAGCCTCTAAGTGTCTGTCTCGGAGCATTGTTTTAAATTTATTTTCAATGTCAGTGCCCCTCTGGTAGACGCCTTGTTAATGAGAGTTGGTTTGTGTTAGCGATTGGTGGTATCTTATCTTACCTTATCCCGGGGAAGCAGTCTGGGGTTTAAGATTATTTATGGCCAGGACCTTTCGTTGTTTGTATTTTAATATCAATTCCTACTATATGGCATTTCTTATGCTCACTCTGAGTGTGTTTTTCTGGGATTCACAGGAAATAGTTTTTGTACTACAGGTGTCCAATATTATTAATAAGCGATGGTGGATTTAAACTTAAGCCCGTTAAGATTAATGTAAATTAGTTGAGTTATATAGAGAGTTATAGATTGTTGGTAATACCGGAGCACCCAACGGAATAACTCATGCTGTCCAATACACTTATATGCGTACATATCTTCACACATGCATATATGTACATTTACATGCTCATACATATATGCCACTATACGTACACTTACACCCCCACATAAGTACACATGTATTCTTATGTAATTTGGAATTTATTTCTAGGACTTCATTTCGTGATTAGTTCTTTCTGTTGATTCAATAGTTTGCATTGATCTTTATATTTTATTATCCTGATTTTTTCTTCTAAACATAGTTTGTACCTATCCCTAAAACCATTGGTGGTGTTTGCGAAACCTAGAATTTTCCAATTTATTTAAGGATTCAAACACTTTTCCTTCAATTTCCAATTTTTTTTCAAAAGGGCTGTTTGATGTTTTAATTTTGGATTGGTGCATGAATGTCTATGTGTATTGATTCTTTTTTTAATTCTCCAGCAGAAATACCGATGTAAATATTATGGTTTTTCGTATTTTCTTTAGCGGTAATGGTTACCTAGTATACTACTCTAGTGGATCTGCACTTGCCTTCTACTGGGCAGTCTTCCTTAATTCTACAATTACAGGGGGTTTCCATGTTAGACTTAGTTTTTTTCCATATAATTGTTATGGGAATTAAAAATTTGGCACGTATTATCAGTGCAGGAGTAGCTAATTTTGACTGATTTCCTGTTAAATATCTTATTTAGAGTTTGTTTTTTTTTGTTGAAGTGTTTAGTAATTAAGTTTAGAAAGTATTTACTGTCCGATGTTGATACGTGACAGTTTGCAGAATTGGGATTTGAACCAAGTGGTTTTTCTTTTCCTATTTTTACACCAACATTTCATTTTTCGTGTATCGGTATTACTAATGGTGGTTGCGTAAGACAGTTTAATTTTTTACTTAGACGTTGATGATAGCCATGTACAGAACGGCTTGAAATAGACTATCTCTATGTTGAGGCAATTTTTGTCTTTTGCTGTAAAAAATACATATGCTCTGTTAAAATAAAAACATTGAGTTCTCTGTGGATCAGTTTCAATAATTAAATATAAAAATATTAATTAGATCATATGGTCGACGATGCAGAGAAGTCATTGAAAATAAGGGGATGTTTACCAAATATTAAATTTTGTTGATATTTTGTTCACAATCAATTATTAACAAGATTGTTCCTTAACTTTTGTCCAGTAGCTTATTTCCTTTGTTCCATTTAATCTTTATTTAAAAAAAAAAGCTATTATGCACATTTTTGTAACTTTGTATAATATTTATATATTACACCCTAATCTTTATTCGGTAAAAATTTAATTGCTAATTATGCATTACATTTTAAGTATTTATGTCTTTGTTTTTTCCGTTCCTTATATTATGGCCGCTACTGTATATACATATTATGGTGTATTTTGGCAGCAAGAATTCTTTTAGACATGTTTGGTTAAATAATATCGACATGATCTGTCTATCAATTTCATTTTGTAAAAATAATCAATCCAAATGAATAAAGTAAGTAAATAATAAACAAATTAACAAAACCTTCCCGCCAAAATAACCGTTAGAATAGACCACAGCAATCAATCAAAAAACTGGACGAAAAATAGCTATAACTGCTATATAAACGATCAAAATTTTGATTACGTTACTTAAAAATCGAAAACGGAAAAGAATAAATAAAAATATACAAAATAAAAATAAATAAGAAAAAACAAGTAAAAAAATTAATCCAAAAAAATAAATTAAAAAACTGCTCCCACCAAAATAACAGTTAGAAAAGACTAAAGCAATCTATCCAAAAATTAGACGAAAAAATAGCTTTAATTACCTTCGCAGACCAAAATAAACTATTAAATAAACGATTTGAACTAATCTCAAAATTTTTTACTACAATACTAAAACATCGAAAACCGAAAAGAGTAAATAAATATATAAAATAAAAATAAAAAATAAAAAAAACAAGTAAAATAAATTAGCCCAAATAAATAAACAAACCACTCCCGCAAAAATAACCTTTAGGATGGACTACCCACAATGCACTGTATTTTTTTTTAATTTACAGACATGTAAAACGTGTGTATCTATCTCAAGTGTGTGTCTGTATATAAATCTATGCGTTAGTGTGTTTCTCTCTGTCTGTGAATTTTTTGTTTAATTCATTGTACGTTTCTGATGAGTACTGCTGACTGATATCATATTTCCTCGACACTACCCCAGTCACACTCACCAAAACTTAGTCTAGATATAAAATCTCTTTACGCTAACATCTCGGTTGAAAAATGCTTAAATCTCTTAAAAACATCTAACAAAATCAAAGATAAACCTCTCCCTACCAATAGATAAAATAATAAAAATCCGCCTTCTCATCACCAATCAACGGTATTTCACTTTCAATAGCAAATTTTACAAAAACAAAACTTGGATTATCGATGGGATCTCTATTTTTAGTGGAGTGGTGGCATGTATTTTCACGGAACTTCTCAAGTCTTCTTTCCAAAACATATTACCTAAACAATCAAATTACTTTCGATATATTTATGATACGCTAAGACTATATGAACACAAAAGGAACATTTTAAATAACAACACACAAAACGCATTGGTTGTTCACCGTAATGAAACTGACCACGATTTTGACATAGGGAATACTACTTTGATTAAAAGAGAAAATAATTCACTGAGACGAAAATGTCTGGAAAGTCCCTTGATTGCTAGTTTACCCATGGTAAATTCTGGGAAGAGGGTGATGTAGAGAAAAAGAAAAAAGAAAAAGAATACAGATGAATTTGGCTAGATTGAAACAAAAAATATTCTTTCAAAAACATTCAGAAACTACTCGCGTCTCTCGTTTCGTGTGCATGTGTAGACGTGTCAACAAACCCCAATCCGCTGAAAACCTAACGGATGAGAAACGCGTCACAAGTAAT
The DNA here is from genome assembly GCA_903632075.3 of Acanthosepion pharaonis. Lineage (NCBI taxonomy): Eukaryota > Metazoa > Mollusca > Cephalopoda > Sepiida > Sepiidae > Acanthosepion > Acanthosepion pharaonis. The sequence goes on from CAHIKZ030004214.1 coordinate 144,612, forward strand.
CTTCCAGTTCGTCATGTTTTTCCAAATATTTTTGTTGATATATATAAAATTATACAAAATTATATATATATATATATATATATATATATATATATATATATATATATATATATATATATATATTGTGCTTACACACACACGCACACACTTATATGTATATTGTGTGCTTACACACATATATATATATATATATTGTGCTTATACACACACGCACACACGTATATATATATATATATATATATATATATATATATATATATATATATATATATATATATCCAGAGCAGATAACGTTAGAAAGATTTTAGAGTCCCATGAAAATAAGTGGATACAACGTTTAAAAAACACGCTTTCCAGCCGGGCTAAACCACAAATTTAACAATATTGATAGTATTAATATATAACTCAACAAATCAAAACCTACCCACATTTCTCACCCACACAAGACAGACATGCTTACGGAGGTGTTGAGGCCTCACACTTATACACACACCCACACGAATATACACACTTACACACATCATACTCACTCACTCCTTAATGAGCCAAATAACACACACCTACAGCAATACACACGCTTACACATATCATACTCGCTCACTCTCTAAGAACCAAATAACACACACACAAACACTAAACAGAGACACATCCCCTCACCAAGTTCAATAAAACTGTCAAACTGACCAGAGAATTCAGAGCAACATGTCTCTGTCCAGCTCTTATCTCAAATAACAACTTAAAAGAGACCAACACAAGGAATGTTAAAAGATTCATGTTAAAAAGATAAAAAAATAAAAAAATAAATGAAAACTACAGACAAAAGTTCATTTTCTCCAGCAAGACATTCATTTCTGTAGTTTACTGCTACCAGCAAGCAGAAATATTTCTCCTCCCGATGATGGCCATTTTGGTCGAAACTAGTCGAGGAATCTCAATGGAATAATAATAAAAAAAAAGAAAGAATATTAATCTACAACCCAGTGTGCCTAAAGATTTTAATTTTTTTATTGTTCAATATATATATATATATATATATATATATATATATATATATAAACACACATAAACAAGGTAGATAGATTATTTCTACGCTATCAGTTTCTTCTCTGACACTTCTCGCTTGTGGAATTTTCTTCAGGCTTCTTACTTCACAGTCAACTTTGTTCTTCAATATTTATCTTCAGTATTTAAGTGCAATGTCAATCTTTATCTCCTGACCTTTTAATTTATGTTTTGCTTTTGTTCTCTCTCTTTAATAGCTTCTTTTTTTTTTTTTTCATCCTCTCTCACACTCAGTAACTCCCTTATATCTTAGTGGCTCTATTGACTTTCTTTGGGTGAAATGATTAAAAAATGATGAGTTTTTAACGGCGTGTCAACTATTAATATTTCACTGTCGAATATACGTCTTACAGGACAAATTCAAAATGAATTAATAAATAGTTTACACTGGATTATCATCTCCAGCTCCAGTTAAATAGTGGACTCTTTAGCTTTTGTTGGCAAATAGCCAAGAAGCAAGGGCAAGCCTGAATTCAAAGCCTGTTAGGCATGAGTCTAGTAACTTCATCCCCCTAAAAAACTTAGTTGCTACGGGAAATCACAGCAACAGTGTTGTTGGGAGCTGTGGCCCCATACTCTTTAAGGAGTCAACGGAACTTTAGCGAGAACGAGATTATATCATTATTTTCTCGTTTTTTTTTTTTTTACATCTAGTTATTCATTTTTGTTACTGCTGTTGTTGGAAGTGCTCAAATGATGTGGTTTTAGGTATTTGATAAATCTGCATGTTTGTGTTTTTTGTATCGCTAGTCTTCTATGTTCAGATTTTAGCCATTGATCTGAGAAAATGGTTGCATACAGATGCTAGTTTAGACATTTGTGAAGGAGTTGAATGCAATGTATGACATCCATATGAGAGTCTGCATTTTACGAGGCTATTTAAGAACAGGATTCGAATTTCCGGGTCAGTATTTAGGTTTTCTATCATCTTATTTTGCTAGAATTTTTACTGCTTATCTACCTTTTGTGGATTATTTAAAGTGGAAACATTTCGGATTGTAGGCAGTTGCTTCCAGTACGCGGTGTTGCCAAATAGATCCCATCTAAAAACTGACCGGGATCGACTTTGCTTAACTTCGGTGATCGAATGAGAACCGATGTTTTATAGTGATGGACAAAAGATCTTGCTGTGCAACCGATCCTGTTTTCATCAAAGCGAAGACTGTAAATCCTGGCGCAGACATCAAGATCAAAAATTGATCGATTTTATATCTAAACATGATTAAGGTGTGGAGTGGGCTTTTGATTTTCGACTGTTTATTTATTTTGTGTGTGTGTGTGTGTGTGTGTGTGTGTGTGTGTGTGTGTGTGTGTGTGTGTGTGTGTGTGTGTGTGTGTGTGTGTGTGCGCGCACGCTTTGGTTTGGTTTGGTTTGGTTTGGTTTGGTTATGTTATTTTTATACCAGACCTTAAATGCTCTATTGTTATTTATAACTTTGAAGCCTTTTAGATATTAAGATCACAAACCTAACTCTTGTGGACTGAGATAGATAGATAGATAGATAGATAGATAGATAGATAGATAGATAGATAGATAGATAGATAGATAGATAGATAGATGCATACATACATACATACATACATATATGGTGTTGGAATGAATCTGAAACGCCTTCTGATAATTTAATGCAAATATAATAAAACTTTTTGAATGTGCACGATACAATGGAATATTGTGTCCACTAATTCTACCATTTACGACTAAAACAATGAAAAGTTCCCTGAAATTCATTTTCAGAATAATTAAACAGAAGCCGATGCAACAGAAAAAAAATAAAAGCCCCCTATTCTCCAGAGATTGTGCAATTATAATATAATTGCAATGGCCTTGCATGAGAATCAATGACTCCAAAAGTCAAACGCATTTTGCATATACAACAAATTCCGTCCGTCATCAAGTGCTAATTTTACATCATCCATATGGGGTAGTTTACCAAAATATATATATATATATATATATATATATATATATATATATATATATATATATATATATATATTTCCAGTTGACTTATCTTTCGACCCACTTCAACGAAACTACCAGTAATCCGATTCAAGTTGTCATATATATATATATATATATATATATATATATATATATATGAAAATTTCTCTGATTTAACCAGTAGAGAAGACAATATTTATAAATAAAAATGACAATAGGAAAACTGGTAATTGCTGACGCGTTTCGTCCAATGTGGACTTTATCAAAGCAAAATACGAAAATGAAATTAATTGAATAAAGTAACTAATAAAAACAAAAACAGAATGTACCTAGCAACTGGAATGTAGAGAAACGCTATTTTCATATTTTTAACTGAAAAATAACGTCAGTATTTGTCACGTGTGGAGAATATTGTCATGATATCTGTGTTGATGTATTCAATCATTTTCTTTTGATTTTATTAATCTGTTGTGTATATTTGTTTGTAAGAGCAGTAATTTTGTTAAGAAAGGTGAAATGAGGAAAAAACCTGGGCGTAGATTAATATTTGAGTAATTTTCTATGGCGGCTCTCTCTCTCTCTCTCTTTTGTGCTCATAAATGCGTTTTTTCAAACTTCCACTTGTTTCTCCAATATATTGGGATGAACAGTTTTGGCAGCATATCTTTATTCAAACATGTTTCATTGAATAATATAGACATATTGTGTCTACTTATAACGATCCTTTTCAGTTGTCAATTCAGTTTCTGGTAAGAAAGATTTAGTGATTTTTTTTAGTTTTTCCAGCATCCTTACCTTTTTCTGTTTTTTTTTTCTTGGAGGGGGGTCGTTTTCCATAATTTTTATTGTTCCAACCGCTTTCGGCCACTTCTTTAGTCATTTTTCAAGGGGGTTTGGATTTTAGTGTTGTTAGATTTACCTCATGTTTTGACTGTTTAAGTTGTATTTTATTTTTGAGTTGTTTTTGAATAGGAGCGTTTAATCCAAGCCTCCACGCGTTGATTGCGGTTGAATTCGCGTGAGCATCTACTATTTTAAGAAATAAAAATTAACACTCTATTTCCACTGTTAAATTAGGTGAGGTTGATAGTAGGAGAGATATGTTAGGACTGTCTAATAGCGAGATATTTCCGGTAATATTATTTTATATAGAATTTTCGTGTTTTCGACCAGAATTTTTCCTAAGGGTTCTTGTGGGTTGATAGATGTTTTTTTATAACACTTTGAACTGATAAGTGACACGTGTGGCGTCTATTTTTTAATGATCCTTTCCAGCTGTGATCTGATACAAATGATGGTATACATATGGTGGTAAATATCAGAAAATAAAAGCTGAAGTTTTAATCTCTTGCCTCATATTTATTTTTTGATCTTAAACACAAATGTCTTCCGTGAACAACAAATACAAAGGAATTGGCCATGACGTTCTAATACTTCTGGAGGGGACTGTATATATTTATAAACAAAAAGATAATTTTTCTTTACAAACTTTTATTACGCAATAATTACATCATTCTCCATAGTTTACCTTTCCTTAAACAGTTGGCTCTAAGATTATTTTAGATCGCTCTTAAATTTCAAATTTGAAATCTTAACACTATTTTCCTCCACTTTACTTCTGTTTATAAACACAAGTCCCAAAATAAAAATCTCTAAATTTACCTTGATGAAGTCCCTCAACAGACGGAACGTGTTGGTAAAGAAAAGTTTTCCTTTAGTCTTTATTTATATTGCTTTACAAATAGATTCTTATGAATATATATATATATATATATATATATATATATATATATATATATATATATAAGCGTTTTCACCCCAAGCAAAGCGGGAAGCCACTAGGACGCAAGAGGTTACCGAAAATTTGGAGCAAGATCAGATAGGAGTGATAGAGGAAAGGATGAGGAGAAGGGTAGTGGATAGATCAAGGTAACTGGAGATGTCGATTGACATTACATTTGAATAGTTGGAGATTATAGCTCTCAGGGAAACTCGAATAGCGAAGGGAGTTCCACAGAACGAGAGGTGCAAGACATGAAGCTATTGGAGTAGAAGAGACGGCTACATTTAGTAGTTTTAGTGAAGGGGTGAGAGCGGGATGCCAGCCTCGTAAGACGCTTGAACTCATGAAGTCTGGGAACCAGCAAATGCAGCTCCTCGGAGCAATTACCATGAAAGTATTTGTAAAACAGACAGAGAGAGGCGACGGCGCGTCTGTGAGAAAGTGACTGTAGATGAGATGCCATGGAAGCAGGGCCAATTATATTGCATATCCGCCTCTGGAGCCTATCAAGAGGTGGATATGCAATATAATTGGCCCCTACTATATATATATATATATATATATATATATATATATATATATATATATATATATTGAAACAAAGACCTGAGAGAACAGGAATATTGATTTAAATAAACATAATTTTATATTCATTTTTTTTTTTTAAATATCCGAACCTAGGCTGCCTTTCGGCCAACGCATCATCAGGGACCAATCCTTGGCAACTTTTAACTTATCTGGATTGATAAGAGATAATACTGGAACACGCTTAAAATTACGTAAAATACGTAAAATTAAGAAAAAACACAAATTTACGATTAAAATACGTAAATAAAGAAAATTGGATCCAGTGGAGCATAAAACGGAAAAAATAAAGCTCACATATCTCCGAATAAATTCAAGGATCTTAAAAAATTCTCCTTCTGCTTGCATAGTACTGGCTGAAATAATTTTAAACATAAAGCTTCCAAAATTAATAAATTGTCTTTTGATCTGCCTGTATGCAAAATGGAAAACGAGTCAGTCGAAAAACGAAATATATATATTAAATATATATTTTTGTGTCAGTGTATGTGTTTGTGTGAGAAAGCGAGAGAGAGAGAGAGAGAGAGAGAGAGAGAGAGAGAGATAAATTTAATGTCTAGCGAAATTAATGAATATCTATGAAGTGATATGCTCGAAAATTCATAAAGCTTCAACAGGATTCTTTTTTCTTCTTCATTGCGCGTTCCCTTTTCGATCCATATAAATCTCGGTTGAGTTTGTGATTTGCTAGTATGAGTCACTTAAGCACTTGGTTGATGCTTTAAACCGAAATCACTGTTTCGTAACTCGTGTGGCGTTACTTGTCTTTCCGATAAGACTATGTTCCTACCAGTCGTAAAGGAACATCGATGGTTGTGGTACTACGAAGCGGTGACCGGAAACCACGGAATTAACCGAATGCTGACGATGATTTACGAGATATAACGCTGTCAGCTTGTTCAAGATGTCTTTCGTCGGACTCTGAACGATTTGAGGTCGAATGACTAATGGGATTGTCAGGCGATAATAAGGGAACATGAGAGTGAAATAATGTTAATAAACAATTTCCATAGAAATCTTTCGTCGGACTCTGAAAGTGTTAGCCATAAAACTATGTGGCATGACACATAGAAGAGAAAAAAGCTCTGTGTGTACTAACGATTTTCTCGCGTTGGACAGTTGAGGATTCAGTCGCCCGCCATCTCTTGGTGGTATTAGTTGCTGACTACAAGTTAAAAAAAATAATTTTCAACAAAGAGTCATTTCGGCATTACGTCAATTAAGTGCTTTCAAAATTCGCACATGAAAAATAATTATTAAAGCTCATCCAGTGGTTTAAAAAAAAAAAACGTTGGTAATTTCGTATGTGTGTGTGAGAAAGAGTGTTTAAAATAGGGTGTAGAATCCCGACAAAGTTTTCAAGAAATTTGACAAATGGATAACGTTTTATTGAAACTATATTTGATTAAGCGTTTCGCTTTTCTAGTCTTCATCAGATCCCAAAGAAATGTATCTATGTGTGTATGCTTAAATAATTTAATTGAAGCATAAACATCGATTCAAGCATACACACAAATACACATATCTTTCTTCCATTTTTGAATCTGATGAAACCAAGAAAGACGAAATGCGTAATCAAATCTAGTTTCAATGAAACGATTTTCATTTAATAAATTTATTTATTTATATATATATATATATATATATATACTAATTAATTCATTCATCGAGTCTGATAGAAACCTCAACAGAATGCAGAAAGCACTGGATGGCTGTTTCGCTCTATATTTGGGACTCATCAGCAGTGCGCATCCACTACTGAGAATTGAAACCCTGACAGTTAGGTTGTCAAGCGAACATCATACCAACTGTTCCAAATGGTCCTCGGTGATACTCAAACTCCTAAATGTAGCCGTCTCTTCTACTCTAATAGTTTCATGTCTCGCACCTCTCGCCTGTGGAACTCCCTTCCCTTCTCCTGTTTCCCTGTGAGCTATAATCTCCAGCTATTCAAGTGTAATGTCAATCGACATCTCCAGTTGCCTTGATCTATCCACTACCCTCATCCTTTCTTCTATCACTCCTATCTGATCTTGCTCTAAATTTTTCTGTAACCCCTTGCGTCCTTCCTTAAGCAGGCGAGAGGTGCGAGACATGAAGCTATTAGAGTAGAAGAGACGGCTACATTTAGGAGTTTCGACAGTGAAGAGGTGAGAGCGGGATGCCAGCCTCGTAGGGCGCTTGAACTCATGACGTCTGGGAACCAGCGAATGCAGCTCCTCGGAGCAATTTCCATGAAAGTATTTGTAGAACAGACAGAGGGAGGCGACGGCGCGTCTGTGAGAAAGTGACTGTAGACGAGTCGCCAGGGTAGGGCCAACCACATTGCATATCCGCCTCTGGAGCCTATCAAGAACCTCGAGGCTAACAGAAGGGGCACCAGACCATATATGGCAGCAATACTCCATGCAAGGGCGAATTGTGGATTTGTAGATCTGGAGGATCGACTCCGGGGAGAAAAACTTCCTAGCGCGGCTCACGGAGCCAAATCGGGAAGATCTGTATGAACACAATCATTTTCATGTCAGCCATCTGAAAAAGAAAATTATATTATGTAGGGGTGTCAAGACTTTCGGATCACCCTGTAGAAGGGCTGATATTATGTAACAATTCAGTACAAAAAACTAATCTCTCATAATTTTGCACAGCCTTTTCACATTTAAACAGGACTGATAGTGATACGACCACAGCCCCCCCCCGCATGAAATAATTTCGCCCACCTCTGCTTTAGGACTTCAGCCAAAAGCTCTTTCAGTTGAGGTTTTGAAACTAATAAATTTATGACCTTTGCCCAAACTCTAATACCGCCTCTTTACCCATCTTCATCTGCATTCTCTCTCTCTCTCACTCACTCACTCACTTTCTTTCTTTCTTTCTCGGTCATTGTTCGACTCAGTCAATGGAAAAGATGTACCGGGTGATCCGAAAGTTTTGAAACCCTCTACCAAAAATTCATGAGAACAGTAGAACAATTAATACAAAGCACATGTACTGGATTCAGTTTATTCGCTTTCCTTGACGCTCTCACACTTCAAGAAGGTCTGTACGAACACTATCATTTCCGTGTAGGAGCTTGTGTCAGGCACCTGAAATACAAAATTATGTTATTTAGGTTACAAGACTTTCGGATCACCCTGTACATGGTTTCACAGTGACATTTTGAATTTCGGTCGTGCCAGGTCGGATATTTGCACAGAAGAATCCTCTTAATATTTGATTCTGCCCGACGTCTCCAGTCATAAAGACTTATTTCCATGGCGGAAATAGACGGTTTGAACATTTTCATTGTTTGAGAAAGGTGGGGAAAGTCAAAAGGGAGAGGGGAAAGAAGAGAAGGAAAAAAAAATTATAAGGACAAGAAAGAGGAAGGAAATAAAAAAGGTAGGGATTTGCTGAGATGGAAGAAAAACGGAAAAAATATTCGGAAGGAAAACAAATGACGGAAACGAAAAATAAAACGAAAGAAAAATAGAACGAAGAAAGACACTGAAAAAGAATAGATTTTAGAAAAGAAAGAAAGAAAGAAAGAAAGAAAGAAAGAAAGAAAGAAAGAAAGGAAGGAAGAAAGAAAGGAAAAGTGTAGATTTTACAAACGAAAGAAATAGCCAGACAAAGAAATAAAGAAAGAAAATAGAAGAAAGAAAGACAATGAAAAGAATAGAGTTTTACAAAAGAAAAAAAAAAGAATGAATGAAAGACAGGATAGATTATGGAAAGCGTTGGAAGAATAAATAAAGGAAAAAGAAAGAAAGAAAGAAAGAAAGAAAGAAAGAAAGAAAGAAAGAAAGAAAGAAAGAAAGAAAGAAAATGAAAAGAAAGACAGGATAGATTATGGAAAGCGTTGGAAGAATAAATAAAGGGAAAGAAAGAAAGAAAGAAAGAAAGAAAGAAAGAAAGAAAGAAAGAAAGAAAGAAAGAAAATGAAAAGAATAGAGTTTTACAAAAGAAAGAAAAAAAGAATGAATGAAAGACAGGATAGATTATGGAAAGCGTTGGAAGAATAAATCTAGGAATAGAAAGAAAGAAAGAAAGAAAGAAAGAAAGAAAGAAAGAAAGAAAGAAAGAAAGAAGAAACTGAAAACGAATAAATTTTTCAAAAGAAAGCTTACATAAAGTAAAATGAAGGATAAATCAAGGAAAAGAAAGAAAGAAAGAAAGAAAGAAAGAAAGAAAGAAAGAAAGAAAGAAAGAAAGAAAGAAAATAGAAGAAAGAAAGACAATGAAAAGAATAGAGTTTTACAAAAGAAAGAAAAAAGAATGAATGAAAGACAGGATAGATTATGGAAAGCGTTGGAAGAATAAATCTAGGAATAGAAAGAAAGAAAGAAAGAAAGAAAGAAACAAACAAACAAACAAACAAACTGAAAACTAATAAATTTTTCAAAAGAAAAATTACATAATGTAAAATGAAGGATAAATCAAGGAAAAGAAAGAAAGGAAATATTCAAAGTAAAGATAGAAGCTCGATAAATGTATATTTTCTACTGTTTAATTCATTTAGCGGTTTGCGGAAAGTTTCTTTTGTTGCTGTTTCTCTTTGTAAGTATAAATAATTTTCCTAGTTACCATCTTTACCCGAAAAGTGTGAATGTCTTCAAGCAATTTACCACAGAGTTTATCTTCTTTGCTGTTGATAACGCATCCATTTTTTAAATATATGTTCACCAATACAAAGAACAAGTGTCATATAAAGTATAGAGTTACTTAGTGAGGTTCGTCTATAGAAGGAAATGCAGATTATGAGCACAGGCAGGATAGATAACGGTTGACCCAAGACTTAAAGAGGTTAAGATTGTAGTAATCATGAAAGCATCCTCAAGGTTTGAACTGGTGTAATTAAGGAATGAAGCTCGTATGAACATTTGCCATGGAGTAGCTATAGGCTTGTGATAGTTCGTCTGTGGGGAAAGAGATTGTAGGTTGGAAAATAATTCATCGTCCAGTATAAAGCGTAAACGTTTTTGAACTTTTTAACTCTGTAAAGGCTGAAGTGAGGAGTGGGTAGCAATACACCATTTTTGCTCTTAACTAACTCTTGCGAAAATGGAACATGGAAGGAATCCGGTAGTTTCTGTAACGGCACAAGAAACAACAATTTTTACGGCATCTTTATTGATGGTTCGTATATCAGTCAGTTATGTGTCATGCGTCATACACGCTTAGGTGATCATGTATCTTTCGATACATGATTGACGAGGCAGATTTTTTCCCGCACTAGGTTGCCATTTCTTTCTGCGGTAAACCAGTTGCCATCCAAGGATATATATAACCCGATCTGTCCTGCTATTTTATGTGCCATGTGTGATACACGCTTAGGCGATCATGTATCTTTCGATACATGACTAACGAGGCAGATTTTTTTCCAGCAGTAGGTTGCCATTTCTTTCTGCGGTAGAGCAGATGCCATCCAAGGCTATATATAACCTGGTCCGTCCTGCTATTTTATGCGCCGTGCGTGATACACGCTTAAGCGATTATGTATCGAAAGATACATGACTGACGAGGCAGATTTTTTTCCCGCAATAGGTTGCCATTTCTTTCTGCGGTAGACCAGTTGCCATCCAAAGCTATAGAACCCGGTCTTTCCTACTATTTACCCATAGCTGAAGGGAGAAGCTTAGGATTCCTACCTTTCCAAAGAGTATTAGCGCATAGGTGAATGTAATGGATTCGAGTGGAATTCGAATTCGGCTGTCCTATTCATTCATTCCGAGTCGCTATCCATTACTCATAAGGTCAATTTAAGATCTACGGGCTTTCCAACAGACGTTCAAAGCATAGAGCCACATTGATAGTAAAACCATTCATCGTGACTGGAGAAATTATGATGAAAAGTTAATCGTTTTGTGGGTATTTAATATTACAAGCTACTATTCCCCATTGAGCTGTTAGAGCAAAATCAGAGGAAAGATCAGTTCCTGGGATCTGATCATTATTTTTACTGGCGCATCCATCATGGTTGGGATCATCTACATAGATATTTAGCAAAGGTCGATGTGAATGTGTGATCCCTTGAGATAAAAAAAGATCTACATATTTTTATACCTTTCCTTCATATTAATTCTTTTGAATCGATAGCGTTCATTCCAGATTATCATTACCGTAATTCAGTTCAATTGGACATGAGTTGTTTTTTTTGTTTTTGTTTTTTATTTCAATGACTATTAACAATCAATTCTTTTACGCAAAATATATTTTTTTTTTTTTTTTTGTCTGTGTGTCTTACAGGAATCTATTTGACGGTGATAATGGCTCTGACGTCTCTGTCTGTCATTCTCGCCGTTTTCGTCTCTAATATCAACAACCGTGGCTACCACCAAGCTCCACTTCCACCTTGTCTCAGATCGTTTATAGTCATCGCCTCGAAGGCAATATGTTACAAACTGGAATACATTCACCAGGTAAGAGGCCAACTACTATTTCAATTTTCAGTAATCCTTTTAAAATGGTTGGCATTTAGACTCCACATTATAAGACGTCACTTTAAACAAAAGCTTCAGCCAAGATATGGCAACAATATTCCATTTGACGCCTAATCTTTTTTTTGTAAAATAAAGCATGGCAGCAGGAGTCGGGTACCTCCTTGATTGATAGAATGATCCAACCATTTTTTAGCATTTTTAGCAATGGATTGTATATATGATTTCCACTTTATTATAAGTTCGTTCTGCTCTCCGTTCTGCCCTGATTCTTCTTGTAATCAATCATCTGAATATTTGCCATGAAAATAGCGGTAGAATGGTAATGTTGCGTCTGTGGAGAAGGAACTGCGGAGTATAGAATAAGTCTTCCTCGAAAAGGCCGTGTAAAAGTTTCTGAACCCTAACAAGGCTGAAAAGTGAGGATTTAATATCCCCAATCCAGATATGGCGGCAACACTCCATTTTGGGTCTAATCTGAATTTTGTAATGATGAAGGCTTGAATGTGAAGATTTGAACAGTTCCAATCCAGATATGGCAGCAACACTTTGGGTCTAATATGACTTGTAATGCTGAAGCATGGCAGATTGAACAGCTCCAGTCCAGATATGGTTTAACGCTCCATTCAGAGTCTAATCTGATTTTTTTTAAAGTTAAATCATAGCAGAAGTGAGTCATTACAATGTTTTGACCTTCATCAAATGCTTGTCGTTACTGGCAATCTTCAGGGAATTTCGAAATGAACCCTTTATTTTATCTACGCAGATAGATTGCTCGCGTTTCAATGCCCATGGCTAGAGATATCTAGTTCATTTAAAGTAATGCCTTGTTATTGCTCGCTTTGTTTCTGTCCATGTACACACTACCCGGTGCAGGTATTGGACTCCCAATTAATATATCACCAAATCCACGAACCAAGACTAAGTGGAAATTTTGTAACCTTAAATTTAACCTGCGTGTTGATAAGTTCTACTGCTGTTACTTGGCGCGTTTCACGGCATTTTTTCTTAACGGCTTCCATATTGTATTTATTTCTAATGATAGGTCTGAGAGCCTACCGCATGCACTGATTCTTTCATGACTGTCAAGTGTTCCTCCCTGTTAAGTATTTTTAATTAATTCCTCAGAGCTTGATGCCAACCCTTTTCCTCTATATACATGATCAGCTTTTCCTGATTTAATCGTTTCACCTCTAATTACAGCTTTTCAATATTCCTCCAGCCTTACACTCCTTATCCCAAAAAATATACCATATTATCGACAATATTTGTACCTTTCGTTTAAGATGTTAGAATAGTGGTCACAAGTATTTGAGACACTACTGTAAACCGATCTTCAAAGCCGTTGAAGCTTCCCACAAAATTCGGACCTGGAAGTCTATATATGTCAGTACTTCCCAAAATTTGTTTAAACATTTTAAGAGTTGTGACTTTTTCTTTAAAATAAAGTCCAAACATTTACGACCATAAGTCGCCAATTATGATATTTAAAATGAAAAATCGTGGACAATTCACACACCAGTATTCGAAAACTTTGTTTTAACTGGATTGGGTTGCTAGATTGTACGATGAATCCACACTTGTTGGCTTATTAAATGCTGAATTTTGGTCGTGTTTATATTAAATCTACAGGCAAAAATTAGCTTTATATTTGAGTCGATAGATAAATATTACTTTATTTATATTTGAGTCTATAGGCAAATATTTGTCGGGTTAATATTTGAGTCCGTATATAAATATCGGTCACATTTATATTTGAGACTATAGATAAAGAATGGTTAGGTTCATAGTTGAGACTATAGACAAACATTTTTCGTGTTTATACTCAAATCTATAGGTAAACGTTTGCCGAGTTAATACATGAGTACATTAGTAAACATAGTCCGTGTTTATACTTGAGACTATTGGTAAACCTCGGTTGTTTTAATACTTGAGTTCATAAACAAAAGTAGTTCGTGTTTATACTTGCGCCTATAGGCAAATTTGGCCGTGTTTATACTCGATTCAATGGGCAAATATTTGTTGTCCATATCTAAATATGAGTAGGGGTCTTCCAACGCTGCAGAGTTGCAATCGATGTATTCAAAGCCGCGCTGAACGAGCAAAATTTTATTTTCATTTTAATTGTACAAAAAGTGTTTATTAACAAAACAAAAATACTTTTCGTATAATGGAAATTGCGGTGCAGTAAGTCCCCGTGTTACGAAAGTCCCGATCTACTGCGATTCGTGAAAAACGACGCAATTTCCATGAATCCTCTTTCGATTTATACTGTTTGCCTCGTACATACGACGCAAACAGCGCGGCAGAAGAATACATAGATTATGTAAGAGAGAAGGGCATTTCCTTGTTAAACTATAAGTTGATGAATTCCCGATAAAAGAAGAAAAACAAACTTACGTTAGTTTTTCTTTCTTTCCCAGATTTGCTGTTGCTCCCGTGTACTGTAAGAGAGACAAGATCTTACGCTTTGTCATCACTGGCAATGAATATACAAGCAGCTTAAACCAATTTCATTTCATTATATGTATTATATTCATGTCCTCCATCATACGGGTGGAGATTCCAATAGATCTCAACGATTGAACCAGCGAATGAAGAGTGAATAATGACTCTGAGAGCGATGCCGTCGGAATTTCCAAACTCCTGGCAGGGCCAGCTTCGGCGGCAAGATCGAAGACGGGGACCCATATTAAGCGTGACCAACCCCAAAGAACCCAACGGTGGAACAAGCGGATGACGATTACAACAGATCCCAAAGGTTGAACCAGCGGATGAAGCGGGCTACGCATGACGGACATGCTACAGAAGGCATCGCTCGAAATCATAACAGAGTTCTCACCTAACATGAGGTGTGAAGAGCACATTAAATCCATCACTAAATCAGCTGCTAAGAAAGTAGGTTCACTGTGTCGGGCGAGACAATTTTTCTCTCCGGAATCTATTTTGCATATCTAAAGGTCTACCATTGGTTCATGCTTAGAATATTGTTGCCATTTATGGTCCGGTCCCCCTGATATTTTCCTGAGCTCCTTGATAAGATCCAAAGAAGAATTGGAAATATTATTGATCCTAATCTGATGTTTCGGCTTCAGTTACTTGCCCACCGCGGTAACGTTGCCTCTTTGCACTTTTTTAAAAATACTTTCATGGTAATTGTTCAGATGAGCTCTTCGCTATGGTGCCTGGACTATATGAATTTAATCGCAATACTAGACTGGTGGCAAGATCTCATCAATTTACATTTGAGCTAGCTAGATGGAGCCGTATCTTCTATGGTATCATTTTCTTATCTCGCACTTCTCGCTTGTGGAACTCCCTTTCGGCTCCATATTTTCTAACCAACTTTAATCTGCAAAATTTTAAATGCAATGTCGATCGCTATTTACTGTCTGAGATTTAGCTTGACCACCCCACCACCACCACCACCACTGGGCCACGTTGTGACACAAGGTGGGTTTTTAACGTGGAAACACGAGTGTTTCTCCCTCGGGCTGCTGGTCTAAGCTGGTCACAGTTAATCTAAGCTGGTCATAGATTGTCTGAGCTAGTCATAGCCGGTCCTACCACCGCTACATAACAGATATTACGCAACGGGGTGGGGGCAACGCAAGAGAAGGCCTCCGATACAGAACAGATACTACAACTGCAGCCTCTACTCCGACGGGAAAAATCCCTTCTCCTTCTCTGCCAATCCTCCCGGAAGTATCCGGAACGAGATCCCCGTGATATTCTAAGCGTAGCTTAGATGCGACACAAGGCCGAATTTCATGGGTACCCAGTGAGTATTGAACTCGCTCTTCAGTCGTAATTGATCAAGTTTGCTAACCATTACGCCACGTTGAAGTGCCCTTCGCTATCTACTGTCCACCTGATTGCCCTTTTCTCTTTCTCCTCATTACTAATGTTTCTATTCTGTTCCTAATTCCTCTACACCCTGTAACCCCTTGCGTGCTAGTGCTTGGGGTGATACCGATTTAAGAAAAGGTCATAAAATTACGTAGGTGGGTCACTTCCTGGCAAGTTGAAGTCCACCTTCACCAACCACGCCATCGACACTTCCTTTTATTCTGATTTTGTTTCACCACCAACCAACTCTTGTAGGCCAGACTGTTATAGGGAATGGCTGACGTGAGCATGTTTTGCTGAAACTGGAAGCTTCTAGTCCTAAACCTGCTACGTTTGCAGCGAATTTAGTCATCAACGCCATCATCATAAAGTTTTCAGCAAAGATGAAATTGAGTTCTTAGATACGAGATAAAGCTGCCGACGATGATGTCCTACACGTGTTCTTTTAGTCTTAATTGTGTTAAGATATATCATAGAAATGTGTTGTTATGTCCTAGATTATTACTTTACTATTGTGTTAACATAGGTGAGTGACGTCAGTGCTTCTTCCCGGCAAATCGTAGGTACGTTCCTACATACACCTCGTTGCAATATATCGTAGGAACGGAACTCTGTCGTAAATCGAGTCCCCTTTTTTTTTATTTATTATATCCTAAGAATGTTTCTTTCTATTTAAGGTTATTTGGAGGTAATCATGGCTCTCCACAACTTCCTGTCTCTTGTAGCTCTTAATAAATTTTGTCTTTCTGTTATTTCTCCTAAAACTTGTTCCGCCATCCATTTACTCAAGGTAAGTATCTTAGCATGCCTTTCCGCACCCCCCACTGTTTCCCTTGAGTTCCATCTGTTCTGTGAGCATCATATTTTCCAAGTTTCCTTTCATATCTTTCCATTATTAGGTATCTATTTACTTGTTATGCCAAATAAAATATTTATTGATTTTTTTTTTTCAGATTAAATTCGAAGAAGTTAAGCCATCTTCGTTTCAAGTCGTGGTCAAACGAAATCGAAAGTTTACCCGTCCGCACCCAAGTGAATCCGGATGTAATCTTATTGAGTTCGGGAGCAGTGACCAAATAGCCAACTCTAGCCGCACGATCGAAGACAGTAGCCTTAGCAGACGGGGAAGCACTTTACATGCCCGTGGTGTGCAGACAACAATTCACCGAGAATATCCGCGCTCCTGGGAAGCCGAAGAAATCCTGGAAAAGCTGCAACTATTGCTGAACAAGGAAGAGGAAAGGAGTAAAGAGATGGCGCTGATGAAGCAATGGCAAGAAGTGGCCGAAGTGGTGGATCGAATCCTATTTTGGGTTTTTGTTCTTTCCACCCTCCTCTGTTCTCTATCAATTTTGGTGTTTGTACCCCTCGCCCGGTCCAAACAGTCTATCAACATCGATGATTGAAGTTAGACAGACGATGAGTGGACGATGACGAGATTGCAAACAATCAAATAAAAGATTTTTACTTTTAATTATAAAAGCAATGAAAACGACTTGTTTTTATTTAAGAACAACTCCTTAATTTTGGTTAAGTCTTTTAATGACAGCCCCATAATTGCACTGAGGATTACACACACGTTTTTTTAGAGTGGCTATAGATGTATGTACATCTCCAAGACAATACAAGACTCGATTATTTCGGCGTTTGGGTCATTTTTTAAAAACTTTGAAAAATCTCAGAAGAAGCGATCCCAAGTGCTGTTAGGTATATTGTCGCTTGTTTTAATTTGTGTTTAATTTTTTGAAGCGATTAATATATATATATATATATATATATATATATATATATATATATATATATATATATATATATATATATATATATATATATATATATATATATATATGTGTGTGTGATAATTTTAATATATATATTTGTGATAAATTTAAATATGCATATATATATATATATATATATATATATATATATATATATATATATATAAACAAAAAACATGTGTGTATGCATGTGTGTGTGTGTGTGTAAAAGAAAAAGATCCTGAATGAAAAAATGTTCGTTATTAATCAATTGTAATAGTATCCTTTGTAATAGTATCCTAAACATCTCCAAGACAATACAAGACTCGATTATTTCGGCATTTGGGTCATTTTAAAAAAAAACTTTAAAAAATCTCAGAGCAAGTGATCCCAAGTGCTGTTAGATATATTGTCGCTTGTTTAATTTGTGTTTAATTTTTGAATATATATATATATATATATATATATATATATATATATATATATATATATATATATATATATATATATATATATATATATATATACGTGTGTGTGCATGTGTGTGTGTGTGCAAAAAGATCCTGAATGAAAAAAATGTTCGTTATTAATCAATTGTAATAGTATCCTTTCAAAATGAAATACGCTGAAAGGACATAAATTTAAATGGTAGCTTTACCAGTACCAAAGGCAATTTTGAATGGCGGTCATATTGACATTATAACGATACTGTCTTTTTTTTTTCTTCAGGCACTGAATTCCATACTTAATTCTAAATGTAACAATGACGGCAAACGTTTTAACAAAGTCTGTTTATGTTATTTTACCAAGACGAACAATCAAGATGTTTTTGTTTTTTGTTTTTTGTTTTTATGCAAGAAACAAATGTACTGACAACTGCACTTTGTACAGATGAAAACCTCCATTTTTATTAAGAAAGATATCCTCCTTTACAGAAACAAGAAAAGTAGTTTTTTTTTTGCAATTCTTCGTTCCCAGTCGTGGTCAAACGAAATCGTACTTTCTGAAATACGCTTTGCTCTTAGCGCAGCAAACAGTCCTCATATATTAATAGGAATATAAAATAATAGTTCATACAAGTGTTATTCATTCATATATATTTTAACTAAACAATTTTCCATGTTCAAACCAAATATCGGTGAAACGAAATAAAATAGCATAAAAATAATAAAAAAATAAACTCAAGTACTATATAGAAATGTAAAGCAAATAAAAACAAGTTAAAACGTTGACGAAATTAGAAGTATGAACCAAATGGCTCCATTGAAAAAATTGAAAACATTTTTTTTTTCATCCCAGGTAATTTTTCGTGAACGGTGGTGAACCTGGATCTAAGCTGGGATTGAACTCGAAACAGAAATATTAAGATAAAAAGCCCTATTCATACAATATATGAACAATATATTTTATGTTTTTTAACTATTTGGTGATATAGAGCCCTTATATTACACACACATATATATATATATATATATATATATATATATATATATATATATATATATATATATATATATATATATATATATATATATATATTTGGTTGGATAGATGTGAGTTTGTGACCCTGGGTTTCACGCTTTAACCCAGGGTCACAAACTCACGTCAATCCAACCAAATATGTTAGCTCTGATATTGAGCGCTTTCTAATAAGTACCGTGCATATAATATATAAATAATTATACATATATATATTTATTTATATTTATATACACATTTCACACACACACACACACACACACACACACATATATATATATATATATATTTGTGTGTGTGTAAACTTACGAAAGATAAAAATACTGTATCTTCATACATGAAATAAAAGGTCAATGAACAGTCTCCAAAAATCATCGTGACACACACACACGCACGCACATACACACACACACACGCACGCACATACACACACACACACGCACATATATATATATATATATATATATATATATATGGGGGTGTATATGCGTGAGAGAGAGAGAGAGAGACTTACAAAAACAAATCCCAAATTACCCCCATTCAAATGACCATTTCGTCCCCCCGAGATTCTCCCTGGGACTTGTCAATGCAATTGAAATGATCATCTGAATGGGGTAATTTGGGTTTCAGTTTTGTAATTCCCTTTCATGCTCTATAATAAATATATTGAGCTCTCTTTTGTGGATCAATTTTAATATTTTAATATTTTACTTGGATTACTTACCCACAGATTTTTACATATATATATATATATATATATATATATATATATATATATATATATAGAGATTGTGTTTTTAAAAAAAAAACAATGGTCGATCTGTACATTTCTGGCAGATAACGCTTTTAAGTCAAACAGTTTTTGTTTTTTTGTTTTTTTGTAAGTAAAGTGCTCAATATCAATAGATACAACCTTAATGAGAAATAATATGTACAACTTATCTTTTTCTACTCTGAGTTTCGCGGGGATACTTCCATTCATCACCGGGAAATGATAATCAAATTTGCTACCAAGCCCCTAGTCAAATCGATATAACTCATCGAAACTCAGAGACGAGGCATATAAGTTGAGCATTTCACTTTATTTTTACTTTAATATATATATATATATATATATATATATATATATATATATATATATATATAAGAAGAAGAAAGAGCAGTAAGATTTAAAATCCGGTTTTCGTAGTAATTATTTTTATTTTTAAAAAAACAGTGCTAGATTCAAACCGTAGAGCATAATATTATAATTATTTTCTTTTTAAAAAATACGATTCCATCGCGGCACAGAAATTTCTGTTTCAAAACTGAAACTAAAATTGTAAATTTAATTATACAAATTAAACTTCACATCCAGCCAGATTTTCGTTCCATTGTCAAGCGATGTTAGGAATAAACTTCTAAGAAAATTACTTAATTTATAAGCGCAGACAATCTTAATATTTTGAGTTGTTAAGTTTAAGGAAAATTCAGTCTTTTTTTATTAGGGGTGGTTCGGTTTTAATTTCCCTAAACAACTTATGTATCAAATATGTTACTTACAAAATCAGGTGAAGTTTATGTGGGGTGGGGGTGCTTGCTCATTAAATTTACAATTTTAGTTTTGAAACATAGAAATTTCTGTGTCGCGATGGAATCGTATTTTTAAAAAGAAAATAATATATATATATATATATATATATATATATATATATATATATATATATATATATATTTGCCTCTATTTAGGGACTAATGGGAGTAAGTATTAATTCTAAAAGTTCGTTAAATGTGGATCTAATAATTTATACCATTTATCATTTCCCTATAAAAATAAAAGTTTAAATACTATATACAGTATTGTGTAATACAAAATCATTGTTTATAATAAATAATATGTAATATTTACACACCTTTTTGACACTGTAGTTCAATGGTTTGTAACCATATATTTAATGCGACTACAAATCTTATCTATAGTCTATAACGGAAACGCATATTCTTATAAATAAAATTTAATTTAAGAATGATTTTTTAAAATTGATTATTACCAAAGAAAAATGAAGGTTATTTACAAAAAATTTTCAAATTGCTAATACACAGTAAACAAATCAAATGATAAAAGCGCCACTTTAAGTCAAAATAAAACGGAAAATAAAATATACTTGTATAGTAGATTTTATTCAATATCTTCAATTAGAAAAGGACTCTGGACTGGGCTTTTTATATCAGAAAGAAATTATCTTAAGTTCTGGAAATCCTTTTCACAAATTGTTTTTTTTTTTTTTTAAAAAAAAAGAAAAAAAAGGCAATCTCATCCTTGTAATAAGGTCCGTAAAATACAAGATCCGTTATATGGAGGTCCATTAAATCGATGTAAATATGTACATAAAACTATGCGGGATATTTGGACGAAAATTAGCATTATCAGTCTTTATCTGATTCGTTTTGGTTTAAAATAGTTTTAAAACAATGTCCCATTTGGGTTGATTTTAATTTGATCTTTAAATGACACCCAAAACTGCAAGTGGGTTGATTGGAAATAAAAGCAAAAATATGCAAAACGAAAAGAAAAAAAGAAAAGAAAAAATGCACACTATTTCATCTTGATACTCTTTAATGCTGAAAGCCTCGTTTCTGTTTCCTTTCCCAGAGTATCTTTCTTGTTGTAGATGTATTGGGCTGACCAAAAATATCGTTCTCCCTTTGCTATTGATTGACGTTTACTTTTAACTAGTTTTATCTTTTAAAAGTTTCTTGTATTTAAACAGCTATTATTTTAGTGTGTATCTTCTTTTTTTTTTAAATATAACTGACATATTTTTATTGGTTCTATCATTGAAGAAAAAAGAAAATAAGCAACCATTTTGTTTTTTTTTCTTTTTGTTGAATAAACCGAACGAAATTTTTGATAACCCAATATTTCATTTCCAAAACTTTCTTTCTGATGACTGTTGTAGATGTAGTTGTCGATATTTCTATACTTGAAATCTTCTGTCAGCCAAATTTCATTACGATTTTCTTTTTAATAAATTACGAATTATGATCGAGCCTTGTCCGAGAAAAAATAAATGAGACCCTCGCGGTCTGATTATATATTTTCTGAAACAGAAACAAAATTCATGAATGTGACGTGCCGCTTGACAACTAACTCATCCCTTAAGTTTAATCAAACCACCACCGCTTGTTTTAAAATGCCCAATAAATATTGCCTGTCTTGCAAGGCGTAAAACATATCAACGCCATTTTGCGTGATCGTTAAAAAACAGCTGCACAATCATTGTTGTCACAATGATTTTAGATGCAGAATTACAATACTTTTATTGTGTAGAAACTTGATTTAACAAAGTGATAATTGTTAAATTTCATTTTTATAATCCTAGGATTGTAATTTTTTTTGTTTATAATTTTTAAATTTGATCTTTGTTTATCTTTCTATAATTTATGATTAATTTCTTCTCTTTCAAGATCGCTTTTTATATTGTGCTTAGATTTATTTTCTTCAGTGTTCGTAATGAACTCATAAGACGCTACCTTTTGGCCTTTGAAATATTAATTTGTTCTATAATCCTTCTTTACGCATAAGTAGTTTCCAACAGTAAGTATTTTAAAATATTTGTGCATTTGGAAGTTTTATTTTTAATTATTATTATTCTTTTTTTTTTTTCACTTTCTGTCTGGTACGTTTCTGAGTTGTACTTTCCAAGCAAACGCCAGAAATTATTCTCACTGTGTTCCATTCTCAAACAAACTCTAACTCTTAGCTTTTAGCGTTTATGGCATTCTTTGCTTTTTCCGACATATTATGTAAACATACCTCTTTTAAATCTACCCGTCTCTCCATTTTGTGTTCGATGATGATATAAAATCTTCTAGCCTTGAAGGCTGTGTAAAGATACCAAAGAAATGGAATTTTTACCGTCTATTTTTTTTTCTTTTATAATATGATTAATTTTTAAAAAAACTTTTTGTCGTCTGGTTTATTGATTTGCTGTCCCAGGATGCATTGCGGCATTAGATTCGATATATTCCCTTGATGCTATCTGTCGTATCAACATTTGTACTGATCCTAACTTGGTTCTGTACAATTGTTAGATATATTTAATATTTTTCGAGTCAGAAAACTCGCACTTTCGTGATCTGTCTACATACACGAAAACCAACTTTGTTCTTTAATGGTTGTTAATATTTTGTTTATTCATTCAGTGTTCACACTAGTCAGACAATTGTGGCTTAGTGAAATTAAGTGATTGCAAGTCAGCTTAGTACTTCACCCTTAGCATTCTAGCTGTTTTCAATAATGCTGTCTTCTAGACGGTTTCGACATGTTTCTTGTTCTTCAGTCTCCACGGCCTTCTTTTTTTTCTATACTCCTCGTATCTGCTCACTTATGGGATCTCTTTGATAACAATCTGCATGATTAACTACTCCAATTTCCACAATTTCCTCAGCTACCTATTATTATTATTATTATTATTATTATTATTATTATTATTATTATTATTATTATTATTAAC
Source organism: Acanthosepion pharaonis (assembly GCA_903632075.3). Taxonomy (NCBI): domain Eukaryota; kingdom Metazoa; phylum Mollusca; class Cephalopoda; order Sepiida; family Sepiidae; genus Acanthosepion; species Acanthosepion pharaonis. The sequence continues at coordinate 167,990 of CAHIKZ030004214.1, forward strand.
GAGTTTGTTGTTCGAAATACTTTTTTTTCTATCAGAATTAACGTGTATATAGTCAACATTTGTTAAAACTTTACATCAACTTTTGAATAAAATAACGAATGTATTTGACTAAGCATTTGTTCAACTAAAACAATGTGAGGACTGGGCCACATATATAGCGTACTCAGATAAACGAGTAAAGATTGCCAAAAAATAAAAAAACAAAACAATTTTCGTTTTCTAATGACGTTTTCTTCTTCTGTATTCTTCTTCTTAATTCTCTGTCTTGTTTAATCTCATTCATTCTTCTTCGTTCTCTTTTATCTTCGTTCTCCTTTGGCTTCTTCTTCCGCATTCTCGTTTTTCTTAATTCTTCCGTCTTTTCGATCCACTTTTTTCTTCATTGTCCTATTTGACAATCCTCTATTTTCTTTTTCGATCTTCTTCTTCATTCTCTTTTCTTTTTCTTTTTTTTTCATTCTTCTTCTTCAGCATTCTCGTTATTCTTAATTCTCTTCTTCTTGGCCGATGAAATAAATAAACAACAAAAGTAATAATACTTATAATAAAACTAATAATATTTATTGTATATTAGTAGACCTTTTCACCAAACTAAAGCGTGATGAAAAAAGATGTTAAACAAAAATTTTGGGACACGTCTGTGTCCTTTCTCAACGAGAAATACAAACATAAAGTTGAACTTGGTGTGTAGGGGGATCGCTTAAGTTATATTACTAATGAAATCTAGTAGTTTTGATTTATTTGTGCACTACGGTTAGAATTGTAGTGAGATTCTAGGTGTCTTTTTGCTGAAGCTGCATTTATTAAGTTTGCCTAAATTCCTATTTTAACCTAGAATGTGTGAATTTATTTTAAAATTATATATTTATATATATATATATATATATATATGTCTATATTTCCGAGATGAGGTATTATGCACACTATTTACATTACTCGGACTATTGTCCTCATCTTTGTCGCCATGTTTATCACAACGTTTCAGCCGAACTGAACCCTTTATTTCGCTCACTGGCGTAGACTGACATCCATTAGACATGGCACGTGGAACTAGAACAGCCTACCCCAGTGAGCGAAATAAAGAGTTCAGTTCGACATTCCGACTACCTGAAGAAGGCAGGAGCGTACAACGGCCGAAACGTTGTGATAAACATGGCGACAAAGATGAGAACAATAGTCCAAATAATGTAAATAGTGATAGTAGATATATATTTTTTCAGCATATTTTCATTCAAGCAGGCTTGGTTAAATAATTTGGATGCATTATGTCTATTTATTTTAGTTTTAATCCTTTCAAGCCCACGAATGAATTTTTTGGTGGCTATAAAAAAATGATCAAGAAAAACATCAAAATTTTCTTGCAAATAATTTTGATTTTTCTAAGTAGTTTCAATCTCATGTGAGAAAATATTCAGGGTGTTAAACTATCTGTGGATGTGTATACAGTAGCCCCGTAAATTCAAAATATTTTTTCATCGTTCGTTTCAACGTTCCAAATTCGAAATTTTTTTCAGTTACGCAAGGGAGGTAACTTTTTTAAAAAGAAAAAAAGAAAAAGATTTTTTTTAATTATAATATTTTAATTTAGTACTTTATAAAGAAATCTTTGCTTGTACAAATATTTATGGACTTTGTTCTTATAGTCATACTCCTTTTATTTTTGGCTGCAATTGTCTTATATAAAATGCTTCAAGAATTTTAAGCGTCTGCTTATTATTATTTTGATCAAGTACCAATGTACACAATTTTATACATATATATATATATATATATATATATATATATATATATATAACATTTTTTAAATTAATGTCAAACGTTAACTGCAAAATATATCAATCTGTGTTTTTTTTAATTAACTGCACTATGCCTATACATGTTAATTTATTCTTCCTTTTCTTCTTTCCCCACTTTTCCTCCCACTGCTTTCACATTTCCTTTCGATATATCTTTTTCTTCTTTTTCTCTTTGTCTCGTTTCCTGTGAGATGACTTATTAAATGGGTCAATGTCTGATCCTTACTCTTAAGTATTTTGATAAAAATAGATTTAAAATTATTCCTATCTCTCCCTTCCTTCTCTAATTTCGACCATATCTGTCGTCCTTCTCCTGTCCCTCTCTGTATCACATTACATCAACTTAAAACTACCCCTCAAAAGTGTATAAAAAATAATACGTAAATTTAAAATCATTTTTTATGCTTGGAAATGTGATCTGAAGAACCAGAAAAAAAACACCTTCCTAGGGAAATAAAATAATAATTAAACACACACACACTATCTCTCTCTCTCTCACACACACACACACACACACATATCATGAATATTTATCATCAGATATATATATATATAAATATATGGTGACCTGACGATTGCATCTAGCATGAAACAGACAGTCGCCTCTAAGTGTTGACTTCTATGTCCACTTATATATATATATATATATATATATATATATATATATATATATATATATAATTTAAATAAAAACGGACCATTTTAAGGTTCCATGTAATAAATTATTACACCACAGCCCATCACTTCCTCACTTCGTTAATTTACATATGTTTAATACGGCCCGTCAAAATCTGTAAATTTTCTTTTTCATTTTTGTTTGGAAGTAAAGTCTGATGATCCGCAGTCCTTTTAAAGGGGCTGTGGTGAAATAATTTATTACATGGAACCTTAAAGTGGTCTGTTTTTATTTAAATTATTTGCTCTGGATTTACATTGAGCTCTCTGGATTTTATCCTCCTTAGGTTTACCCATACGGATTACCTAGTGTTTCATAAACTAACTCTCGCCCTCTCTCTCTCTCTATATATATATATATATATATATATATATATATATATAACGAATTGAGCCCCAATTGCATGAATTTAAGCGTGCTACTAGATTGGCAACTAAGTCCCACCATTTTACTGTTGAACTAGCTAAATGCAACCGCCACTTTTACTCCGCCATGTTGTTTTTTCTCTCGCACTTCCCAACCGTAGAACCCTCTTCTGTTTCCTTGCTTCCTTGATAACTAAAATCTTCAAAAATTTGAATGCAAATTACCGTCTTGTATCTTCTTAAACCCCATTCATCTTTTGTCTTTTCCTCAATACCTCCTATTCTCTTCTCCTTCACGTTCATTTCCTTTAACACCCCCACCCTGCTTACTAGTGGCATTACCGACTTGCTTGGGGTGAAATAAGTAAAAAAAATGACATGAAAAATAAATGAAAAACTAATTAACAATAATTTGCTAACCACATTGTTTAACAAATTAAACTAACCACAGGAAAAATTAAATGATCAACATTAAACAAACTCTACTACAAACTCTATGAAAAATTTATAATACAACTAATACATGTATACATAACACCTAACTACAAAAACAAATTAAACTCACCACTTACTACAGAAAACTAAAAACATCCAACTCCATCCAATACCAAACAATTAACTTTCCACCATCCCCAAGCAGACTCTGGACTTTCACCTGTCATGTCTCTTTGTTTTAAACGCCTATTGGGCACAAGATCAGCCCAGTCGTCAAGTAGAACTCATATATATGATCTGTTGCTAAAGATGCTGGGAAACCTGTCGCTCCAGTAAATACTTGACTTCTGCTATACCCTATCGTTACAGGATCAGACAACAACAAAAAATAAAGTACTGCTTCCATATTTGGACTGGAGCTGCTCAGACCTCACTTTCCTGTCTTGATATAATTCAAAATCATTTACACTGCCTTGTGGGTGATCGATTATTTTCTACCCTAAAACACCTTTTCCCACAGGTGAAACGTCGCAAGCCTCTCCCTATTCTATCGCTACTTCCATGGCAAATGTTTTGAGAGCAACATTCCTTAGTTCCACCTGCCCTGACCATCGCAGATAAGACCCGCTCCGCCACGTACACAGGGACAAATCATCCTCATTCTCTTCATATTCCATTTATAAGAAAGAAGTTCTACTCAGGTAGCTTCTTCCCAATAACTGCTACTTTGTCGAACAGATTCTCAAGAAAGTTTCTGTTGTGCCGTAAATAAGAAAGGTTGACACACATATAGAAAGTAAGAAGTAGTTTATTCCGAAGAATAATATGGTAGACGATTGGGAACATAGATTAATGTAATAAACAATTAATTGTTAACTCCTCCCCCTCAACAAGAGAGAGTGCTGTTTAAATAGTCTTAAACCAGTCAATCATGTGGAGGTGTTCAGCTACTGCATAACACTTTTCCTCCTTGGTTTAAGTCCACTATTTCAGACCATTACAGCAAAAATCCACTATGCTATTCATACAGGGTCGAGTCATTTTCATTCTCTTCGTATTCTATTCCATTGGTAAGAAGGAAGTTCGACTCAGATATCTTCTTCCCAAGAACTTCTATTTTGTCGAACAGACTCCCAACAGCATCTTTTACTGATAACTACAATCTTAAACTCTTCTTGGCTTGGGTTATCCATTATCTCTCCTAAATAGCCTCATAAAATGTACATCTTACGACCACGCCTTACACTCATGCAACATCATTCAATAACCCTGTACCTTGGGTGACACTTGGGCCTTGAACATTAGTAAATAAATAGTTAGATAAAATTAAAAACAATCGCCACAGCAAAAATCAAATCTTCACGAACTAATGTTGTCTATGAATTCACTTACCGGCATAAAGAATGTTTCTCTTATAGCAATAATAATAATAATAACAACAACAATAATAATAATAATAATAATTTCAACAAGCCATGGTTACCATTACATTATCGCGCCGATTAACTTGCCATTCATCCGATGATAATTCAATTAAATGCATATCACCAACCAACACGACAAAACACAATGATTTCGACAAATCTTTACCAATTACACAAGTACTATATCACAAAAACTGTAAAACGATTACAAACACGTGGAGGACTGGTTATAAAAACAACGAAGCATCAATAAAATTCTATCAGATTTAGGTACAAACTTACTAAATATATTCCATAGATAATAAAAACGACACGGCATCATTAACTGAAGCGTGAAGTTACGAAACTTTAAAAACCGGTATGACGGGTAAAAACACAATATTTTAAAAACGATGAAACTGACATTGCACAAAAACCATAACCTCTTTTATGATGCCAGAAATACTCGAACGCTGGACAAGTTATATCTAAAGTTTCCTCGGAAACCAGGGAAATGATCCGTGATATAGAAAAAATGAATAAATAAGAACCTTAACAAAGAACTTTCGTTATTCTTTAAACAAATTTACATATATATATATATATATATATATAGTACAGTGTATGCGTGTGCGTGTCCAAGCAACTCCTCCGCTCCCACTGGTCTGTTTTCAAGGATTCACAGCGCATTCAAAAGCCCTAGAAATGTTAAGCGCAGGGAACGATTTTCGTTGAGCTCAGATTCAGGATTGCCAGATTATGCGAAGTTAAAATATATATTAATATATTATACTCGCCATTAAAGTTGCTTTTGTGGACTAAGGCAAGTAAATATTATTTTCCTTTTGTGTCCAAAATTGTAGTGCACGTTTTATTATAAACTAGCTTAAAAGCCGCCATATTGGGCGGCATTTAAGCAAGCTCCTGTGCAGGACCTTTGGTTTGGCCAGCATCACAATAACTAGGGAGGAATAGATGCGAGTTTGTGATTTGGTACTTAATAAGAAAGATGCCATAATGGACGAGAAAAGTCGAAAAATGGCGACCAGTGTACATGGATTGAGAAGTGTAGGGTTGAGTGAAGCCAGTGCACTTTGTTGAAAGAAGTTAGATAATTGGTTGAGCGTCCCACGCTCATTAATGCTTGAGCGTAGCGAATTCACTTGCAGGAGCAAAGCGACTGCACTCCTGAGCTTGCAAGCGACCGGCTAGTATCGGATATCTAGACACACTGATGAGCTGTGAAACAGCGAAATAGTCTGTCTGTGGATGACAGTATATGTGTGTGTGTGCGTGTGTGTATGCATGTATGTGCGTATATATATATATATATATATATATATATATATATATATTGTGTGTGTGTGTTGGAATGGTAATTTTTATTATTATCGGTTTTTCCGTTACTCTTTTTCTATTGTTCACGCTCCTTCATAATGTTTCTCTTTCTTCTTATTCTTTCGCACTCAGTAACCCCTTTTGCCTGTGTCTTTAATGTCTTGCATGGGATGAAATAATATATATATATATATATATATATATATATATATATATATATATATACCCAAGTATATGATTGGTGTATACGGAATAAATTCCAATAAGCAACAATTAGTATTCTTAAAAGATTTTTTCTCTGGTGTCTTATCAAGTGATGATTTTGAATGTAGATTCTTTCAACATCATCACTTGATAAGACACCAGAAGGTGTTGAAACAAAACGGGTATTTTTTAGCGATTTTATAGCATATTTATGTTATAATTTTTAAATAAATGATTATATATATATATATATATTATTTCATCTCATGCAAAAGGAATATATATATATATATATATATATATTAAAAAGAAGAGGGTGCCGCAAACGTTTTTGGTTGTAATGTGGATTTATTGAGAAAAATATTATACTTTGTTTATAATTTCACGACACGTGTTTCTGGTCTGGTCTCGCAACCGTCTTCAGGTGAAAGTGGAGTTTTTTACATATTATTAAAAATAATTAATTTTTCTTCATGTTGTGTGTGTGTGTGTGTGTGTGTGTGTGTGTGCGTGTGTATGTATGTGTGTGTGTGTATGTGTGTGTACTGGTTCCATGTAGCTTGGTAAATATGTGTGTATATGTGTGTGTACTGACTACTTGTGGTGGGATAGTGTGTATGTGCGTATGTGTGTGTATGCGTGTATAAGTACAAATAAGTTTACGAATTCCTCGTAGTAAGGAAATATACGCACGCATATATACACGCATGCTGACAGGAACACGCCAAAATAGAAACAGATCCAAGAGCACATAGAGGTCACTAAAACATTAAAAGATTAAATGCCGATAACTACTCGCTGGACAAACCTTAATTGTTTTATGACCCTTCACGCAGAACTCTTCATTGACAATTCTAGAAAGAAAATTCGGATTGCCAACACACAAACAGAATGTCTCATATCGAGAATATTCCACATTGAACATGAAGAAAAATTAATTATTTTTAATAATATGTAAAAATCTCCACTTTCACCTGAAGACGGTTGCGAGACCAGACCAGAAACACGTGTCGTGAAATTATGTAAAACAAAGTATAATATTTTTTCTCAATAAATCCACATTACAACCAAAAACGTTTGCGGCACCCCTCTTCTTTTTAATATACATACTTTTCTCTCGTTGGAACCACTACAACATATTTCCTTTATATATATATATATATATATATATATATATATATATTTATTAAAGACATTTTTATGTTTAACGTTGTTATTTATAGATACAAGTATTTAAGCAAATGCTCTGTTAAACATAAAAATGTCTTTTAATAAATAAATTGTCGGACCTTGTCCATTTCTTAATATATATATATATATATATATATATATATATATATATATATTATTTCAGCCCATGCAAAAGGAATATATATATATATATATTATTTCAGCCCATGCAAAAGGAATATATATATATATATATATATATATATATATATATATATATATATATATTATTTCAGCCCATGACAAAAGTAAAGCTTTTTCTTTACCAATGCGATTCGTCGTCTGATGGACTTTATCAAGTTAACTGTAAATGTATAAACAGAAATAAAAAAAAATATTTAGGTTTACAAAATTTTTAAATTTAAGAATGCTCAAAAATATTCTTGAATAAAATGTTCTGCACTAAACTTATTTTAAAAATGGTGTACAATAGACAATTCGCGCATCTCTATGTCAGAGATTATTCTGATGACGTAGTGGAAATAATCGAAATTATTTCTATCGTAAATCATTATTTACCTCCCAGATTAATTTAGCTCGAATATGAATAGGTAGTAACCATTTTTCAAATCATGGGTAATTTCTTAGGGTGCTTCGAAAGTAGTGGCTCTTATTTCCAACCCACATCCCGGAAACTGCGATACAAATTTTAACAGATCAAGTTTTCCCCTACTAAGCATTGCATTATTTTTCCACATAGTCTATTCGTTATATATTTTCGCCAGCTATGAACAAACGCCTATATGCCGCACTTGTAAAATGGTTTCTTAAACACATCACCTTCCAAGAGAACGTAATTATTAATGCAACTGGGGAAGCTGTTTAGTAGATGGGGAGTGTCCCGTATTTCCTGATGATATCAGTGATCGATATTTGAACCATGGTTAGAAAAAAGTTTTTAAAAAGAAACAAACTTGTAGACTCTCACCGTACAGAAGAATGACGCAACACAATCTTCCCAGCTTCACTTGATACTTTACTAGATTATATAGGTGCGTATTTCACTCCCGCCAGTGATCGGTGTTTGAGCTCCCATAAAGTCCCATGATTACGAATGCAGATTTTCAAGGCTTGACTAATACGCGCAACACAATGTTCATTTCTCTTCATTTGATTGATTAATTCGTTTTCTAAGGCTTATCAACCCTTTAAAGATTATTTAAAGCCAGGAAATACTTTTAGATTATAAGAAAATTTTAATTAACTGTTATGTAGTGGTTTCACAGTGGAGGCTGGTATTTGTATTAAGTCGGTCCTAAAATAGGTTCGACGTACAAAACGTTACGAACTTGATATAAATAGGTAATGACGCAGTGATCTAGTTGTGGTGGCTGATACTTTAATATCCGACTAACGGTCGTCCGACATCGACTGACTGACCAACTCACTGCCGACTGACTTGTTACTCTTACTACTCCTACTTATTATAGGTGGGAGAGTATATTAAGTATAGAATAGGTGTGTTCCACTATAACATTAACCCATGGGTCTGGGGAAAAGTGGATTCATATCTTTTCCCAAGGATATTTACGCGAAAGTAAATATAACGGACTCAATTCGAACTTGGCACTCCGATGAACAATTCCGACGAACATCTAAGCACACAGCACCTGGTATTTCCAAGCGGTTACTCATTTTGGTACAGATCAACGTTGCTTAACTTCGGTGATCGTACGGGAACCGGTGTTTCAACGTGATATGACCGTAAGCCCTTTCACCTCATTTGACCTTGGACCAGATTAAATTAATTTTAGCAAATATCTACAATTCTGTGTGTATTTCTCTCGTCTTATCACCTCGCATCTTTCAGAAAAGTACTGTCACTGACATGTCACAATGGTTAATAGAAGAGAGAGTGAATGACTCGGTACTTGGACAAAATATTTTCCCTTAATTTGTTTAGGAATTTTAAGATGAAAAATTTTCATTACTATATGATATTACATTATGATATTATCAATCTTATGATATTATCATCATTACGATATTATTATCCTAATGATATTATTATCATTATGATATTATTATCATAATGATATGATTATATTATTATCACTATGAATGATATGATTATATTATTATCACTATGATATTATCATCCTTATGATATTATTATCATTATGATATTATCATCATTCTGATATTATCATTATGATATTATTATCCTTATGATATTATCATTATTATGATGTTATTATACTTTTGATATTATCATCATTATGATACTATTATCACTATGATATTATCATCATTATGATATTATCATTATGATATTATTATCCTTATGATATAATCATCATTATGATTATTATTATGATATTATCATGACTATATTATTATCATTATTATGATGTTATTATGATTATGATATTATTATGATTATGATATAGCTTGCTATTTGGAGCAGCATGTTTCTGCCGGTTGTTATATGTACAACATTACGAACGGTATACTCTCTGACCTTCTTCAGATATCTCTCTTCGTATTCGGTAACGTCCACGGAATTTCTAACCGAACTCTTTATTTATTTCATGGGAGCATATTAATCTTATTCTACTCCCATGTTTAAGGAGGGTAATTCATATCAGGGTGACAACTCGTATCGCTTAATACTCACCAGTCTTATTCACCTTTGTGTCATTTGTCCGTTTCTTCAACTGAGTCGTGACTTTTCAGGACTATCAAAGCCAGCGATTGAATTCACAACCGCTATGAAATAAGATGTTTTAATCAACACTTTAATCAACTAGACCATTTTATCTTTCTCTCTATGAATTAAATCGTTGATTAAAACACAGTTGTGATTTCTTTCTTTAGTTCTGATAGTGCTGAAGTAACATACTCTTGTTTAGTGGAAGAAATGGACAAACCATACAAATGTGAAGAATGATGAATATAAACTGATTTGAAATATCCCCAATGATATGGAAAACGAAACAATAATATTATACTCTCATGGACTGAATAAAAGATTGGATTAAAAATTCTTAGTATGACGACGTACACCTGAAGAAGCCCAGTAGGCACAACGGCTGAAACGTTTTGAGTATTACAACAAAGATGATCATATTGGTCCAAAATATCAAAACACGTAATACTTGCTTCTAAATAACTTGTACAAGCAGCACAACAGCTTTTACTGCTACTCCTATTTCAACCTTGACAGGGATCAGTCAGTAAATTTTATTTTATTAACTGCGTCAATGCAAAAATGATTCTTTAGCAATCGTCACAGTCAACGGTGCAATTGGGGTGGAACAGTTAGTGCCCTTGGCGCCAAATCTCGGAGAGTCACCAATTTGATTGCAAGTGTCATTCAGAATTTTAATTACAGATTATCAAGTATCGCCATTTTGTTTCTCATCTGCCTAGAACGGAATCAACCGCGTTTACTTCTCTTACAAGCATTCCTCTTACTAGGAAGATTATTAAAGTCTCGAGAATTGATATTACATTTTTTATAACTTCTTCATTTTATCTATTATTATTAGCAGTAGTAGTGAATTTTTAGTATTATTTTTATCTTTATTATTAGTAGTAGTAATAGTAATTTTTATTATTAATAGTAGTAGTATTTATTAGTAGTAGTAGTAGCAGTTGAAATGGTAATTATTATTTTATTATTACGAAAAATTAGTAGTACTATTTATTAAGTAGTAGTATTATTTGGCGTTAGTGATATTTATCATTATTATTAGTAGTAATAGTATTTATTACTCATGTTAGTAGCCTTTTTCATTATTATTTCATAGTGGTCGTATATGTCATTATTATTAATTAGTAGTGGTATTTATTATTATTATTAGTAGTAGTAGTAGTTGAAATAATTATCAACTGTACTAGTATTTATCCTTATTATTATCATATACCATTAATAGTAGTATATTTATTATTAGTTGTCATCTTTACTTGTTATTATTATTTTTTTATTTCCCTCGTTGTTGTTATTATTATTATTATTATTATTATTATTATTATTATTATGTAGTTGTAGTAGTAGTTAATTAAAGATTATCAAGTATCGCCATTTTGTTTTGCATTTACTTTGAATGGAATCAGCCCCTTTCTGCTTCTCTTACGAGAATTCCCCTTATTAGGACGATTATTAAGGACTCTAGAATTGATATTACATTTTTTATAACCTCTTCACTCTGTTTTATAACCTTTTCTGTTTATTACTAATGCGTCAATTCACTTTTTTGCACATAACTACCGCAATGTCTACGGTGGCAACTTAATATGAAACATTTGCGATGTTCTTCTTCTTCTTTTTCTTCCTCTTCTTCTTCTTCTTCTTCTTCTTCTTCTTCTTCTTCTTTTTCACCACCGATAATTCTTATTTTATCATGGCGAGTTTTATATTCAGTGGGTGCCAATACTGTGCAACCTGATACAAGATGATCAGTTGTTTCTGGATATTTATCAGAGTATCTGCATTTGCGGTCAACACAATTTTTCAGTATGTGTGCTTGGTAATTTCTAGTTAGCAAGCATTGGTCACGTGCAGCAAGAATAAAACCTACGTTTCAGCTTTTAACTCTGCACTACGTCACCACTAAATTATTATTATTATTATTATTATTATTATTATTATTACTTTTCGATTTCTGCTATGGCCACACTGCCTACCAAGTCTGCGGGAAGACTTAAGGCAGGTAGGGTTGTGTTGTTATGGCTAAATTTTATGACATGCTTTTCTAACTCTCACAATATCACTAGCGTTTCATAGACAAAGTTTTTCTTTATGCGTGGGATGTATTTATCAAGACAATTTTTGTATTTCTCTTAAGCTGGAATTTCCAGAGATTTTTTCCAATGTGTTGTTGTGTTCCTTTGTCATTCAAAGCGCACCTACTATGACAGGTATTATTATTATTATTATTATTATTATTATTATTATTGTTGTTGTTGTTGTTTTTGTTGTTGTTGTTGATGCTGATGATGATGATGGCACACTAGCAAAGTGATGCTTGGGTACAGATATAGATATATGCCCATCATGACAGCCACTCTGAAAAGGATTATCAGAGCAGCTACATCGGAACCAAATTTGCACCATATGGTGACAGGTTTTGATAAAAGCAACGCATAACCATGCAGATGAGACCCAATAAAAAATACCTTCAGCTTAGCTAACCCCGGTCAGCTAAGACGACCTCAGATTGGTGTTGTTCCCATATATCTAGATATAGCTCCAAAGTCAATTCGGCTGCCTCGTCTTTCAAACTTAAAAAGAAAAAAAAAACAACTCTCTAGACACCCGGTTATGATGTCCCCCCCCCCATCTACTCTAACTCTGCATTATTATTACAATTATTGTTATTATTATTATTATTATTATTATTATTAATGATAATAATAATAATGAGGTTCTTTTTACAGAAGATGCAGGTGGCATGCAATCAGAAAAAAATTAATTGTGGTCATTGAATGGTGATAAATCTACAGAAAACAAGAGGAGAAGCCATGATTTAAGTTGTTCACCAGTATCTAGATGTGCCACCCCAAATTACTATGGATGTCTCATCCGTCAAACTTATATGTAAAAAAAAAAACATACTCGACGGCCGGCTATAATGTTTCCCTTCTATTCTCGCTCATGAACAGAGATTCATAGTGCATCAGCCCCTAAGGAGACATACTCAACTGATTAGAGCCAGAACCGTGGCAAAGCACATCTGTGTTATTGGACGGGATATTTACTGGAGCCCATCTTAATTCAACAATATACATGTTAACAACTCCAGTCAATTTAGATAAGAAGCCATGAAAGCCTTGTCCAGTATAACATCAGAACATTATTATTATTATTATTATTATTATTATTATTATTATTATTATTATTATTTGTTACACACATTTATTATGCATATATACTCGTCTGGCGCTTGCAATTCTTCTTAAATCTGCGGTATTATCGTACTCTCGCCAATTGCAGTAATAATGTAGTTTGAGATATATTTACACACACACATACACACACACACACACACACACACACACACACATATATATATATATATATATATATATCAGCCAATCTAACAATGATCTCATCTCACTTGCTCCATATGTGGCCTTCTTAGCGGGTCTTAAATGCCACTTAAGATTATCGCACAAACTTTCATAACTGAATCAATAATCTATCAGATCCTCATACATCGAAACCGAAGGGAGAGTCCATTATATATATATATATATATATATATATATATATATAAGTGTGACGTAGATTCCTGAGGAGGCACACACTGTGACGAAACATGATTGTTTTTATGTAGCGGTTTATAACATGTTCTTGTTATAACTGTTAATAGATATTATATGATGGTTGCTAATTCGTGTCCGAGTACGACCATTAGTTCTTATCTTTTTGGAGAAGATCTACTGATGTGCTGAATGAATGTGGGTCTTTAGCCCAGTACTCTAGTACAAACAGGGCACTTTATTGGTTCGGTGGTACATTATCATGCAATTTGAAGTATCGCATGAAATCGCTTCCGGACCTGCTTCTGGGCCCGCATGTCTTACCACGAATATCACATTTCAGTTGCTGGACGTCTACGGCTTTATAGTCAATTGCCACCCTGCGTCGGTGCGCTCTCAAACGACTCCTTAGACCAGCCATCGACAAACACACACTATCACAATCTGTACACGTCAGATCGAGCTGCCTTCGGGTGCCTTCAGGACTTTATATATGCACACACACACACACACACACACACACACACACACACACACACACATATATATATATATATATATACTTTATATCTATATGTCTATATATATATATATATATATAGACTATGTCTATATATGTAGACTAGACTAAAGGTATCTTAATTCCAATTGTAAAGAAAATTATCTCTGTTTAATGAAAATAAACACTGAGCGCTCTGTGAGTCAGTTTTAACATATTTCAATTCTATGTTGTGTTAATGCAATAATTATACCAACGGATAGATAGATAGATAGATAGATAGATAGATAGATAGATAGATAGATAGATAGATGAATAAAAAGCGACAAGAAGAAAACTATTCTTAGCCGACGCGTTTTATCAAGGCAATGTAAGATCTATTTTGCTACACGTGTTTAAATACAAAGACGAGGATGCCATTAGTTTATCAAGGCTTTTAAATTTCAGAACGCTCATGAATGTTCATTAGGTGGTTGAAAGGTCAATCAAAGCCTGTGAAGGACACAAAGTGTCATAATTTAAAGTGTCGCAAAAATAAGCGAGAAATATTTTTTTATTTAAATGAATATTTAGATCATGATTAGATTCTTATGGTATGAGATGGACCTATGTCCTGTACATCTTCAAAGTCATGAGGTGATGGATTTAATAGAATCACACACACACACACACACACACACACATATATATATATATATATATATATATATATATATATATATATATATATAAAGTGAACATAGAAGTCAACACTTAGAGGCGACAGTCTGTTTCATGCTAGATGCAATCAGGACACGATTGCATCTAGCATGAAACAGACTGTCGCCTCTAAGTGTTGACTTCTATGTTCACTTTTATATTTACACACTCTGATATTGAGCACGCTATCCCATAAATATAGCACATCTTAAGACTATATTTTTTCAAATATAATATATATATATATATATATATATATATATATATTCTTAGTTCCATCAATCTTCTAACGAGTGTCTTTGGCCCCAAGTGTTAGGGGCTTGATTATTACATATTCCAAAGTCTCTTCAGTTCTCGGGCAAGGTCCAATTAATTGTCAGATTTAAAAAGAAAAACGTTTCTTCTCTTGTGGTCTGCTGCGATTTATTTGAGAGATCTTCCCTTTTTCAAGACTAAGTGTAGTTTCCTGCTTTTAAAACATTTGTTTTCATCTCAAAATTCCAAGTCATTGTTGCTGTTGTTTTTGTTATTATTATTATTATTATTATTATTATTATTATTATTATCTTTTTCCACACGATTTTAAGCTTTCAACCGGAGATTTCGCATTATGCCTTTTTTCCATCAATTCGTACAACCTCAAAAAGATAGCACTTTTCACAGAATATCTGCAGTGCCGAGCAACGCAGTCTTCTGAAGCAACAGGATACTCGGCTTTATTTCGATTTTCTTAATGTGGGACTTTAAGTTTGGTGGTATAGAACCCAATTCCCCAATTATTACTAGTATTTGCTCTTTCAGTGTTCACACCAGTAGTAACTAGTGACTTACATTGAAGATCAAGTGCAGCAAGTCTCCTCTATGCTCCAGCACTTTCCTCAGTATCTTAGATGTTTTCAATAATGCTGTCTTTTAGATGGTTCCAAATCTTATTCTAATTTCTAGTTCCTGCAATCTTTTTATTTTTTTCACAGGCACTTCGAGGCCGTTCCCAGTTTTTCGATAACCACTGGCACGACTGTCACGTTCATGTTCTACAACTTCCTCATTTCTCTGGCAAGGTCGAGATAGAGTTTTTTTTTTTTTTCAGTTTCTTTCGGATCTAATCTGTGGCCCGCCGGAACAGCTAAAAACCACCATTATTATTATTATTATTGTTATTATTATTATTATCATTATTATTATTATTATTATTGTTATTATTATTATTATTATTTCTCAATAACATTTGAGAGAATTTCTGGCAACTTGCATATTTTTTTCTGGAACAAATGCCAAAATCTAAAAATTTAAAAGAAAAATAAAGCAAAATTGGTTGCCATGTGACACACTTCGGTGATCATAATTTGTCAACAAGAGTGAATGAATTGGGCGCCTCGTCATCGGGTAATAGTTAACAAACTAGTCTTGTTGACTATTGAATAGTGAGTTCGATTCTCACTGGTTACCCTATATGTGTGGCCTTGTGCCAAACTAAGCTAAGCTTAGTAAATAACAAGAGTGAATGAATTTTTTTAAAAAATGAATGATTTGAGAAACCGGAAGTAAACTTATATGTTTGTATTGTAGACCTTCGAAATAAAGAGATAAGCTTCCAAGAATATTATGGCTGATATTGAAACGAATGTCTTTGGCTTTGTGATTCAATCAATGCGAATTGCTTTTACGAATTACATTTTTTAAAGAAAGTAAATTAAAACGTATAAATGTTTGTTTGTTTTTTTCTGGTACGATTTTATAATGTTATTCAATCCCCAGTGAGATCGTTTTTCAATCGAAAGTTTCATTTTCAGTTTGTTTATTTCGTTGTTTTTTTTTTTTTTTTTTTTTTTATCATTTTACCCCAAGCAAGGCGGAAATGTCACTAATACGCAGATGGTTACAGTGAGTGAAAATGAGAGAAAAAAAAAACGAATACAGGGCGGATTGATATAAGGATAAAATATGAACGGGATTCAAGAAGACAAAAGATGGCGATTGACGTTTTTATCAGGGAAGCAAGTCAATGAAAGTGAGTTACACGGGCGGGAAGTGCGAGAAAAGAAACTGGTGGAGTAAAAGTGCATTTAGCTATTCCAATCGTAAACGGGTGGAACCTAGATACAAATCTAGTGGCATGCTTAAATTCGCGCAGTCAGTAGACCAGGGGAAAAAAGATCGTCTGTACAGTTACCATAAAAATATTTGTTGAAAAAACAGAGGGATATTGGAAGCTACTGTTCTGGATTACATTGGGACGCAACAAAAGTCTGCAGCGTTTGTTTTTGTTTCTAGTGAATTCCAATACTTAGATGCTTGTAAATAGGATTATTCAACTGAATGTGTGCTGTCTTGTTTCAACGACTAAATGCCTACTGGAACATTCTCAACTTTCCACAGAAATATCACCACTTCTGAACCTAGCAAATAACTTACGAACAGCACTTTCAGATATGACACGATCTGTATAAACGGCACACATCACTTTTGCTTTCTATAAAGCGATGTTCCTTTGCAGAAATAAAAATGCATCAAATGACGAAAATGATTCTCATTTTCCTCTATTCTAACTTTCAATTTAAAAATATCTAAAATTCCCAATCCAGAAACAAATCGTCCAGAAGAGACGCGTTGAAATTTCATATTGATTGATTGATTGTTTTCGATGGTTTATCAACCCATTGCAGGTTATATAAAGCCAAAAAATATTTTTAGATTGGAAAACCTTCTTTTTTTTTTTTTTTTTTAAGATAATAATAGTTGAGTAATACAAGTCTTGCTAATTCAATCCCCGTCACACGCACACTTTGTTGTAATGGATAAGTTGCTACCGTAGGTCAGAATCCCCGGGACCAGGCTCGCCTCGTGTTGTGCTGTGAACGATGCGACGCATTTCGTCCCGAAGTACGGAAACACAGCTGATTTGATTTCTTTTGATTGATTCGTTTTCTACGGCTTATCAACCCTTTGCAGGTTATTTAAAGCCAGAAAATGTTTTTAGATTGTAAGAATTTTATTGAGATAAAATCTTACAAATTGACTTTTTTTTTTTATTGATAAAGTCTTACTAATTAACTCACAGTTGGTGGGATGGATTCATACCTTTCCCATGGTATTTGCGCGTAAGTGGATTTAAAGAACCCAACTGGAATTGGAACACGACTCTCCACAATCATCCATACATCAACCGCACATCCAAGCTTACGTTTCTTGGTATTCACAAGCGGCCATCCATCTATGTGCAGTAGTAGTATTATTAGTAGTAGTAGCAGTAACGTTTTCATATTAGGATTACTATTAGAAGATGTCCTCTACTTAAGAATATTTCCGGATATTTACAAGCGGTCACCCTTCTATGTGCAGTGGCAGTAGTAGTAGTAGTAGTAGTAGTAGTAGCATCAGCAGTAGAAGTAGTAGTAGCAGCAGTAGTAGCAGTAATAGTATCGTTTTCATATTAGGATTACTATTAGAAGATGTCCTCTACTTAAGAATATTTCCGGATATTTACAAGCGGTCACCCATCTATGTGCAGTGGCAGCAGTAGTAGTAGTAGTAGTAGCATCAGCAGTAGCAGTAGTAGTAGCAGCAGTAGTAGCAGTAATAGTATCGTTTTCATATTAGGATTACTATTAGAAGATGTCCTCTACTTAAGAATATTTCCGGATATTTACAAGCGGTCACCCTTCTATGTGCAGTGGCAGTAGTAGTAGTAGTAGTAGTAGTAGCATCAGCAGTAGCAGTAGTAGTAGCAGCAGTAGTAGCAGTAATAGTATCGTTTTCATATTAGGATTACTATTAGAAAATGTCCTCTACTTAAGAATATTTCCAGATATTTACAAGCGGTCACCCATCTATGTGCAGTGGCAGCAGTAGTAGTAGTAGTAGTAGCATCAGCAGTAGAAGTAGTAGTAGCAGCAGTAGTAGCAGTAGTAGTATCGTTTTCATATTAGGATTACTATTAGAAGATGTCCTCTACTTAAGAATATTTCCTGATATTTACAAGCGGTCACCCAGCTATGTGCATTAGTAGTAGTAGTAGTAACGTTTTCATATTTGGATTACTATTACAAGATATCTTCTACTTAAGAATATTCAAATTTTGAATTTTCGAAGATACAAGAAAGCTTGCCTGTAAACTGAAAATTTGAACACAATGCCGGCTCGGAAATTCAACGTCTACATCAGCATATGGCATAGCTAAAGAGTCTTCAGCGTCATTTTGTAAAGAATGTTGTTCTCTTGACGATGTTATTCATGAATCATCTTTGGCATTCAAAATACTTATAAAGCAGACATTCAAATGATCTTTATTAATGAATTTCCATCTTGTGATATAAAAGCAATTATCAGAACCGATTCTGTTGAGAATTGAGTTTTTGATACTAGTTATCTCCCCTTGTACATATTTAAAAAAAAAAGTCATGCCCGTTGTTCCTAAGCTGGACATTCCATTATGTTCATTTGAACTGAATTTTCTTTTTAACAGGAAGGGTTTAGAAACGCGATATTCACTTCTTTTTTTTTTTTTTTTTTTTCGTTATAATCTGCCAGCCGCAATGATGGCGAAAGCATTACCTCGTACCATCACCATTGAGACACGCTGCAAGAGCCACTCCGTTTCGCGAGGTTCGTCCCTTAATCGAGATGTAATCCCGCCAACCCTCCGAAGGAACGCCATCGAACAAGGGCTCATAACCCCAGAAGTCCCCACTGCCACGGGAGTAAAAATAAATGTGTCAGCAAGAGAAGAATATTTGACTATTTTTTAATCTTCGCTTCCCGAGCGACAGAACCCGGCTCAACCGCGGACCTTACCAAATTATCTGTCGAAAATGTATCGGCACAGGTCGCATCTCAAACCAAAGACTTTCCCCCACATTTTTAAAAGAGAAAATGGTAATGCCATCCGGCCACTTTCCATCAAACATTTAAGTTTTGACTTCATTTTCTTTAAAAAAAAAGACTTTCTTTATTTAAATATTCGATATCTCTTTTATGTCCTGATATTGCTTCTTTTTACATGCATAAGATACTATGCTTTAAATTTTATAACTAGAAGTCTTAAATCTCCGGCCTTGTCGGTGGGACCCAGAATATGCCGATTGCAACCCCTGCAGAAGAATAAGACTCCCTCCCACTAACAAAAGGGAGCACCACTCGACAAACATTTAACTATAGGCTCAATTATAAACCCGACCAAGGATACCTATCTTCTTCTTCTTAAACCGCGGTTTGACACCCCCCGTATTGTTCCTTGGAAGGAGATAACACCACGTATCATGATGGAACCCCTTCCATTCTTCTTCTTCTTCTTCTTCTTCTTCTTCAAATTCTTCTTCAAATTCTTCTTCAAATTCTTTTTCTTCAAATTCTTCTTCTTCAAATTTTTCTTCAAATTTTCCTCCTCTTCTTCAAATTCTTCAAATTCTTCTTCAAATTCTTCTTCAAATTCTTCTTCAAATTCTTCAAATTCTTCTTCTTCAAATTCTTCTTCTTCTTCTTCTCTCGTCCTTTCTTGTCAGAGTCAATCATGGCTCTCCAACACCTTCTATCTGGTACGGATCTGAATGTTTTTTCTCTCTTTACTACCCCCCCCCGTTCCAATATCCGTTCGTCAGGTAAGTGGTTCGCTGATTTCGCTTATCTCAATATGTCTTGTGAGGGTTGTTTTCCAAGTCCTCCTTCCTCATTATGTGTCCAAGGAATTCAACCTCTCATTTCCTGATTCTTAGTAGAAATGTTCTTTCTGTTGCCATTTTATTTAAGATTTCTTTGTTGCTTACTCGCTCCGTCCCTGGAATTTTCAGTATCCATATTTCTTATGAGTCTAATGTTCTCCTCATCCGTAGGGAAATTGTCCAGCATTCATTGCCATACAAGAGGATGGATATCACATGGCAATACAGTACTCATTTCTTTTCTTGCTTAACTTTTGGAATGCTTCTTTTGCTTGTCCAATGCGTGTTCGGATATCAGTGTTGCATTTTCCATCCTCTGTTAAAACGCTTCCCTGATACTTGAACTTCAACACCTACTTGATGGTGACATCTCCAATTCGTAACCCGTATCTTGAGGCTTTTTTTTCTCTTGTTGATGACTATAATTTCGGCCATCTTGCATTTGATGGTTACTCGTTTTTTCTCACTTTCTTCTATCACCCTGTCTAGGAGGTCTTGTAGTTTTCTTTTTGAGTTGTCCATCTTATATTAATAAGATATGGTATTTGTAGTTTAAAGTACTATTTTTTAATCCGAACATTAAACAGCTGAATAAAGACTGATATGTGATAAAATCAATCAACTAAAATATTGCGTCGGAACAAATGTTCATACCATTTTTTTAAGTGAACTTCAAAGCAATGTTTTGATAATTGTACGGAGATTTATTCAGTTATATAAGTGCTATTTTGTTCGATTATCTTTGACCATCTTCGAGGCAGATTTATAAATCCTCCCAGATCTTATCATCGCTGTGGGTGATTAACTATTCTAAGTGGTTTTTACAGGCCTCCAAGGAACTGAAGTTCTTGCCATTAAGAAAATTTTGTAGAGGACGAAATACGTGGTAATCCGAAGGTGCAATTCTTGGCGATACATACCTTCTTTGGAGTTCAAAATGAAACTATTGAAATTTATAGGAAAAATAATGAGGAAAGAGGTTTTGGAGAATTTGACACTCACAGAACATATTGACGGCCAGGAGGACGGAGGAAAGCAGCGAAAATTCTACCTAACGAACTTGTTTCAATGGTTGATAGAACAGGAACTAGAATGGATAGCAAAAAGACAAAAATTATCCAGAGCTAAAAAAGAAAGTTATGGAGAACCATGATGGCACACGCCCTGAAGGGAGAAGGCACATAGAAGAAGAAGAAGAAGAAGAAGAAGAAGAAGAAGAAGAAGAAGAATGGAAGGGGTTCCATCATGATACGTGGTGTTATCTCCTTCCAAGGAACAATACGGGGGGTGTCAAACCGCGGTTTAAATTGGAATGTTGTAGAGAACATGATTATTGAATGAAGGCCCTCGCTTGTGTGGAAATGACTGGATCTTTCAGCAGAACAACGCTGTAATCCATAATGCCTTCAGGAATTTTTTTTACTGGCGATTAACGTGATTCTTTTGGACCATCCAGTGTATTCACCCGACCTGAACCCCATTGAAAATGTTTGGGGTTAGAGATGATAATGGACGTTTATAGAAATGGACGTCAATTCCAAACAGTGCATGATCTTCGTGAAGCGATCTTCACTCGGAATAACATTCCAGTCAGCCTTCTACACATCCTTATCTCAACTATGCCAAAGCGAATTTTTGAAGTTGTTCACAATGACGGTGGTACAACTCACTACTGAAAAGTCTTGTTGGGTATTTCCTACTCTATTTTGAACTTCTTTTAGGTATGGTCTTAAACTTTTAACCAGCTAGTATTTCGCCTAATTTTAAATGCTAAAAAACTTATTTTTTATTTTTCCTTATATTTTCATTTTTTTGAAGCTCTACTGAAATAAATGCAACAACACGAAAAGTATATTTTTCTTTATTTTCGCCAAGAGTGTGCACATACTCACGCGCACACACACACCCATACACACACACACACACACACACATATATATATATATTATAATTGGGACTATAGACAAAAATTGCTTTATGTTCATACTTGAGATTATAGTTAACTATTTATAGAGGGTTCGAAAAAATTCGTGACATTTTTTTCAATATTTGGCTTTTTGAAAATCTATAATTTATAGATAGATAGATAGATAGATAGATAGATAGATAGATTTCAGTCACGTGTTAGATGAAATTCGATTTTCAAAAGCCAAATATTGAAAAATGTCACGAATTTTTCGAACCCCCTATAAATAGTTACCTATAGTCTCAAGTGTAAACATAAAGAGATCTTTGCCTATAGTCTTAATTATAATAAGAAAAAACAAACCTCAGCATTAATAAACGAAAAAGGGTTGCTATGTCGTAAAATAATGAACCAAACTATGTAATCGCCTTTACCTATTCAGTAAGCAGTGGCAATGTAAATTATTCAAACTACAAAAGCAGTAAAGGAATGGTGAGACGTAAGAACACGTTAGAAGCAAATAAATCAACAGGCTCTATTGGTTAGAAAAGACACCAATGAAGTATTTTCAAGATATTTATAACAGAAATGTTCATATCGACCGAAAACAGGAATAAAGTACAGTAACATTAAAAATATTTGTCGTATTTCTAAATATTTGGATTTACAAACTCGAGGAATCTATCCTATTTGCCAGTGATTTAGTTTCTACAGTAATATTTCATGTTGTCCAAACGTAGTGTTTTGTAGTTGCCGCCGGAGATTAAGGAAATACACACAGATACTCAACTGCCATAGACTCCCTGGGGAGTATGGAGTCACAGCTCTCAAACCCCATAGACTCCTTGAAGTGCATGGGGCCACAGCTCTCAAATACCGTAGACTCCCTGAGGAGTATGGTGCCACAGTTCTCAACTCTCGTAGACTCCCTGGGGAGTATAGGCAACAGCTCTCAAGTCGTGTAGACTCCCGGAGGAGTATGGGGGTCACAGCTCTCAAATCCCATAAGAAGTATGGGGCTATAGCTCCCAAATCCCGTAGGCTTCTTTAAGAGCATGGGGTCACAGCTCTCAAATCCCATAGCCTCAATAAGAAGTATGGGGCTATAGCTCCCAAATCCCGTAGGTCTCTTTAAGAGCATGGGGGGGCACTGCTCTCCAATCCTGAAGACTCCCTGAGGAGTATGGTGGCCATAGACATTACTACTGCGGTTTCGATAGCAACTAGTATTTTTTATGAGATGGACTTGTTAGCGCTATGCCCGACCAATTTCGAATTCAGAGTTGTCCTCCTCCTAGACTGGTTACCATCTCCAGCTAAAGAGCTCAATCGGTTCTACTATTTAATCCATATCTAAAGGGAGTCGAAGAAATGAATCCATACCTTTCCCAAGGGCATTTGCGCGTAAGTGAATGCAATGAACACGACTCGAGTTCGAACTCGATACTCCGATTTCTCATTCAGAGTTGATATATACATCAGTTGCACATAAGGAAAGTTAAGTCTCTTCAACTGCCCAGAATCTTGTTAAGGATTTTTGCCAACCCCAGCACTGTATTGATTTAATCATAAAAATAATTTACTGATTTCTAATGCTAGTTTAAACCGTTGCCCTCGATTCTGTCCCCATGGGCGTGTATGTAGCAGTCTCAAAAAAGGGTACTGCTCACAGAAAGTAGCTTCCAAAGTCCGTACTACATTCCGTCTACATGCACTGTTCAAATTTGCTTCCTTCTGTATGTACGTTTTTCTATTATTTGTTCATACTAGAGTGTTGACTTTCATATGACTTATCATTTTTTTTAATTGAAAGGATACATTTGCCCGTGTTGATATTGGGTTTTTTTCGGTTTTAGTATTACTACGGTTTAGCTGACCCATGAGGCGCTCAAAGCAAACCTTCGTCGCATATTGGCAAAGAAAGTTAAAATAGTAGCGTAACTTATTTTGGACGCCACAAAGCAAAGGAAACTGGTTTTATACGTTGAGAATTTTCGATTATTATTATTACGAGTTTATACCCATAAATGAGTGTATAAAAGCCGTGCAGTGAAAGTCTTTACTAAGAAAAACATTGTTATGTTGATTTATATTAA